>CM067327.1:6660000-6962500 GCA_034376525.1 Nicotiana benthamiana | reverse complement strand
GTTGATGATACTAATGAATATGTTTTGTTGTCAATTTTATTGTCGTCTGGAATTGGATTGTTTTAGATTAAATAAAGTGTTTTTTAGAAAATCCACTAGGTGGAGCCTAAGGCTAGTTTTTATTTATCTATAAAAATAATAAAACAATAATTGTCATGAAGACCTATGAAATGAATGTAATAAACTATGTACAATACATAAGCGCTATTATCAAAATTGAGTAAAGTACTCAAAGTTGATATCACAAAAAAAACGTAATAGACTTTGTATAAAAACTAGCCCGTGAAGTCCATGCAGCAGTCTCTTTCTTAGTAGGCCAATCCATATGTATGTATTTGTATCCAACATTATTTGCCCTTATAAATGTAATCTCGATACATCCCAATTTAGTCTATTCGCTGTAGCCATTCCGAGCCAATTTTGATTTATACATGTTAAACATGTAGTCATTTTTGTCCAAATTCTGTCTATTTACAAGCCTTGCAGAAATAGTCCAAATTCAACCCAATTTTAGTCTCCACATGTAGCTGTATGAAAGTCAACCTTTATAGCTCATTTGTGTAGCTAAACTCTTCATTATAGCTCCTGTTTCTATTTGCTCCTCTCAGTATTTACCATAGGATGTAACACTCACCAAGTATCTCCCTTTGAACCTCGTTCTTATTCCAAATTTACCTTATCTGTTCATTGAATACCCTGTTGAGTTCGTCGCATTGTTGTGCTGCATTATCTTGTGATCTCTTGTGTGTCTGAATATATTATCTACAGCTGCATGTGAGTATTGTGATGTCTTTGTGCCTGGCTCTGCTCTATTATAACTGCTATTATTGTTACACTGGTAGAGATTGGATTGCCAAGATCTGGTCATTATTTTTCCAGTTTTGCCATGCGAGTGCTTGTTCATGGAGTTCCCTTCTAGTTTCCTAGCATTGTTGCATCTCCTTTCATTATGATCTACTGCTGCATGTAAGTATTGTGTTGCCTTAGCTAGTGGATATAGCTCCACTCTATTATGCCTGCTGAATTTTTTTTGATGCTCCAGTGTGGATAGCCAAGATCTGTATGTGATGACAAGTTGACTGCTCTAGTTTGCCTCTTTCGTGTTGCATGTTGAAGCTTCAGTCAAGTGTGCTGGATTATTACCCACAATTCCTTGCAAAGTCCAGTAATTCATGTAGTTTGTCCTTCTAATATTCCTTTTGTCTAATGTAATTTCTGACGTATCATGACCTGTACACCAAATTTTACTGTAAGCTGCCCGCAAAATTGCCTGACTCCCTGTATGTTATTTTTTGCTTGCATTCTTATGTTGCATAGGTCTTATCCATATTTGCTTCATCCAGTTGATTTTGGTAATCTCAACTGTCCACCAAGTGTGCACATATGTGACCCAAGCCATTTGAATGCTTCCTTTGCAAGTTGCTAGTTTCCTTCCTATCCCTAAGCATATTCTGTTGGTGTGCACATCTGATTTGGGGTGCCATAATAGTCTATTGATCCCATGGCTTGAATTTTGTAGTTTATTTCTTGTTATCCCTAACCTGTGCCCTATTTCTACCTTCATTCCACTGGACTGGGTACTAAGCACCAATACTACTAGTAGGAAATCCACTAGAAAATAAGACCTACAGGCTTCACCTGCAAAAAAGAACACCATGTTAGACAAAAATCTCATCATACTATCTTCCAAAGGATTTAAGTTTGATAATCATCAAAAAAGCTCCTATGTTCCTCCTCCTCTTTTGATGCTCCTCCTCCCCCTCTAACTATCTCCTTGCTATTGAGACTCTTATATATGGACATTGTGATTTATCTGAATTGACCAACTTTCTTCCCTGTACATCCAACTCCTCAGATCCATGACACTCCATAGGGCCAATGTCCAAAGTAAAGTTTGTAATGTGTTCTGCTACCTTGTTTCCTTCTCTGAGTGTGTGAGACAACTTTACATTGGCCCTTTTCATTAGTTCTGAAATCTTTTCCACCACCATTCCTATAACCTAAAGAGCTTTCATTCTCCTGTAATTGCCTTCTTCAATGCCATAGAATCTGTGTGCAAATCTATCAACACATAATCATGCTGCACACAGTACTTCATAGCCTCATAGATGGCCTTTGCTTTAGCAACTGAATTTGAATCTTCTTGAATCTCCTTGCCACATGCATACAGAACATTACCCTCCTCATTTCTTAATACAAATCCAATTAAAATCCTTCCCGGATTGCCTCTTGAAACTCCATCTGTATTTACTTTCACCCACCCTTGTTCTGGGAATTTCCACATCACCTTTGTGTATTTGAGAGTTGGTGTGAACTGCTCCATCATTTTCAGCATGTCTGGCCACCTGTGAGCAACCTGCTGAATTCCTGGCTTCCTTACCTTAATTAATGATTGCAGAGTAGAGGATATCTAGTACACCACCCTGTTAATAGTGACTGCATCTCCATACTTATAACTATTTCTTCTTTTCCATAATTCCCATAAAATTAATATGGCAGTGCTTGAAAAATTGGCTTTAGTCTTGATACAACATCTGCAGTCAAACATTTGATAATGGCTTGATGCAATGTGAGTCCTTCTGTTGTAATGCTTGCATTCCCCAGGTATTAACTCCACAATTTGTTTGCTGCATATGATGTGAAAAACAAGTGTTGTGTTGTCTCCTCCTTTGGGTCTGCACAACACCAACACTTGGATGCCATAAATTATCCAAATATTCTAAGAAAACCATCAAGTCGAAGTTTATTTTCCATACCTTCCACATAAAAAAGGCTATTTTGAATGGCAAACCTTTCACCCAAATCTTCTTGTAGGCTGACATTGGTTCTGATATTTTCCTCACATAATCCCAAGATGTTCTAACACTGAATTGACCTTTTGATTCCAGCATCCAACAAGGTGCATCAAGAACCCCTTGAACTGCAGGTGGCTGGATGTTTTCAATGATGTCTTCTGCATACTCATCAGGTATGGTTTCAAACAGCCTTCCAGCATTCCAATCTCCTCCATCTACCACATCCCAGACATTATGCACTGATTCATCAACTCCAAAATCTTGAGGAACTAGAAAATACAATACCCCTAAGCCTGTGCAGTTGTCATACCAGAACAATGAGGATCCCATTTTTGGCTGCCACATAATCCGGTGTTCAATAAGATCCCTACACTCTATCATCTTTCTCCGTACATGAGATCCTTTTCTCCATGGCACTATCACATAATTCATCTTTTTATAGTACTTTTGACTCATAAAGGAGCTCCACATACTAGGCTTAGTTATTTAGTTCCACCACAGTTTGCAGAAGAGAGCTTTTGCTACATCATGAAGGGACCTAAACCCAATCCCCCTTCTTCCTGTGGCATACATAAAATACTCTATGATGCCCAGCGTCTGTTAGTACCTGTCAACTGCTCCAAAAGAATTGAGCAAAGTTCTTAAGCAGTCGATTGATCACATATGTTGGAGGATTCACAACCGATAACAGGTGAATTGGCATACTTTGTATCACATGAGCAATGAGTACTGCCCTGCCACCTATAGACAACAACTTGCCTTTCGACGATTTTAATTTGTTCAGCACCTTAGTGATCATTGGCTGGTAATAGTCCATTTTCCTTATTGAATAAAATATAGGACACCCCAAGTATATAATTGAAAAATCCTGCCTCTTAATTCCTGTAATTCTCTCCACCTTATCTACCACTTCTTTATCTGTTAAATGATGAAGATACACAACTGACTTTGCCTTGTTTACCAGTTGCCCAGAAGCTAATTCATATGCTGCAAGAACCTCCATAATGAGCCTAAGGGATGTAGCATCAGATGATGAAAAAATAATCGTATCATCTACATAGGCTAGATGATTGATCTTTGGGCTCCATTTAGGAAGACCATAGCCACATAAGTATAGATTCAAATGTAAAGCATTAAGGCCCCTTGGTAATGCTTCAGCTGCTAGAATAAATAAAGTAGGAGATAGTGGATCCCCTTACTTTACCCCTCTCGATGATTTGAAAAAACCATGTGCTTGGCCATTTATTAGGACTGAGTACTAGTTGTTCGACACTATACCAAACACCATGCCTATGAATCTCTTAGAGAAGCTCATTTTTCTTAGAACCTTAGTCAGAAACAACCAATAAAGCCTGTCATAGGCTTTGATCATATGATCTTTCATTATACCATTTGGTCCAGCCTTAGTTCTTAGTCTCATATCTGTGACAATCTGTTCAGTTAAAAGAATATTTTCCACAATGCTTATACCCTTAACAAAACCAGCTCTTCAGATATTATAGTAGGTAGCAGCCCGACTAGTCTTTCATGAATAACCCTCGACACCACTTTATTAGAAAAATTACTAAGATTGGTTGGTCTAAAATCAGAAAAGGTGCATACCTCTTTTTTCTTTGGGAGCAGTACAAGATTAATGCGAGTTACATATTTTGGCAGGTTATTCCCATTAAAGAAAGTTCTCACCATATGAAATAGATCCTCTCCAATGATATCCTAGCAAGACTGTAAAACTTTCATGTAAATCCATCGGCCCCTCCTGCACTATCTCCATTCAAACCAAAGAATGTTGCTTTTACTTCTTCTAATGTTGGTGGTTTGATCAACTCTGCATTTTGTCCTGTGTCTATCAATGAGGGAACAAGATTTATGATGTCAAAGGAGTTAGGTAGTGCAGATTCTGTGAATTGATCTTGAAAGAACTAAATTGCCTCTGCAGCTATTTCTTCTTCATCTTCTATCCAAATTCCTTTTCTGTTCTGAATTCTGGACAATTGCAGCTCCTTTCTTCTGCCTTTACTTGAATATGGAAGAATTTAGTATTCCTGTCACCATCTTTGAACCAGGAGATGCCATCTTTCTGCTTCCAATAATTGTCTTCCAGTGTTAAGAATTTGACCAATTCAGCCTGTACCTTCTGTAACCTTTGTCTATTTTACTTTGTAGGATGTGCTTCAAATTCTGCTTCATGAACCACCGCAACCTCCTCCAAACTAGATATTTTTTGAAATATGTCTCCATATGTTGATTTACTCCACACAGATAAAGCCTTCTTCACCTTCTTCAGCTTATGATTGAACATGATATATGGACTTGCACTGAAATCAACTTTCCATTTCTCTTTTACCACCTCTTTGAATGATGCATGATCCACCCAAAAATTCAGAAACCTGAAAGATTTCTTGACTGGAGGATTCTTAATATCACACTTAAGCTGTATAGGGCTGTGATCTGACCCTGTCTTGGGCAAATGCTGGACTTCAATCCCTGGGAAAGTCTACTGAAACTCTGCATTGGCCACACATCTATCTAACCTTTTGAAAATGCATTCTTCCTCTGCCCTGCCATTCCACCATGTGAAAAATGCTGCCCTTGTACCCAAGATCTATTAGATTGCAGGTATTTATACAATGCCTAAAATCATCAGTTTCATTAATACGAACTCGCAACCCTCCAAATTTTTCCTCCTCATCCCATATGACATTGAAATCACCTCCTACCAACCATGGAACCTTCATATCATTTTCCATATAATACAAAGAATCCTACAGTTCAATCCTCTCTATGGCATCATACTTAGCAAACACCAATGTAAGGACAAATTCCACATGAGTTTCTGTGTGATGAAGCCTAAGTGTTAGCTGTTGAATCAAGTTATACAATACTGTGACCTCATAAACCTCATCAATGAAAGCCAAATCTTGTTTGATACATTAGCAATTGCCTGTGCAAAACCTATTCTATTTCTATACCTTTCTAATGTTTTAGCTTGTTGCATTGGTTCCATTAATCCAATGAACTCATAATGATTCTTTCTATGCAATTTGATCAGCCTTTCAAATGATTGCTGAGTATTGACTGATCTTATATTCCAAATGAGAGCATCCATTAGTGTTTGGATTGGGAAAGGGATAACTTCCTCTGTGTTTGAACTCCAACTGTAGGGACAGTTGGGTTCTCTTTTTGTTGTTTCTTCCTTCCTTTTGCTGCAGATTTAGCCTTATCAAGGATTCTAGGCGATAAGTCACCTTGCCTACCTATATTCTGAAGATTTTTATCTATGGATTCCTCATCTAAATCATGACCTACTCTTAATTCTCCCTCTTCTGCATCAAAAGCCTGCTATTCATCAACAACAATCACATCATGATTATGCTGTAGGTTAGGTATCAAGGCCTGTTCTTTGCCTATCTTCAGAGTCTGTAGTTGTGCTTGTTCTAATTGAACGGTTATTTTTGTTACATCTATTGCCTAATTGGCTTGCGAATCTTTCCCTTCTATTGTAAAATCATTCTGATGATCATCAACCATAGTGAATTGTTCCACACCATCCCCAGTTTCTCCTACTCCACTGCATCATTGCCAGTTCCTTCTATTATATTCACATGAGATGTCTTGTCTTCTTGTATCTCCATTGTGTCTAATTTTTCCTCTGCATCATTTTTCTCCTTTGTTACGGCTGTATCTTGCTATTGATAATAGAGGCAGCAGCTTCATCATTTACACTTTCTTCCTCATATTTTTTGTCTTTATGAACTGGATCCTCATCATGTTACGCACCTACTGGTATATCATTCTCCTCTAAATCAATTTCCCTTTAATCTGCCCATAGTTTACCCGATCTATTTCACTCTCTCATTCACTTTAGAAAGGAACTTCTCATTATTGGATTTCTGGATTGTTGTCCAGCTCCATCTCTACTAAAGTATCATGTGAAGGAATTTCCTGGCAATATGTATAGATTCCCACCATGTTGTTACCTGCAGTCCCATGAATGCTCTTTGTACCCATTGAGCTGTAGATTCCTTGTTTCTACTGATATTTGCCCCATTTCCTCCATTATTTGAACCTGCCTGCTGTTGCTGCTGACTTACTGCATCTTGTTTTCCTCTAGCTGGCCTTTCAGGAGTTGAGTGCACTGTATCTGTTGCCATTACCCGTATGTGATTTTGCTGCATTGTATTTGACTTTTTCTTGCTTACCTCCATTTGAAGGAGATAAAATATCCACTTTACTAATTTCCTGTACCTCCTCAATATGTATGTTTTTTTGAACCTTTTATATCAGACTTTGTAATCTTAGTTAATGTAATTCGAATATATTAGTTGTCAAGAATTAGTTAATGTAATTCTAAATTATGAGCTTGTAACCGTTTAAATTAGAACTTATATTAGTCAATCTAATCTTAGAAGTTGCTAGTTCTTTTGTAATGAATTTTGTGCATTATTAGTTTATGTTATGGGATGATGAACATATTTATTTAAAAAAGTATAGACAATTTAATAACTCCATTCTCAACCTAAAATCTGGATAGTTTCATGAAGGCCTTTTTGTGCCAAAATTTGGGCAGTTTCACAATATTTTGGTCCAAAATATGAACATTTACACTACACCAGTTATGTCAAAATATGGTCACTTTGACAAAGGCCTTTTTTGTGGCAAAATCTTGACAGTTTGACAACATTTTAGTCTAAAATCTGGACATTGTCACTACACCAGTTATGTCAAAATCTGGACACTTTTACAATACTATTTTGGTCCAAATTCTGGATAATTTCACAAAACAACTTGTTAACAAAATCTGGATATCATCTACAACTCATAAATATTAACTTAAATAATTCATAAGTACTAATTTCATTCATCACAAGGGGATTTCCCATTATTGTTGGAAACACGTTCTCAAGGCATTATACTAAACGTGTGTTCATATTTGTAGGTTTTGATGAATGACAAACTATGCGCAAATTGACATATGATGCGGTCCAAGCACAAGCACGAAATTGATATATAACAAGTTTCAAGCACAAGACAAAGATTGAGATTAAGTTTTATATGAGTCGGTATTTAATTGTGATCTTGATCCGACAACTTAAACTCAAGACTTGGCTTCTCTCGTAAAAATACTTTTAACAAATCATGCATATTTAGTTTAGAGCAAAATGTTTTTAAATAGTGCATATTTACTTTTGTCAAAATGATTTTTAAACACGCCTCTAAAATCTGGACTAAGATAATCGATTATGTACTTATGATAATCGATTATGTTTAAGTCAGCTGCTTGACAATCGATTGAGAACTAATGACAATCGATTGTGTTAAGGCAGTGAGCATCAGATTTTTCAAATCTGCATGACAATCGATTGTGAACCTTATGACAATCGATTGTGTTGAGGCAGTGTCTTCCAGACTTTTTCAAAGTTATTAAATAATCGATTGTGAACTTATGACAATCGATTGTCAAGAGGCAGTGTAAAATTGATTTTTCAAGACTGATATATAATCGATTATTAACTTAGTATAATCGATTGTATAACTGACCGTTGCCAAAATATTTTCAAATACCGTCAGGTAATCGATTATTGATTTCCTATAATCGATTGTTTTAATTAAAATCTGGAAAGGATTTTTTGAACTTTGCTGAGTAATCGATTGTAGATTGTTGACAATCGATTGTTTTACGTAAAATCTGGAAAGGATTTTTTGAACGTTGCCAGTATTCGATTATTGATCTTATATAATCGATTGTTATGCGTAAAATCTAGGATTGATTTTTGGAAGAACTGGCAAACAATCGATTGTGGTAACTTGACAATCGATTGTCACTGAGTAATTTCATCAACTTTTAATTGGCAATTAGGCAACGGTAATACAAGGTTTTTCAACTATAAATACAGCTTCAATTCAGTCTTTTAAGTACAACAACATACAACAACTGATCATACAATTGCTAAAGCTTGCATACTTTATTGCTTATCATTTTATATTCATTACATAAGCTTTTGAGAGCCAAATTCTTGTCAAAAGTTGTTGCGATCTTGAGCGTATTCTTTTTACTCATATCTACTCTTAAAGGAGTGTCTTGTTTGAGTGCTAAGTGTTTTTTGTACACTTGAAGGGAAGTGTTAGTCCCTTGTGTTGTAAGAAGGAACTTGTATTTCCTTGGTTGAAGTCTTGGAGTGTTGTATCTCCGAGCAAAGGTTGTTGAGGCTTGTGTCCTCAAGTTGTAACGGTTTGTTAAGCACCCGTAAGCTTAACAAGTTAGTGGAAATCTCGAGAGAGTCTCTCGGGGACTGGACTAGCCACAGGTTGTGGTGAACCACGATATATCGGTGCGTTTGTTCTAATTTATTTACTTATCGCACTTATTTATTTCCTGCAATTTTTAAATTCCGCAAGTTTACGCTAATTTTATTAAAACGCTATTCACCCCCCCTCTAGCGTTAAGCGTATTATCTAACAATTGGTATCAGAGCCCAACTCTCTGAAGACTTAACCGTTTGAGAGAAACATCCATGGCTTCTACTCGTGATTCTTTTGCAGGAATAGGTGAAGGACAATGCTCCACCCGACCACCGCTATTCGATGGTATAAATTATATATACTGGAAGGAGAGGATGAGAAAATTTGTACAATCAAATAGTTTTCATCTTTGGAAGGTCATAATGAATGGAGAACAAATTCCAACCAAGAAGGTCGAAAATGAATGGGTCCCAAAGTCCGAAGATGAATACGATGCGGATGATATCTGAAAGGTGCAAAATAATGCTAAACCTATTAATTTATTATATTGTGCTGTAAATGCTGATGATTACAGGAAGATATCTTGTTGCACAACGGCGAAGCGAATGTGGGACAAGCTGGAAATTACGTACGAAGGTACGGACCAGGTAAGGGAAGCTAAAATTGATTTCCTAACCCATGCATATGAATTGTTTCACATGAAGGAAGGCGAAAAGGTCGATGAGATGTTTGAACGATTTTCAAAAATCATAAATGATTTACATGCTCTTAAGAAGACCTTCACGGATAAGGAACTTGTCCGAAAAATTCTCCGAAGTCTCACTCAGGAATGGCGATCCAAGGTCGACGCGATTCAAGAATCCATTGGCTTTACAAATGTCACCATCGACGCATTAAGAGGTAATCTTAAAACTTATGAATCTACTATACTTAACCCTCTTGTTGATGATCAAAGGAAGCAAAGAATTGATCTCAAGGCAAGTACAAGCCAACCTCAAAATGATGAGGACGGAGACAACGAGTTCGGACTCGTTATCAAGAGATTTCAAAAGTTCATGCGAAAAGAGTATGAACGAAAGGGCAAAAAGTAAGGAGATCAAATAAAGTGCTATGAGTGCGGAGAAACCGGGCACATTAAATCAAATTGCCCAAATGCTAAAAAGGAGAAGAAACCCTTCAAGAAGCAAAGAGCATACATATCTTGGGGAGGCGACTCCGGTAACGAGTCAAGTGAGGAAGAAGAAGACGAAGCCGCAAATCTTTGTCTTATGGCACAAGAAGCCAACAAAGAAGAGGTATGTCAAATTTCTTCCAAAAATTTCTTTTCCCTTGAAGAAATGCAAAATGCTTTTGATGAGTTGTATAGCGAATTTATTAGAGCTTCAAAAACTGTTAAGAGTATAAAAGAAAATGCTTCTTTAAAAGAAAAAGATTTTCAAAAACAACCCTCTCTTAAAGAAAAGGAATTGGAAAAACTGATTTTAGAAAATGAGAAGTTGAAAGAGGAAAACAAATTTTTTGGCAAGAGAAGCGCGGACAAGCCTGAAAATTCTAGAAATTGTACTTCTTGCATGAATCTCAAAAATGAAGTAGAAAGGCTTAAGGGCACCTTAGATAAGTTTAACTCTTCTCATAAAAATTTGAATGAAGTGCTTGTTCATTTGAAGTCGACCAAGCATGGCATAGGTTTTAGAAACGAGCCTAAAGAGAAAGTTGAAGCCAACCCCCAACCACCTAAGGCTCAACCTAGGATAAATAAAACAAATGCTCATCCTAGATACAACAAACCTAGAAATGGTTTTCATCAATCGCAACCTAGAAATAATCATGCTAGAAATAATGCACATTCTAGGCCAAACATTAGAAAGAGTTTTGAACCTTTTAGAACACCTAGAAATGACTTCCAACCTAGAAACAACTATTCTAGAAATGATGCATATCCTAGAACAAATGGTAGGAGAAATGTTTTTCATGATTTGCGCAATAGTTATATTGTCAAGAATAGAGCAAATGAATTTCGTCCGTCCAATTACTATCAACCTAGAAAGATGAATAATCCTAACGTGACTTGTCATTATTGTAGACGAATTGGACATATTGCTCCTGCTTGTTTTACACGACATAGACATAACACTCAATCACATCACTATGATTTGCCTAACCCCCAAGGACCCAAAATGGCATGGGTACCTAAAACTCATTAATTTGTTTTGTAGGTATGTTTGAAGGGATCAAGTGTACTGTGGTACCTTGATAGTGGATGCTCCAAGCACATGATGGGAGACGAATCCAAATTCCTTCAACTAGAACACAAGGAAGGGGGAAGTGTTATTTTTGGTGATAACAACAAAGGAAAGATTATCGGCATCGGATTGGTCGGTAAGGATGAAATTTCTTCCATTAAGCATATATTACTTGTGAAAGGTTTAAAACATAATCTCTTGAGCATAAGTCAATTATGTGACAAGGGAAATCTTGTTTTATTTGATTCGGATAAATGCTTAGTTTTCAGACGTAGCAATTTTAAAATTATCCTTCGTGGTTTTAGAATGGATAACATTTATATGGTTGATCTTGCAAATTCTTCACCCAAATATGTAAATTGTTTAATGAGCAAAGAGAATGATTCTTGGTTATGGCATCGTAGAGTAGCTCACATCAACATGCATCTTTTGAACAAATTGGTTTCACAAAATTTAGTCGTTGGTCTTCCAAATTTGAAATTTGAAAATGACTCTATTTGTGATTCTTGTCAAAAAGGGAAGCAAACAAAAGCATCTTTTAAATCGAAAAATATTGTTTCAACTACTAGACCATTGCAATTGCTTCACATGGATTTGTTTGGACCATCTCGCATTGAAAGTCTTGGTAGAAATCGTTATGCCTTTGTTATTGTTGATGATTATTCCAGATTTACTTGGACTTTATTTCTTGCCCATAAAAGTGATACTTTTCAAAATTTTAAATATTTTCTTAAACGTATTCAAAACGAAAAGGAAACAACCGTCACTTCAATTAGAAGTGATCATGGGGGAGAGTTTGATCACAATCTCTTTGCGGACTTTTGTGACGAACTCGGTATCGAGCATACCTTTTCCGCTCCACGAACACCACAACAAAATGGGGTGGTGGAAAGGAAAAATAGGTGTCTCGAAGAGATGGCTAGAACCATGCTCGAAGAGGCTAAGATTCCCAAACATTTTTGGGCGGATGCCGTGAGTACCGCATGCTACATTTTAAATAGAGCTGTCATAAGGCCAATACTCATGAAAACCCCATATGAACTCTACAAGGGAAGGAAACCAAATATCTCCCATTTTAGAGTATTCGGTTGTAATTGTTTTATTCATAACAATGGAAAAGATCAATTGGGAAAATTTGATGTCAAATCCGATGATGGAATTTTTATTGGGTATTCTTCACATAGCAAAGCATATAGGGTATTTAATAATAGAACCCAAACTATGGAGGAATCCCCTCATATTGTGTTTTCCGAAAGTAATGCTCGCTTGGCGAGAGAGGATTCTTGTTCTGATCTTGCAGGTATTTTAAATAGTTTAAAAGACAAAGTACAAGAAGAAACTCCTAAGGAAATTCAAGATGAAATCTTGGAACAATCAACGGAGGAAACGCCACAATTGGAGAAAGAAACGAAAATGCCTAACGAGTGGAGGACAATCAAAGATCACCCTCTCGAACAAGTAATTGGCGACGTCGGAGAAAAGGTAAGTACCCAAAACTCCCTTAAAGACACCTTAGGACATACTGCTTTTGTTTCTCAAATTGAACCAACAACCATCTCCGAAGCAATTGGGGATGAATTTTGGACCTTGGCAATGCAAGAGGAGCTTAACCAATTCAAACGGAATGACGTTTGGGATTTGGTGCCAAGACCCGAAAATCATACCATAATTGGTACGAAATGGGTTTTTCGAAACAAACTAGATGAAAATGGTGTAATCACTAGAAACAAAGCTAGGCTTGTAGCAAAAGGCTATAATCAAGAAGAGGGTATTGACTATGAAGAAACATATGCTCCCGTAGCTAGATTAGAAGCTATTCGTTTATTGCTTGCTTTTGCCTCTTCTATGAATTTAAATTTATATCAAATGGATGTGAAAAGTGATTTTCTAAATGGTGTTATTCAAGAAGAAGTTTTTGTTGAACAACCTCCCGGCTTTGAAGATTTTAAATCTACCGATCATGTTTTCAAACTCAAAAAGGCTCTTTATGGTTTAAAACAAGCTCCCCGAGCTTGGTATGAAAGATTGAGTAAATTTCTATTGGAAAATAATTTCATTAGGGGGAAAGTTGACACCACACTTTTTGTTAAGCATAAAACAATGATATTTTATTAGTTCAAATCTATGTGGATGATATTATATTTGGTGCTATTAATAATGTTTTGTGCAAGGAATTTTCCGATTTAATGACAAGCGAATTTGAGATGTCTATGATGGCTGAGTTAACATTCTTTTTGGGATTACAAGTAAAGCAAATGAAAGAAGGTACGTTCATTTGCCAAGCAAAATATTGCAAAGAATTGCTGAAACGATTTGAAATGACCAATGCAAAAGCAATGGCAACCCCCATGAGCACATCCGATCACCTAGACAAAGATGAGAAAGGTAAGGAAGTCGACATCAAAAAGTATCGAGGTATGATTGGCTCTCTCCTTTATCTTACTGCTAGTCGTCCGGACATCATGTTTAGCGTGTGCTTATGCGCTCGTTATCAATCGTGTCCGAAGGAGTCTCACCTAACTGCGGTGAAACGGATATTGAAGTATCTTGTTGGTACTGTAAATGTGGGCCTATGGTACCCCAAAGGTTCTTCATGCCAACTTGTTGGCTATTCCGACTCCGATTTTGCTGGATGCGAATTGGACCGCAAGAGCACAAGTGGCACTTGCCATTTGCTCGGTAGCTCTCTCGTTTCTTGGTTTAGCAAGAAACAAGTAAGTGTTGCGTTGTCCACACCCGAGGCTGAATATGTAGCCGCGGGGAGTTGTTGCGCTCAAATCCTTTGGATGAAACAACAACTCTTGGAGTATGGCCTAAGTCTTGATCATATCCCTCTTAGATGTGATAATACTAGTGCCATATGCTTGACGAAGAACACCGTTCTTCATTCGCGAACAAAACACATTGAAATTAGACATCATTTTATAAGAGATCACGTTCTCAAGGGCGATGTCGAAATTGAATTTGTTGAAACCAAAGATCAATTGGCCGACATCTTTACAAAGCCCTTAGAGAAATAGTCCTTCTTCCGAATTCGTAGTGAACTCGGGATTCTTGACTGCACGTTGATCTAAGTCATGCATTGCATTTTCCCTCTCACATGTTTTCTAACTTGAGCGTCGGAGACGTCTAACGTATTTTTGCAGGTATCGCCCTAAAGGCAGGGGGAATTATAAAGCTTGACGCACAGAACAATCGATTTCTCTTTTATATAATCGATTATCCAGTATCAATAATCGATTGTCTTGACAATATTTGCGTTATTATTGCCGTTTTTTTTAAATAAACAAGTTTTTTGATTATTCTATATTTTTTTGCTAATGGCAAAAGGGGAAAGATAACGGGTATGCACTCTCACTCAATACTTATCGGCATAAATTGAGGGGGAATTCATATATTGAGGGGGAACAAACTGCATATCTATATACTTGTTGCATATCTTTACTTGTCTTGAATCGTCATTATGAATTGCCTAATATGCATATCCCGCTTAAAGTTTACCATTATCAAAAAGGGGGAAATTGTTGGAAACACGTTCTCAAGGCATTATACTAAACGTGTGTTCATATTTGTAGGTTTTGATGAATGACAAACTATGCGCAAATTGACATATGATGCGGTCCAAGCACAAGCGCAAAATTGATATATAACAAGATTCAAGCACAAGACAAAGATCGAGATTAAGTTTTATATGAGTCGGTAATTAATTGTGATCTTGATCCGACAACTTAAACTCAAGACTTGGCTTCTCTCGTATAAATACTTTTAAAAAATCATGCATATTTAATTTAGAGCAAAATGTTTTTAAATAATGCATATTTACTTTTGTCAAAATGATTTTTAAACACGCCTCTAAAATCTGAACTAAGATAATCGATTATGTACTTGTGATAATTGATTATGTTTAAGTCAGCTGCTTGACAATCGATTGTGAACTAATGACAATCGATTGTGTTAAGGCAGTGAGCATCAGATATTTCAAATCTGCATGACAATCGATTGTGAACCTTATGATAATCGATTCTGTTGAGGCAGTGTCTTCCAGACTTTTTCAAAGTTATTAAATAATCGATTGTGAACTTATGACAATCGATTGTCAAGAGGCAGTGTCTAAATTGATTTTTCAAGACTGATATATAATCGATTGTTAACTTAGTATAATCGATTGTATAACTGACCGTTGCCAAAATATTTTCAAATACCGTCAGGTAATCAATTATTGATTTCCTATAATCGATTGTTTTAATTAATATATGGAAAGGATTTTTTGAACGTTGCTGAGTAATCGATTGTAGATTGTTGACAATCGATTGTTTAACGTAAAATCTGGAAAGGATTTTTTGAACGTTGCCAGTAATCGATTGATCTTATATAATCGATTGTTATGCGTAAAATCTGGGATTGATTTTTGGAAGAACTGGCAAACAATCGATTGTGGTAACTTGACAATCGATTGTCACTGAGTAATTTCATCAACTCTTAATTGGCAATTAGGCAACGGTAATACAAGGTTTTTCAACTATAAATACAGCTTCAATTCAGTCTTTTAAGTACAACAACATACAACAACTGATCATACAATTGCTAAAGCTTGCATACTTTATTGCTTATCATTTTATATTCATTACATAAGCTTTTGAGAGCCAAATTCTTGTCAAAAGTTGTTGCGATCTTGAGCGTATTCTTTTTACTCATATCTACTCTTAAAGGAGTGTCTTGTTTGAGTGCTAAGTGTTTTTTGTACACTTGAAGGGAAGTGTTAGTCCCTTGTGTTGTAAGAAGGAACTTGTGTTTCCTTGGTTGAAGTCTTGGAGTGTTGTATCTCCGAGCAAAGGTTGTTGAGGCTTGTGTCCTCAAGTTGTAACGCTTTGTTAAGCACCCGTAAGCTTAACAAGTTAGTGGAAATCTCGAGAGAGTCTCTCGGGGACTGGACTAGCCACGGGTTGTGGTGAACCAGGATATATCGGTGCGTTTGTTCTAATTTATTTACTTATCGCACTTATTTATTTCCTGCAATTTTTAAATTCCGCAAGTTTACGCTAATTTTATTAAAACGCTATTCATCCCCCCTAGCGTTAAGCGTATTATCTAACAATTATCACCTCAAAAACCTCCATAAACAAGTGACAACATGATATTAAGTTTTCCAACCTAAACATTCAAACTACATTCAACAACAAACAAGGGGATGTCACATTATCCCCCCAAAAACTGTCATAATTAGGTGATAACATGACATCCGAGTGAACATGTCACTAACTAAACAACCACACAAGTTTAACAAGTTTATTTGGTTAATAATTACATCACAACAAAAAATATACAACCTTAATAGAGTTTAGTTGAACTACATTCCAGAACACCAGAACTGCTGGTCTTTAAGTCTGCTTCTTCTCATTACCCTTCTTTGCTTTCACTTGGCCAATCTTTGCTTGTTAAGCTCGTTACAGTAATATCATTTTTTCCCCTTCAATTGCAGCTTCTTTGGTGAGAATGGTAGGTTTGATGGCTCACTCACACCACTGGCATCACCAACAAATCTGATTTCCCTTGTTCCAATTGCTGCACTTTGTAGTTGCCTCACTTTTAGCCTAGTCTTTGCCTCAGAGATACTTCTTGGCCTTATAGCTATTTCAGGCTTGGTCAAAGTCTGGAAAAGCACTAGTGCTTTGTTCTTTCCTTTGCATTGAATGTGTTGGCATGAACGCCATGTTTCTTGACTTGTTTGACTAGGCTAACTTGGCTGAGGGGCTGGCAGAGGAATTTCCTCATCATTGACTTCTTGTGGCGCTGGTGTAATAGAGCGAGATTTGGGCTGTTCAGATATGGGTTGTTCATCATCAGCTTCATCAAGTAAAGTTCTCTTTCTCTTGTCTACTTTCCCTTCTTATTGCCTCCAATGGGCTGCTTTCCTTTAAAATTCTGTTAGTAAGATAGAACGTTTTGGTTAGTTGTTGAAACAGAAAGATATATAGAAAAGGTAATAGTCTTGATTACCTTTGCACACCCTCTAACATTGTGTCCAGGTTCACCATGGTTGTTACGTGCCATTACCCTCCCTTTCCTTGATTGACACCACTGTCCTTACCTATTAAGTTCCTCATTTGTTTCTCTTGTTCTCTTAACCTTTGGTCTCCCAGTCATCTTTACCAAAGGTGGTGGAGCCATGTACTGTGAAGGCTCAATTTTCCAGAACTTTTCTCCTGTTACTGGTTGTAACTTATGTGAGTAAATGTGGAGATAAGTCTCTTTGGTAAGGTACCAATGAATCTGACTTAGAGCGTCCACTTTCTTGTGCAATAATGAACATATTCCATGAGGACATGGAATACCACAAAGATCCCATGCCCTACAGGCACATTTCTTTAATCTCAAATTCACAATGTGCCTGTCACTATTTTCCGTCACCTCATATCCATTGTCTGCATTATCATTAATATGACACTTCAATGCAATCCTCATGAATTGGTTGTACAACTCCATGGTATTAGGACTGTATTCATTTCCCATGATATCACCTCAGCTTCATGTTCAGTAATCATATTCATCACCTTAATTCTAATCATATTGGCTTGTGCCTTGCTTGTAAGATCCAAGCATTGAATGACTCAGTCAAGTTGTTGTCTACAGCTTGGTTCTTGCAAATAGTATCAAAGAATGCCCTACTCCAACATTTTGGTGGATACTTCAACAAATCCCCCACAGCTTCCTTTCCATCATTATTTACTCCACCTATATTCTTTATCTGATCTTTGAAGTCCTCTTCATAAGTACTCCATGCAGCCCACCAAAGCAATTTTTTGAATTCACCAGAACCCCATCTCTTACACCAATTTGCTCCTATATGTCTTACATAAAATCTAAAGTGAGACTCCGGAAGAACAATTTGGATTGAGACAATCAACCCCTACAAAAAGTAGTAGATAACATCAGATAACAGTAAATAAAAATCAACAAAAAAACTAAAAATAACAGTACAAATAAACAGTACATACCTTCTGCATATCTAATATAAATGTGATTCTTTCACCCGTATTCAGGTCTAGTGAAGTTTGTAGGTGACCTAAGAACCACTTTCAAGTAAGTTTTGTTTCTTTGTCAATAATAGCCAAGCCAATGGATAGAAATGATTGGCAGAATCTTGACCAACAACCACCAACAGCTGACCTTTAGCCTTCTCTTTCAAAAATGTTCCATCCAATCCAATGAAAGGCCTCAAACCACTCTTAAACCCAGATTTCATTGCTTGAAAACAATGGTACATCCTTAAAAACCTCCCTTTACCTTCATCAAGAGCATCTTTTGATAAGTTAATTATCACATCACTCCCATGATTGCTAGTTTCAATTCATTGGCATAGGAAACAAGCTTATTATATTCATCTGTAAAACTACCTTCAAGTTTCTCCAAAATCATTCTCTTTGACCTTTTGCACTTAGATTCACTAACATTTACATTAAATGCAGCTTTCAAGCTTGTCCTCATCTCTCTAGTCTTAATTTTGGGGTTATCTTGCAAGTCTTTTTAAAAGTAATAAGCTACTGTGTTTACATGTACTCCATGATTTTCAAATGCAGGTTCACATGTGTGCTCAGGCTCTAAAGCCTTAAATTTAACCCCACCCCCTGAAGAATCTTTAGATATAAGGCAAACAAAGGGTCAGTCACCAACACAGATGTACCTAAGCCTTGTAGGATCACTTTTAAGTTGCTTCAAGTCATACCCATTTGTAAGAGAATACATGTTGATCATTTTCCTAGCTTCAAGCATATCTTTAAATGTCATTGACATATCTAACTCTTTATAATCAGTTAACTTATCATTGATGACCTTATTCTTTTGTAAAAAAAGTTTCTCCAAATCATCAGAATTAGGAGAATCAAAATCAGTACCAGAATCATTTTCCTCACTATCATTATCACTACAATCAGTAGCAGCTTCAACTTCTACTGTGTGTGACTCACTATGAGTGACTATATTAGGTACATCAAGTGCAGGTTCACACTCTTCTACAACAAACAAATTAATAACATTACACTGTTCATTAACAAGGTCCAATAGTGTCCTAATCCCAACATCCCTATCTATTTTCTAATATCTACCACCAGGACCCTTTATTATTAATTGCTGCACCCCTATATACTCAAACTTTGTATCAAATCCAACAACTAAATCATCATAAGAGAGCAAGTCAGAGTCAAAATCTTTATTGATGTGTACATACTTCTCTTTATATAGCGGGTATGGCTTACTACTCCATTCCCCACCATGATGAAAAACTAACTCAATTAGCACCATGTGTATAAGGCTGCATAGTAACCATGAATACTTTTAATACAACTTACCATAGTAAATGCATAAAGAAGTAAAAAAAGACAAGATGTACAGAAATAATAAATAAATATGCAAGTAAACAAAACAGTTTGATAAATAAAGGGAATAAGAAAAAGGTAAAGAGGTAGATGAATAAAGACACAAAATTAAATGAGGTAGTATGATAAAGAAACGGACACAAGCATGCATATAGAGACCACATAATAAACTATCAAACTTAGAATCCCACCACAATAAAATAAGGAATAAACATATATGTAAGAGACCCATATGAGCATCGTCTTTAAAGTAAATGCAGGTGAAACATCGGACCAAATAGCAACAAGTCAGCTATTAAGAAATAGCTAAAATACTTTTTCACTTAAAAAATCCTAACCGACCTTTCTTTAAAAAACAAAAGGGACGGCACATACTTGAAAACCTAAACAAGAGAAATGTCTTCTAAAATAATTACCAAATATCATCAATTACACCAATATACCCAAACCAACTAGTAGAATCAAACAAATAATTAGGTTATAAAAGGTGAAAGTCACATGTAAACACAAACGATAAAAATCCAGTCAATATCTGAGACAAGAAACACCCTAAACGACAAACCACATATCTGAAACAAGAAAACCATAAACACAAAGCATAGTTTAAAAATCCTAACTTTAACATAAAAGAAATACGAACCCTAAGACAAAAATACTTCATTTATAAACAACTACCATATCAAACTAGTAGAAAAGTTCAGCTTTGGGGGGAAAATCGTACCTTGGACAACATTCAACACTGAAAAGTCGGAGTTTCTTTAGAACCTTCCAAACTTTTCTCTGTTGTTTCTATCGAAGTGATGCAGACCAAATGACACTCTTTGCACATTTGGACGAGTCTATCTTATTTATTTGGTGGCAAACGGGTCATGGGTGACAGATAAGAGACGAATAGTAGATGGATGTTGTGGGGTTTTAAATTGGTGGGCCCGCTGATATGGAAGCTAACATGCCAGCTGATTTGGATAAATTTTATGTCGTCAGCTGCCAGCATGTATAGACGTAAGGGTTGGGAGTATTTATTCAAAGTTCATTAACGATAGAGACAATAATGACCCAAACGTATAACGGATGGCACAAACAACTAATAGACAATAGTATAGAGACAATTTTAACATTTTTCCCTAGAATTTAATGTGTTCCTATAACTGTAAAATAAATACACAATAAAGAATTGTAAAGGCAATAAAGAACTGAAGTAAATGAGAATTGTCATATGTTGAACATTTCTTCTCTGTTTTCCCCCTCCTATTATTGAATTACTTCTCCTTAAATCCTTTACTTAGCATTTCATCTCTATATATATAAATCGAGTAAATATCCCGTTACAAACAATCGCAGAATTTGAAAGGATTCTTCACCCTTGAATTTTTAACACCTCTATTTATATGTAAACACTATACGCATTCACCATGTCACCTTTTCACACATCAAATTCTAATTTTTTGCATTGTGTATTATGTCACACCCCAACCTCAGAAAATGCGACAAAAAGTGACGCTTGAAGACTGTGCGACTCGACGTCGATACATAGACTATTCAGTATGAAATCTAGGTCAACAAGGCCTCCAAGTATAATACCTAAATTTAAGAAAATGAGGTGTGTCTATGGAAGAAACTTTAATATTTTATGTACATAAATAAAGCCATAGACAAAATTTTGATACACGTCTGACACTAGTCGGCAAGCCTCTAAGAATATCACAATACATAACTTGGTCGAGATAGAGCCCCACCATCACCAAAACAATAAAAACACATGCTTCAGTACCTACCGACTTCTGTACGGCTACTTCGAAGAAATGGAGTACAACAACCAACAGCTTAAACGTGTACCCTACTAGAGAAACACGTCACCGGGTCTATCAGTAGCTGTGGGCATGAGCAGAACGCCTAAAAAAAGATGGGTCAACACGAAAGATGTGTTGAATATGCAAAGCTAATAATGTATGTAAACCAAAGGCGTAAAATAAGAGGTATGAATACGCAATTTCAACCTGGACACCGAAAATAAGTCATCGAGGTCGTGCACGGCAGAAACTATGAATCACGAATGTATGCAAGTTTTCTTAAAGGTTTCACCACTTATTGGGGAGATGCATCAAATATAATATAATAACATTCAGCCAGTGTTTGGGGCATATCATCTCATATCTTACCCATACTCATAGAGGACTCGGTGAAGTCTTATGTCGTCATCACATCGTACCCGGCCTCAGGAGGTCTTGGTTGTGCCTTGCCTCAAGGGGACTCAAAAAAATCTCATGTCTTTATCACCTCGTACTCCACTCTCAAGAGGTCTCGCTAATGTTTCATATTACTCATTCTATATCTGGCCTTTGTAGAGAACTTGGTCAAGTATTCACATCTTATTTCATGATGCCCAATTAACCAGCGGTTGCAGGTTAGATGTCATATCCAGGCGACTATAGTGCAACTCAATATAGTGAAAAAGATATATATGCATACAAGTTCAATGCAAGATCAATTTCAACGGATATTAAAATTAGAGTCAGAATGAAGTACATTATATGACCTAATGGTACCACCCGCGAACATCTCAAACTTGAAAGATAACGCCGCCATTAATGAATGAACAAGAAACGTCAAGAAAGACTTTGAGCAGTTCAGTCTTATAATATGGGGATTATACAGAAAGGAACACTTGTATCATGCCATGCCAATTAAAGAAGGTTGCCTTACATACCTTGTTGAAGAACTAGCTATGCTTCCTTAATTCTTACGCCTCTATGGTGAATTATCTCCACTTCCAAGAAATTTCCAAAATCAATATAACAAGAAGACAGATGCTACGATGATGATCTCAAGATTCTTTACTGCCACACCTTCTTTTTCATACACCTAAATGGTATAAGGAGTTTTTCTAATTTAAGTGACAACCAAAATATGATTTATTTATTTAAAATTATAGTCGCCACTTGGGAGAATTTATGATGTCACAAGTCACCGATTTAGAATCCCAAATCAAGGAAAGTTTGACACTATTTTACCGTCCGCAAAACACAAAATTCTGGTAAGAAATTCTGTTAACCGGGAGAAGATATTAGGTATTTTCGAGTTCCGTGATTTTAGCACGGTCGCTTAACTATTATTATTGGCCTATTTATTTGATTTTAAAATATCTTTGAAACCTATGTGCATTTTATCCCTTTAAAACCGCTTTTAATAAATTAGTGTTACATGTCACGAATCATGTCACGGGAACCGTACCCATGATCTACAATGTATTTATTTTATTAACAAGATTAAATTAGTGTCGGGTCACATAAATGTAACTCCGGATTTAGAAATTAGGATCACAACTACGTTACGGGAACTGTATCCATAGCTATGGCAATTTATTTAAGCGCAGCTGAAGTAAACTATGAGTGTTCATTTAGAAATAGTAATCATTTCATGCAAACATGTACATAATCACGATAATAAATTCAAAACGCGCCTAAAGGTTCGCCTACCCTGATATGGTAGGCGTTTGAAGAAATATCGCTTGCAGTTTCAAGAAATAATAACTTATACAAGACTCGGAAATTATCGCTTGCACTTAAGAGACAAAACAACTAAAATTCGCACAACTAATATTTTCAGTCCAAATGAAATAAACACAAGCACATTCCATGAAAAACAAATACTCCCATGCACAAAAGAAATTAAAGGCCAAGATGAAGTAATGTAGCAATAAAAGGGAAGACCATATTTACATTGCTAATTAACCCATAACATCAAAAGTTGACGGCTTATCACACTAGCTAGCAGCAAAGTAACATGCCAAGAATATGTTTTTCCTACCTACTCCACTTAATACACACTAGCATAAATCATAAGAAAACAAAAGTTCAAGAGTTCAAATTCTTCCTCGTAGGAAACGGGATATATTATAGCCTTTTATAGGCCAAGATTATAATGATGTTGAAATTATTGAATAAAACAGAGCAGGAGATCGACACATAAACCAAACGGAATTAGGCCAATTTTTCAAACTTCCAGGCTAAATTAACTGATTCAATTACTTGTATTTGATCCGTATGTTAACATGTTACTTTAAAAATTAACAACATAAGCATATTAATAACAAAAATTAACACCATAAGCATATTAACAACAAAAATAAAATACATGGCATGACTATTAAAAATAAACTTATAAGAGAAATCAAACAAATAACTCAAATATTCAAGACAACAATTCTAGAAATAGGAAGAGGAATGAAGTTTAAAGTGTGACCTCTAATGAACATGACCTTGACTATTTTGGACATCGACAGTGCACATGACCACGACCAGAGAACACTCGTCGGCGAATTCAGCGGAAAAATCTAACTTCAGTCAAGCTCTACCCTAAGTTCTCACCTCAGTTTCTGGTCGAACCCCCCATTTCGTTTATCCTTTTTAGCTGTTGGTGGTTGAAATTTGGTGGTGTGAAGTGAAGAAACAGCAGTGGCTGCTGTGTGTGCGCGCAACTATTTCTGATGAAGATCGTTGAAGGGTCGCTGGGTTTAGCTTAGAAACAGCTCCGATTTTTAGGTCTTTGTCCAAAGCACGAAGAAGAAAAAGGACGGGAGGTCGATTATTGGTATTCGATGTGAAAACATTGAATCCCATGGATTGATCCAGATTTACGTTGAGAATTTAAAGAGATGATGAGAGAGAGAGAATCAACTGTCTCTATTTCTGTATATGTGTGTGTCTTACGAAAGAATGAATTGAACTAATATGTACAGAACACTCTAGAATATATACAATATTTGGGCCGAAATAAATATTATTGTGTATGGGCCTGATGCTTGGGCTGGTCCAGTACTTGGGCTGCAGACTCTCTAACTCCAACACCCCCTTCATGGTGGAGGGTGATTGAACCCCCAGCTTGAGCAATATAGAATGATGCATAAGGCCTGTCAAAGGCTTAGTAAAAACATCTGCGAGCTGAGATGCAGTTGGAACATGATGCAATGCAATAAGGCCCTCATGAAGCTTTGTTCTGATGAAGTGGCAATCCACATCAATGTGTTTGGTCCGCTCATGAAACACAGTATTCTTAGCAATGTGGAGGGATGCCTGATTATCACAAAAAACAGGCACAGCAGTGGTAACAAGAACACCAAAATCAGACAGAAGACGAACAAGCCAGGTGAACTCACCAACAACTTTACTCATGGCCCTATACTCAGCCTCAGCGGAAGAGAGGGACACCACATGCTGTTTCTTAGCCTTCCAACCAATAAAATATCCACCCAATAGAATGCAAATTCAGAGACATATCTCCTAGTGTCCGGGCAGGAAGCCCAGTCACTATCACAATAGGCAGACAAGGAGAGATCAGGGGTGTTGCTGATGAAGACCCCAACTTCAAAAGTTCCTCTAAGATATCTGAGTGTATGCAAAGCTTCATGCATGTGAGAGGAAGTAGGCTTCTGAAGATATTGACTAAGATGTTGTACAGCAAAGGCCAAATCAGGTCTAGTGTGAGTGAGGAAATTGAGCTTCCCCACCAGGCTTCTATTGGATTCAGGAGAGGGAAGAGGATCTCTTTCATCCATTTTGAGCTTGACAGAAAGGTCAAGAGGAAAAATAACAGGAGTAACATCTTCACAGTGATATGCCTTGAGAAGGTTAGTAACAAATTTCTTCTAATGAAGAAGCAACCCATCATAGTGGTAACTGACTTCAATGCCAAGAAAATAATTGAGAACTCCCAAGTCCTTGATTTTAAACTCAAGGTCCAGAAAGCTCTTCAAGGCAGTAATTTCCTCCATATCATTACCAGTGAGAATAATATCATCAATATAGACAGCCAACAATACAATAGAAGAGGCAGATTTCATAAGAAAAAGGGAATAATTATTGAAAGAAGAAGAATAGCCCCTAGAACATAAGGCTTGAGACAGCTTGGCATACCACTGCCTAGAAGCTTGTCTCAAACCATATAAGGATTTCTGAAGAAGGCAAACCAGAGGTGAAGAAGAGGAAGCACAGTTGACAGTCAGCCTAGGAGGCAGTCTCATATAAACCTCTTCATCCAAATCACCATGTAAAAAGACATTATTCACATCAAGTTGAAAAAGAGACCAATTCTGTTTAACAGCCACATCAATAAGGACTTAATAAACGAAAATTTGACAACAGGAGAGAAAGTTTCAGTGAAATCCACACCCTCAACTTGGGTGTCACCCCTAACAACCAATCTAGCTTTATATCTCTCCACAGACCCATCAGCCCTATACTTGATCTTATAGACCCATTTGCAACCAATAGGTCATTTTCTAGGAGGAAGCTGAACTATAGACCAAGTATGATTAGCTTCCAGGCTGCAAACTCTTTTGTCATTGCCTCCTGCCATGCAGGGAGAGAGGCAGCCTGCTGATAAGAGGTAGGCTCTACCTCTGCACTATTAACCAAACTGTGAAGGCAAGTGGAAAGAACTGGGGCCAGAAAGACATGGAGGGAGATTGTAGACATACTGTTGGAGATGAGCAGGAGGAACATGAGTCCTACTGGACCTTCTAGGAGCAGGTTCAGCAGGAACAAAAGGAGATTGGTGTAGGGAAGAAGGGGATGAGGAAGTAGAAGCAAGAGGTTCATAAGTGGAAAAAGGTGAGGAAGTGTTGTGCAAGGACTCATCAGTAGGAGAAAGCCAAAAAGGGGAGGGGTTAAGAGTAGGAGAAGGAACAGGAAAGGAATTCCCTGAAGAAGCAAAGGGAAAGACAGCTTCATAAAAGACCACATCCCTGGAAACTAGGGTAAGTTTAGTCTTCAAGTTATACAACTTGTAGCCCTTTTTACCCAATGGATATCCCAGAAAAATACAAGGATCACCTCTGTGTTGAAATTTATCCCTATTCTGTTTGGGGACTGAGGCAAAACAAAGACAACCAAATGTTTTATGATGGCTATAAGAAGGAATATTACCAAAAAGCAACTCAAAAGGTGATATATTGTTAAGAAGTTTGGAAGGAAATCTATTTATGAGATAGGTGGCAGTAAGCACACAATCTCCCCAGAATCTAAGGGGTAGTTGGGAATGAAAAAGTAAGGATCTTGAGGTTTCTAGTGTTGAAACACGTTCTCAAGTCGCTAAAACTAAACGCGTGTTCATTTCTGTAGGTTTTGATAAATGACAAACCGACGCGCATGGAACATTGACATATGCCAAAGTACAAGAACATGAGAAACAAAGAGCAAGATCAAGAATATCAACAAAGTTATAAATGAGTCACTTTATAGTGTGATCTTGATCCGACAACTTATTCAAGTCTTGGCTTCTCTTATAAAATTATTTTCATGCATCGTTGAGTTAAACCGAAATGATTTTTAAACATTCTCATTTTAGCCGAAATGATTTTCAAACATGTTTTTCAAATCTGGACATAAATAATCGATTATGTATTTCTTATAATCGATTATGTTAAGACAGTGTTAACCGAAATTTTCAAGACAGCAATATAATCGATTATGTCTTACTTATAATCGATTATGTTAAGACAGTGTTAACCGAATTTTTCCAAGACAGCAATATAATCGATTATGTCTCACTTGTAATTGATTATGTTGAGACAGAGTAAAACCGGATTTTCAAAACAACAAAATAATCGATTATACGAGATAGCATAATCGATTATTCACTGACCGTTGCCAAAGTATTTTTAAAACGTTGAAATATAATCGATTATACACAAGGCAATAATCGATTAAGCTTGCACAGAATCTGCATCCGATTTTTGAACGTTAATAGATAATCGATTATGCAACTTGAATAATCGATTATTCTGCTTTAAAATCCACATATGATTTTTGAATGATCTACAGATAATCGATTATGCAGATCATATAATCGATTATGCAAGCACAAAATCAGCAATTAGTGATTGGCAATTAAGCAACGGTCTTGGTGACTTTGAGCACTATAAATACACCTCTAATTCACGTTTTTAAGTACAACAACTGATTACATTCTTGCTTAAGCTTACATACTCTCATATCAATCATTTTATATTCATTTCATAGCTTTTTGAGAGCCAAACTCTTGACTAAGTTGTTGTGTTCTTGAGCGTATTATTTTTACTCATATCTACTCTATAAAGAGAGTCTTGTCTTGAGTGCTAAGTGTTTGTACACACTTGAAAGGATATTCTAATCCCTTGTTGTAAGAAGGAAAAGTAGTTCCTTGGTTTGAAGTCTTGAGGTGCGGTATCCTCGAGCAGGTTGAAGTCTTGTAGAGCGTATATCTACGAGCAAGTGTAACGGTTTGTTAGGCACCCGTAAGCTTAACAAAGTTAGTATAAAACTCGAGAGAGTCTCTCGGGGACTGGACTAACCACACGTTGTGGTGAACCAGGATAAATTCGGTGTGTTCTCTCCTTACCATTTTAATTACTGCACTTACGTTATTCCTGCAATTTTAATTCCGCAAATTTACATTGTTTTTTGTTATAACGCTATTCACCCCCCCTCTAGCGTTAAGCGTATATTCTAACAATTGGTATCAGAGCCTAACTCTCTGTAAGACTTAACAGTTTGAGAGAAACAATCCATGGCTTCTACTCGTTACGTTTATGCAGGACTAGGTGAAGGACAATGCTTCACAAGGCCACCACTATTCGATGGCACAAACTATACGTATTGGAAGGAAAGGATGAGAATATTTATCCAATCAAATAATTTTCTACTATGGAAAATTATCAAGAATGGAGAGCAAATTCAAACCAAAAAGGTAGAAAATGAAATTGTGCCAAAATCGGAAGATGAGTATGACGTAGACGATATTAGAAAGGTGGAGAACAACGCAAAAGCCATCAACATGATGTACCGTGCGGTAAATCCTGATGATTATCGGAAAATATCATGTTGCACAACGGCTAAGCAAATGTGGGATAAATTGGAAATCACCTACGAAGGTACGGACCTGGTAAGAGAAGCTAAAATAGATTTTCTAACCCATGAATATGAACTTTTTCATATGAAGGAAAACGAGAAGATAGATGATATGTTCGAACGATTTTCAAAAATCGTTAATGATCTTCATGCTCTTAAGAAGACCTTCACGGATAGGGAACTTGTCCGTAAAATTCTTCGAAGTCTCACTCCGGAATGGCGCTCCAAAGCTGACGCTATTCAAGAATCAATCGGCATTACAAATGTCACAATCGACGAGCTTAGAGGTAATCTCAAAACCTATGAATCTACTATTCTTAACCCTCCTTTGGATGATCAAAGGAAACGAAGAATCGCCCTTAAAGCAAGCACGGCTCAACCTCAAAATGATGAGGATTCAAGCGACGAAGATAACGAGTTCGGACTCGTTATTAAGAAATTTCACAAGTTCATGCAAAAGAAGTATGAACGAAAAGGTAAGCAACAAGGTGACCAATTAAAGTGCTATGGATGCGGAGAAATCGGGCATATCAAATCAAATTGTCCAAATATCAAAAAGGAGAAGAAACCCGTCAAGAAACAAAGAGCATACATCTCTTGGGGAGGCGACTCCGGAGACGAATCAAGTGATGGAGAAGGAAACGAGACCGCAAACTTGTGTCTTATGGCACACGAAGAAACTCAAAATGAGGTATGTACTACTTCTAAGAACTATTTCACTTTAGAAGAAATGCAAGATGCATTTGATGAGTTGTATAAAGAGTTTATTAGCGCTTCTAAATCTATAAAAGATTTAAGAAAACTCATTTCTTCAAAAGAAAAGGATTTTGAAAAACTAACTCTTGAAAATGAGAGATTAAAAGAGGAAAACAAGTTTTATGGCAAAAGAAGCGCCGATAAACCCGAAAGCTCAAATAAGAATTGTACTTCTTGCAAATCTCTAAAGGAAGAAGTAGAAAGTCTTAGAAGCAGTTTGCACAAATTCAATTCTTCACACAAAAATCTCAATGAAGTGCTTGTAAATTTGAAATCCACTAAGCACGGTATAGGCTTTAAACACGAGCCAAAAGAAAAAGTTGAGTCCATTCCTAAATCACCTAAGACTCAACTTAGGCAAAACAAAATAAATGTCAACACTCAACCTAGAAATTTTAATCCTAGAATTGCAACTCATCCTAGAAAAAATATTAGAAGAAATATTGGAATGTATAGACCACCTAGACAAGATTTTCAAAAGCCACATCAAAACTATATTCCTAAAAATAGAGTGGATGTTAGAAGAAATGTTGGCATGTATAGACCACCTAGACAAGATTTTCGAAAACTACATCAAAACTATGTTCCTAAAAATAGAGTGAATAAATTTAGACCCCCAAATTATTATCATCCTAGAAGAATGCACAATCCGAATGTCATTTTTCATTATTGCAATAAAATTGGACATATTGCTCCCGCATGCTTCACTAGACATAGACATTTCACTGCAGGACAATCACACCAATATTTTGCACCTAACACACAAGGACCCAAAATGGCTTGGGTACCAAAATCTCATTAATTTGTTTTGTAGGTGTGTTTGAAGGGATCAAGTGTACTTTGGTACCTTGATAGTGGATGCTCCAAACATATGACCGGGGATGCATCAAAATTCCTTCAACTAAAACCCACGGAAGGAGGAAATGTTATTTTTGGAGACAATAACAAAGGAAAGATTATCGGAATTGGATCGGTCAGTAAGGACGAATCCTCCTCCATTAAGCATATTTTGCTAGTTAAAGGTCTTAAACATAATCTCTTGAGCATAAGTCAATTATGTGACAAGGGAAATCTTGTATTGTTTGACTCCGAAGAATGCTTAGTTATCCGTCGTAGTGATTTCAAAATTATTCTTCGTGGTATTAGAATAGATAATATCTATATGGTTGATCTTGAAAATTCTTCATCAAGTTTTGTAAATTGCCTTATGAGTAAAGAAGACGACATGTGGTTATGGCATCGTAGAGTAGCTCATGTAAATATGAATCTTTTAAACAAACTAGTTTCACACGATTTAGTAATTGGTCTTCCAAACATGAAATTTGAAAAAGATTCTATTTGTGACTCATGTCAAAAAGGGAAACAAACAAAAGCCTCTTTTAAATCCAAAAATGTTGTTTCAACCACTAGACCCTTACAACTTCTACACATGGATCTTTTTGGACCATCTCGTGTTGAAAGTCTTGGTGGAAATCTTTATGCTTTTGTAATTGTTGATGACTACTCTAGATTCACATGGACGTTATTTCTTGCTTATAAAAGTGATGCCTTTCATGCTTTTAAAAGTTTTTTTAAACGTGTTCAAAATGAAAAGAACACAACCGTCACTTCCATAAGAAGTGATCATGGGGGAGAGTTCAATCATAATATTTTTGCGGATTTTTGTGACAAACTCGGTATTGAACATACCTTCTCGGCTTCACGTACACCACAACAAAATGGGGTGGTGGAACGTATAAATCGATGTCTCGAAGAGATGGCTAGAACCATGCTCGATGAGGCTAAGATTTCCAAAAAGTTTTGGGCGGATGCCGTGAGTACCGCAAGCTATGTTTTAAACAGAGCTGTCATAAGACCGATACTCATAAAAACTCCCTATGAACTCTATAAGGGAAGGAAACCAAATCTTTCCCATCTTAGAGTCTTCGGTTGTAAATGTTTTATTCACAACAACAGAAAAGATAACTTGGAAAAATTTGACGCGAAATCTGATGAAGGAATTTTTCTTGGTTACTCATCGCGTAGCAAAGCATATAGAGTTTTTAATAATCGAACCAAAACTGTTGAGGAATCTCCTCATGTAGTATTTTGTGAAAATGATGCTCGCTTGGCGAGAAAGGATTCTTGTGTTGATCTTGCAGATGCTTTAAAGAAAATCAATCTTCAAAACGAGGTACAAAAGGAGGATCCAAAGGAAGTTCAAGATGAAGTCATGGAACAACCTTCGGAAGAAGTACCACCACAAGAAGAAGAATCGATGATGCCTAAGGCTTGGAGGACGTCTAAAGACTATCCTCTTGACAAGGTAATTGGCAACATCGAGAAAGGGGTAAGTAAACGAAATCTTCTTAAAGACACAGTAGGGCATATGGCTTTTGTTTCTCAAATAGAACCTAAAACCATTTCCGAAGCAATTGGGGATGAGCATTGGACCTTGGCAATGCAAGAGGAGCTTAACCAATTCAAACGTAATGATGTTTGGGAATTGGTGCCAAGACCCGATAATCACACCATAATTGGTACGAAATGGGTTTTTCGAAATAAATTAGATGAAAATGGTATAATCACTAGAAACAAAGCTAGGCTTGTTGCTAAGGGCTATAATCAAGAAGAAGGAATTGATTATGAAGAAACCTATGCACCCGTAGCACGCCTAGAAGCCATTCGTTTATTACTTGCTTTTTCATCATCTATGAATTTCAAATTATTTCAAATGGATGTCAAAAGTGCCTTCCTCAATGGGTTTATTCAAGAGGAAGTGTACGTTGAACAACCCCCGGGCTTTGAAGACTTTAAATCTCCCGATCACGTCTTCAAGCTTAAGAAAGCACTATATGGACTTAAACAAGCTCCTCGAGCTTGGAATGAGCGCTTAAGCAAATTTCTTTTGGACAATGAGTTCGAAAGGGGGAAAGTTGACACTACACTGTTTATCAAAAATAAAAACAATGACATTCTATTAGTTAAAATTTATGTCGATGATATTATTTTTGGTGCTACTAATGATTTTCTATGCGAGGAATTCTCTAAGTTAATGACTAGCGAATTCGAAATGTCAATGATGGGTGAGCTAAACTTCTTCTTGGGGTTGCAAGTGAAACAAATGAAAGAGGGAACTTTCATTTGCCAATCCAAATATTGCAAGGAGTTGCTAAATTGTTTTGAAATGAGCAACGCCAAAGCAATGGCCACTCCAATGAGTACATCCGACCATCTTGACAAAGATGAGAAAGGTAAAGAAGTAGACACCAAGAAGTATCGAGGTATGATCGGATCCCTTCTCTATCTTACTGCTAGTAGACCGGACATCATGTTTAGTGTGTGTTTATGCGCTCGATATCAATCGTGTCCGAAGGAGTCACACTTAACTGCGGTAAAACGGATTATGAAGTATCTTGTTGGAACAATAAATGTGGGACTATGGTATCCCAAAGATTCTTCATGCCAACTTGTTGGCTATTCCGATTCCGACTTTGCGGGTTGCAAATTGGACCGCAAGAGCACTAGTGGCACTTGCCATTTGCTCGGTAGCTCCTTAGTTTCTTGGTTTAGCAAGAAACAAGTTAGTGTTGCGTTATCCACAACCGAGGCTGAATATATAGCCGCGGGGAGTTGTTGTGCTCAAATCCTTTGGATGAAGAAACAACTCTCGGATTATGGTCTTATTATTGATCATGTTCCTCTTCGATATGACAATACTAGCGCCATAAGCTTGACGAAGAATCCTATTCTTCACTCAAGAACGAAACACATAGAAATTAGACATCACTTTATAAGAGATCACGTTCTCAAGGGCGATGTTGAAATTGAATTTGTTGAAACCCAAAATCAATTGGCCGGCATCTTCACAAAGCCTTTAGAGAAAGTCCTTCTTCCGCATTCGTAGTGAACTCAGAATTCTTGACTCCACGATGATCTAACTCATGCATTGCATTTTTCTTTGAATAATTACTAACTTGAGCGTCGGAGGCGCCTAATTCTTTTTTGCAGGTATCGCCCCAAAGACAGGTGGAATTTTCGGGCACTGGTAACAAATAATCGATTATTGACTAAGAACAATCAATTATTTCTAACATCTCGGTTTGCAGGATTTTGGCAATAATCGATTATCATATATTACTAATCGATTAAGTTGAGATTCAGTGTTACAAGTTTTATAATAATCGATTATTTAGTACTGCATAATCGATTACCTTTTATCGTCTATGCTTTTCGTCATATCACTGGACTGAAATAATCGATTATCATATTAACCAAAATCGATTATTCCCCGAGCCCGGACCCTCAGAATACTTCTGTCTTCAAATAATCGATTATCTCCTATCGCATAATCGATTTCTTCACTGACTACATTTCAAAATATTGGCAATAATTGATTATTCAGCCTCCATAATCGATTACCAACGGTCAGTATTCAAATTTTTGTTACCGCTCATGAACGTTTGGCTTAATAAATCTGCAGCTTTTTGCTCCATAAATGCCTCACTTCTTCAATTCTATAAATAGATGTTTTCATCCTTCAAATTTCTCACTTCACACTTCACTCTTAGCTTCAAACAATCTTCCAAAGCCTTCAAACTTTTGAAACAACTCCTATTTCTTCATACTAATGGCAAGCAAGCACTCTAAACGCTCTCGTTCCGGCAAACAAATTGCCTCCTCTTCTGCCGCTCCTCCACCCGTTTTCCACTATAAAGACGGCTCTTATTTGCGTTTTCATGCTTAACCCGACCTTCTTCGATTCATTGAAAAATTTGAGAATCGAGAAATCCTTCCGCCTCGTTTCTCAACTACTCGATATCTTTGAAATAGCGCACCCCCATCAACAGAAAATATTCTTATACAAAGCCAACTCATTGACTTTCTATATCTTCAAACTCCTTACATTCACCCTGCTCTAATCCGTGCCTTCTATTCAAATCTACAGAAGGACGAAGATGGTGACCTTGTCTCTAGCATCAATGGAGTTCCAATTTTTGTAAATGAGGAAAACTTGCAACTCCTCACTAACCTTCCACGAAATGGTGAAGACATTTCTCTCTACACTAGAGAAGCAGGCGCTTTATTTGATGAACAACTTCTTTTCCACCAAATTGGTATTGGCGACTGTCCGGAGAATCGTCGCACAACTATTACGCACATGCTCCCAGAATATCGTCTAATATTCTATTTCATCACCCGAGTTCTCAAACCCCAAAAATTCAATCATACCACTCTCTCTCATAAGGATTCAAAACTCTTACATGCAATTATCACCGGGGCTCGCATCAATTGGTGCCAGTTCGTCATGACTCACATGTATGATGCAATTGGGGACGATAAGCCTATCCCATATGCTTTTGTCATAATGGCTATTTTTGAAGCCTCCGGTATCGACACCTCCGTCGGTCCTTACAAAAAGGAAACAAAGCACTGGGAAATTCAAGAATCTTCATTTCCCAATATTGGTGAACATCCTCCTCCTCCTCCTACTCAAATACGTCGTCCTCAAGCTCCTACTCTTCAAACCATTTCGGACCAACTTGCTTCTTTGTCAACCTCAGTGGCTCGTATTGATCAAAACGTCACTCGTTTGACTTATGAGCTTCATGGGTACTTTGATCATGTCAACTATCCATATGCCCAAACTGTTCTTCCGGATGGAGTGCCGGATGCCGAGCCGGATGTTAATGATGACAATGAATAATAAATTTTTTATTATGTATCGTTTGAAATATATTCTGTCTATTTTTGCTTTCTCATGTATGTTTAATATTTTTAATGAAAGTTCATTATTTTTGCTAATGTCAAAAGGGGGAAGAATACGGGCTATGCACACTAATTCATATTGGCATAAATTAAGAGGGAACTCATAAATTGAGGGGGAACTTATACTTATCTTATGCATATCCCGATATTGGTTTGCCATTATCAAAAAGGGGGAAATTGTTGAAACACATTCTCAAGTCGCTAAAACTAAACATGTGTTCATTTCTGTAGGTTTTGATAAATGACAAACCGACGCGCATGGAACATTGACATATGCCAAAGTCCAAGAACATGAGAAACAACGAGCAAGATCAAGAATATCAACAAAGTTATAAATGAGTCACTTTATAGTGTGATCTTGATCCGACAACTTATTCAAGTCTTGTCTTCTCTCGCAAAATTATTTTCATGCATCGTTGAGTTAAACCAAAATGATTTTTAAACCTTTTCATTTTAGCCAAAATGATTTTCAAACATATTTTTCAAATCTGGACATAAATAATCGATTATGATCGATTATGTTAAGACAGTGTTAACCGAAATTTTCAAGACAGCAATATAATCGATTATGTCTTACTTATAATCGATTATGTTAAGACAGTGTTAACCGAAATTTTCCAAGACAGCAATATAATCGATTATGTCTCACTTGTAATCGATTATGTTGAGACAGTGTAAAACCGGATTTTCAAAACAACAAAATAATCGATTATACGAGATAGCATAATCGATTATTCACTGACCGTTGCCAAAGTATTTTTAAAACGTTGAAATATAATCGATTATACACAAGGCAATAATCGATTATGGTTGCACAGAATCTGCATCCGATTTTTAAACGTTAACAGATAATCTATTATGCAACTTGAATAATCGATTATTCTGCTTAAAATCCGCATATGATTTTTGAACGATCTGCAGATAATCTATTATGCAGATCATATAATCGATTATGCAAGCACAAAATCAGCAATTAGTGATTGGCAATTAAGCAACGGTCTTGGTGACTTTGAGCACTATAAATACACCTCTAATTCACGTTTTTAAGTACAACAACTGATTACATTCTTGCTTAAGCTTACATACTCTCATATCAATCATTTTATATTCATTTCATAGCTTTTTGAGAGCCAAACTCTTGACTAAGTTGTTGTGTTCTTGAGCGTATTATTTTTACTCATATCTACTCTATAAAGAGAGTCTTTTCTTGAGTGCTAAGTGTTTGTACACACTTGAAGGGATATTCTAATCCCTTGTTGTAAGAAGGAAAAATAGTTCCTTGGTTTGAAGTCTTGAGGTGCGGTATCCTCGAGCAGGTTGAAGTCTTGTAGAGCGTATATCTACGAGCAAGTGTAACGGTTTGTTAGGCACCCGTAAGCTTAACAAAGTTAGTGTAAAACTCGAGAGAGTCTCTCGGGGACTGGACTAACCACACGTTGTGGTGAACCAGGATAAATTCGGTGTGTTCTCTCCTTACCATTTTAATTACTGCGCTTACGTTATTCCTGCAATTTTAATTCCGCAAATTTACATTGTTTTTTATTATAACGCTATTCACCCCCCCCTCTAGCATTAAGCGTATATTCTAACATCTAGCAGATATCTATGTTTTCTTTGAACCACACCATTTTGTTATGGTATATGATAATAGGAGGTTTGGTGTATTATTCCATTTATTAGCAAAGAAATTGCTGCCACAACCACTAGACCCAAGTTCAAATGTAATATCACTTCTAATGGTTGGTACAACAGACTGGAATTTGGTTTTGATCATGGCAATAAAAGCATTGATAAGGGGAAAGGCATTGCTCTTGGACCCCATAAGGTGAGTCCAAGTAGCTCTAGTAAAGTCATCAACTATTGTTAGGAAATATTTACATCCATTATGAGTGGGAGTGGCATAAGGACCCCAGGTATCCACATGGATGAGTTGAAAAACATGTGTTGTCTTAATGGAACTGTCATGAAAAGGCAATCTAGATTGCCTGGCTAATGGGCAAACAGTACATATGAAGGGTTGTTTAGTTGAAAATTTGCATGGTATATGAGGGATGTCTTTGATCCTAACAAAAGGTATGTGCCCTAGTCTATTATGCCATAACATCTCCATTTCATTCAATTCAGAATGGTATGTACAATGAGAGGAAGAAACAGAATCAAAAACTAATAGAGAATGGTATTTACAAGGAGCATGAAATTGAAGAGAAGAAGAAGAAGATTGCACAAGCCTATAAAGTACATCATCCAATTTACCAATTTCCAGTGGCCTCTTCAGAGAAGGGGCCTGTATCAAGCAAGAGAACTTAGTAAATAGGACAATAGAATTTAACTGGTGCACAAGCTTGGACATAGAGATAAGATTGTAATGAAAGCTGGGAATATAAAGGACATGATGTAGAGTGAAGCAAAGGAATTGTATAGATCCAGTACATGTTACCTTGACCTTATAACCATTGGGCAAGGTAACTAAGTATGGTATAACTAATGGCTTAATATCAAACAGAAGATCATTATTAAAGGTCATGTGATCAGTGGCACCAGAATCTATAATCCAAATGCATTCACTTATTTTAGTTAACATGCAAGCCCCATAAGATACATTTTTTAAACGACTGGGTGGAGAAAAAGTACCAGCAAAGTTAGCAGATGCCATAAGACTGGATTGTTGCTCAGACTCTGAAATTTGTGTCTGTTGAAGCAGCAACGTAAGTTGTGAATATTGATCCTTGGTTAAACCAGGAATCAAAGATTCTGATTTAGAAGACCTCTGAGTACTATCAACATTGTTTTGAGACCCAACAGAGTTTGGACACCCCTACACCTCAACATTTGGTGCAGTCCTCTTGCTCTTTGTAAATTTGAAATCTGGTGGGAATCCATGGAGTTTGTAGCACTTGTCAATCATATGACCAGGTTTCTTGCAATATCTACACACTAAGTTTGTCTTGTTGAGATCAAAGCTGACTTTTTGATTGAATTGTTTAGGATGGGTAGGTGTGCCAGGGAATTTGTTGGTGAAATAAGTATTGAAAGCACTTGAGTCATTACGGAATTGAGATGGTATGGAAACTTGTCTTTGTCTCTCATCCTGAAGCAGAATGTTGTATGCACTATCTAGAAATGGAGGAGGCTGCAACATGAGAATGTTGCTCCTAACTCTAACATAGGTATCATTAAGCCCCATGAGAAATTGATGCATCTTGTTTTCATCATCCTCTTTTTGAAGCTCGACTTTGGCAGCACATGTACAAGTGCTACCACGAGATGCACGCATAAAGCCCAACTCATCCCACAATCTCTTTAGCTTGTTGAAGTAAGATGCTATATCCAAAGATCATTGACTAGTAGATGCTAACTCTTGCTTAATCTCAAATATTTTGGTACCATTGACAGTCCCATACCTACTATTAAGCTGAGTCCAAATACTTTGAGCAGTGTCAGAATATTGAACACTCTCAGCTATCTCTGGCGTAAGGGAATTAGTGAGCAAAGAGATAACCTTATTATTACACCTATCCCACTGCCTAGAATGAGGGGAATTTTCTGGAGGTTTGGGAACTATTCCATCAATAAAACCTATCTTATTCCTAGCAGATAGGGAAACAATTATATTTCTCCTCCATCCCCCAAAACCAGTCCCTGAAAAGGGATTACTAACCAAAGAAACTCCGGGAATATCAGAAGATATGAGAAACAAAGGGCTCGAGGGGTCAAGTACGAAATTAGTAGAACCAGAATCAGAATTATCACCAACATTAACCATTTTTGCGACTGAGAAATGTTACCGAGCCTGAAACTTCACAAAGCCAAACCCTAAATGTTCGTGGATACACAAATCCTTAAGAATCAAATTATTCCTATGTCGAACTGATGAAACCGACGCACTAGAAACCTCAAAAATCAACAATTACAGAGGAAAACCCAGCAAAATGAGAAAACCCTAGATTTTTCAGATAACAGAGAAACTCGGATGAAAATTGATGAGGGTAACATTGCGAGAAAGCCGGTGATGAGTAGAATCGGAATCGTTGCTATGATACCATGTGAAAACATCGAATCCCATGGATTGATCGAGATTTACGCTGAGAAATTAAAGAGATGATGAGAGAGAGAGAGAACCGACTGTCTCTATTTCTGTATATGTGTGTGTCTTAAAAAAGAATGAATTAAACTAATATGTACAGAACGCTCTAGAATATATATAATATTTGGGCCGAAATAAATATTATTGTGTATGGTCCTGATGCTTGGGCTGCTTGGTCTGCTTCGGCTGGTCCAGTACTTGGGCTGCAGACTCGCTAACTCCAACAGATGGCGCTACTTCAGATCTCGTGAAGAGGAATCTCTCCGGGGGGAGGGGGGGTCCTAATGCCAGGGGGCGAGGTCCTTGTATTTTTTGAGAAAACGACACTTTTGTCAGCCTTTTTTCCTAGGCGTTGTTTTGTGTCCCCTCAGCTGATTAGGAGTTACCGCTCTTTTATAGGTCTAGGTTTAATTGTGTTATTTTGTGCTAATTGTTCTTAGATTCTTAGGGTATTTTTATTTATTTTTTATTTTAAAGAAAATTCTAGAAGGATCCCTAGAATTAATTTAATGGGTATTGGTATTGGACTTAATGGATTTGGAAATTATGGCTAGGTCCAAAATTAGACCTAAAAATGAGTTGCTCGAACCCAAGTTTTATTCTTTCTCCGCGTACGAGTCTAAAATACAATCTCATTTATTAATTAATCATACTCAAGTAAAATAACTATTAAAATAATACTGACCGTTAAAACAAAACTATTTTTGGTATTTTCAAGATTAAAAATGACTACAAAATATTAATGAAACTATTTGTTTTTATAATTTTCGTTTTCTCGTAATAAAATAAAGTAAAAGAGTAAAAATTAGTTGAAATATCTATATTAGGCCTATTAAATATTTACTTGCCAAAATTTAAAAAATCTTGGGGATGGTCAAAAGTCACATGCCTACATTTACGCTAAATCCTTCTAGGTTCGCCTTTGATTTAGCTGTTAATTGTTTTGGAATTCTTAAAGGGGGTTTAAGAGCGTTTTGGGTGAGCTCAAGTTGGAGATATTTTCTAAAATGAAAGAAAAGGGAGCTATATTGCCTTTTTATACCAAATCTAAAAATTCCGCTGCCCAAGTGCCAAATGGGTCTCCCTGTACCAGCTATTGCGCTCTATGGGGAAGCTGGCGCAATTTGATTATATGTAATAACCTCTTTGTCCTCATAGCATGTAGATGGCTGATTGGTTGTTCCCAACCCTTATTAACCTTCAAATTCATGTGGGGAAAAACATGGGGTGTAGTATCATTCCCCCTTTGGAATATTTGTCCTTGAATGTTGGATCGTAGTCATTCTTGCAAAGTCATCCTTCTGTTGTATTTTGGGTTGTCCTTGCTATAGTAGTCTCAAAATTGTCTCCTATAGTGTGGAACAAATGAAGGTATCTAGATTTTATATCCTCTTTAGCTTCCCATGTCATCTATTCTATATTGTTGTTCCTCCAAAGCACCTTAACAGAAGCCATCTATTTGGTTTCACAGCTTGCAAACTTGATGATCTAGGATACCTACAAGAATCTCTTCATATGATAGTCCTCTTTGATTGTATATCTTTAATAAGGGTAAATAGGATGGGTCACCCAAATATTTACGAAGCATGAGTACATGGAATACTGGATGCAGTGCTTCAAATACACTAGTTTATAAGACACTTGACTGATTCTCTGGCTAAGTTTGACTTTCTTGCTAAATTGCATCACGCCTTTCATAGGTGATACCTTTACGAATGCCTAGTCTCCCACGACGAACTCTAAATCTCGACGTTGATTTTCCGAGTAGGATTTCTGTCTGCTTTGGGCGGTTAGTACTCAATCTTTAATTAGTTTCACCTTTCACAGCTTGTTGCAACAAGTCAGGGCCTAACAATTTTGTTTCAGCAACCGATAGGAAATCTTTACTTCTATCCGTATAGTGCTTTGTATGGTGCCATCTGAATGCCAACATGGTGGATGTTGTTGTTAGCAAACTCGATGAGTGGTAACTGGTCTTCCCAACTTTCCTTGAAGTCCAATACACAGTTTTGTAACATGTCTTCGAGTGCATGAACGGTATTTTCAGCTTGGCCTTCCATTGATGGAATGTTATGCTAAGACCAATTCTTATACCTAATCCTTCTTGAAAAGATCTCCATAAGTTGGCAGTAAACTGGGCACCTCTGTCTGAGATAATAGAAATGGGAACTCCATTAAGCCAAACCATTTTCATGATATATAATTTAGCATAATCTTCGAGTTAAAAGGTGGTCCTTACATATACGAAATGATGCTGATTTAGTGAGTTGGTCCACAATCACCCATATGAAATTAAACTTTTGGCAAGAATGTGATAGTATGATAATAAAGTCTATGTTTATTATCTCCCACTTCTAGGTCAAAATTTCCATATTCTAAAGCAATCCTTTGATGTTCAACCATAATTTGTTGGCAATTTGGGCACTCAGCGACATATTCAGCAATGTTCTTCTTCATGTCGTTCCACCAATATAACTATCAAAGATCATGATACATCTTGGTTGATCTTGGATGAATAAAATACCGGATCTGGTAGACCTTTTCCATGGCCTATTCTCGGAGTCCCCAATATCAAGCACACATAATCGGCCCTAATATATAAGGACTCTATCCTCGAATAGCTCGAGCAACTGCTTCTTCTGAAAGGGAATACCTTCCCTTATTTCCCTCAAGGCAGGATCACCAAATTGTCCTGCCTTTACTTTAGCTACTAACGAGGATTCGATTGTATTTCGAACGATGGCCCCTCCATCAACAATGTCAATAAATTGTACACGTAAATATATCAACCGATATAAGTCCTTAATCATGTATAACTTATAAATTTCCACATTTTGTAGACGGCCTATAGTCTTCCGAACTTAATGTGTGAGCCATGACATTTGCCTTTCCAAAGCGGTATAGAACATCAACATCATAATATTTTAACAATTCGAGCTACCTTCGCTTATTAAATGGAGTTCTTTCTGCTAGAATATGTATTTCAAGCTCTTGTGCTCTCTTAATAGCTCAACATGAACTACATACAAATGATGATGCCATATTTTTAGAGCAAAAATAATAGCCGCTAACTATAAGTAATGAGTCGGGATGCTCATGTTTTCATAGTTTCCTTGAAGCATAGGAAACAATTCTTCCGTGTTGCATCAAATCACTACGCAATCCCACTTTAGAAGCATAACAATATATAACATAAACCTTTGATCCTTCAAGAAGATCTAGAACTGGTGCTGTGATTATCTTATTTTTTTATGTTTATCTAGAAAATGGTAATAACAATTAAATTTGATTAAGGAATTCTAAAAATACGTGATCTATTTATCTACTAGTTGTAAGGCAGTTGATACTATGTGAAAGACTTAGAAACGAGATAAGAGCTTGAGAGAAAGGTGGTAACCAAACCGAATGATTAATAATCGGGACCTCTAGCTTCCCTATTCAAGGGTCTCGAGGTCGAGTCTAAAGCTCGGCTGGGAGCTAACGAGAATAATTGACGGATGACTAATAGTTATAATAAAATTAATGATGGCTCTTTATGGCCAATAATAAGCAATAAATGAAGAACAATAGATAGAACACAACAAATATAGGCAATAAATGGAAGCAATAATATCGAGAGAGTATGTTAGAGAGCAGAGACAATATTCTTGAGTATTTAATATGGAGCAATAGATATTTACAAAATGACAAGGATCCGCTTTTTATAGGAGGGGGAATCCTAGCATATTACAAAGATATGAGGCTGGTACATCCATTTAATGTCTTGATACACATTTCTTCCTAGTCCACTTGACTTGTGTCATGCCCTAAAAACCATGGAACACGACCGGCGCTCAACCGAGTAAACCCGACTGAGCAAGCCTATTAGATTTCATTCTACCCAAGCTAGTTCATGAATAAAGCGGGATGGACTCCATTAATCATACTTTGTACATATATCATTTACCACTTCCATTTCATTTGCATTAGCAACTTCATTCACAGTTTTCAAAAATATTACAAGTTTACAAGTTTAATGAGAAACATGCTTATCAAGTACCAACATTTCTAATCTGGACTCCAAACATTAACCACCACCCATCAACCGACTACAGAGTCTCTAAATACAATAGAAGAGAATTAGGAAAAATGCCGGCAACAAGTCTGTGTCTATACCTCAAAACATGATGAGAAAATGAACAAAAGATACATAAAATGACCCCAGGATGGAGTAGGGTTCACCAAGACTGCTGGGAAGAGAATACCGCTATCACTGGCCGATGCCGCCTGCTGTAGAACCACCTGTATCATTAAAAGATACAGCGCCCCAACAAAAAGGATGTTAGTGTTGTTGAATAGTACTAGTATGTAAGGCTAAACAAAAAGGAACCACCATGCGTACGTGTCATAACATCCGATCACGACCTGATCGGCTAGTCTACCCTCCCATATATGCCGTGTGGTTTGGCATTACCAATTTACAAATATTACCAAGTTCATCCGAATTAAGGGGAATAACTACGATACACACCTACACTGATACGATTAGTTTTAGGTATGAGCCTTACGACCCATCCTTCCTCGGTTTTGCTAATGATACTCCCAAAAACATTTTTGGTTTAATTTAATATTGCACCAAATTGTAGTATAGATACAAGTATACAAATATAACATAAATATAACTATTCTTACCTCAGTATCTTTCACTTTTTATAGTTTTTATTAATATTCTCAATATCCCTCGATAACAGTATTTCCATGGCCCATTGGGTCTTTGACAAGGTTCGATCTTTTTTTCATGGCACGAAGGCCGCATTTGGTTTTCCACATTTTTATCTCCTTTATTTTTCAAGGATCACCAATCAATATAAATGTATCAGACAGTCCGAGAATCATATATTTTCAAGTTCAATAGCAATAGAATCATCAAACATAATGGATTCTTCCCAAAGAGGAACATGCCAACCAACAATTGAAATACACACTTAAGTTATAAGCAAACAATCACCTCAATCATCCTTGAGTTACCCTTTTTTCAAACATGACAAAAGCACAATTTCAGCATCCAAATGTGTAAGAACGCGCATTACATTGAATGTATCAATAAGGCAATGTGATGTCTAGAATAACCACTTATGGGAATAGTTCCGGTATAAGACTTGTAAGCTATTCTATTATTTTGAAGTAGTTCATAACAGTTGGGTCAAGACTTATTTCATAATTGTTTCGCATTTTCTCATTCGATTTCTTTCTATACATCTTTACAGTTTATTAACAAGTAGACATATTCAATCAAGGCATTTAGTACACATAAGAACAACTAAGAGCATTAAACAGATCAAATTCTTCTTATCCAACTAGTATACTAACCCTCACTTAAAACGTGACTCAAGGCTATTTGGTAGACAAATCACACTTAAACTTATAAAAAAAATATGAAATTCACTTCTGAGAGAGAAAGTTTAGCCTACATACCTTGTTTAAGCTTTTCTTACGTTACTACGACATTGCGAAAATTCTAGCAATCCCTCTATTTTGAGACATAAAAAAATTGAACACAAATTAGGATGGTATTCATGGTTTTAGCCCATTTGAGCATTTTATAAAATAGTAGTGGAGCTTCTTGGTTTAAAATCTCTTTTACAAGATTTCTTTCATTTCCTAACCCAATCTTTACTCATTTATGTTCAACAATCTTTTCAGCAACCGAATTTGTACATGCATGTATACATAATACTATTACTCCCAAGAATCATACCTCAATAACCCATCTCCCAATATCTAAAACACCAACACAACCTAGGTTCGACACTTATGACTTCCAATCACCGCCCCATGCGTTCTAACGTATATATCTTGCATAAATAATCACCATAGATTAGCTAGAGATGATAGACATACCTCTTGTATTAAGAATCTTAAAGAATTCCCACTTGTAGTGTTCTTGATCAATTTAGGTATTTGAACAGGAATCTATGGTTTTTCAAGATCAATCCTTGTTAATATAAGTGTTTAGGAGTAGTAATCAACTCAAAATAATCCAAAAACATTACCTTGGACCATAGGAGAGAAGTATGGGACAGATTCCCCTTGATAGAGCAAGCCTTAGCTCAAAACAAATGACTTACAGACTCTCCATACCCAGTCTTGGGTTATTTATAGGGTTTCTAGGCATGCGATCGTGGCCAACCCGTGTCTCGGGCCGCACTCGGAGGCAAAAACTTCCAGTTTTCCCGCGGTCCCACCGCGGCCACGCATCTAATACATGTCCAGTAATATGGTCATAACTTTATGTATACACCTCCAAATGACAAACAGTTTGATGTGTTGGAAACAAATCTCAATGAGATTTAAGTTGATACATTGTACATCACACAACACATTATATAAATGGAGATATGCTTGTCCAAAATGCGGTATTTTGCGTACCATTTACAACTTTAGTCTATATGAAATTTTCCAACTTGTCTTAGACTTAGGCCTCTCTTTAGACCCCAAATCACTTATAATATGACTTATATGCTTATTAACATATCCAATTGATATCCATTGTTTCATGAATCCTCACTTGCACATAAAATAACATAATTAGCCTACCTTGGCACCACGAAATCTTAAATTACATAGCAAAATTTTCCGGGGCATTACATTCTCCCCTTAGGATCATTCGTCCTCGAATGAGGAGTAGAGTCTGCCCTAAACGCTCAACACAATATATCCTTTTTTTTCTTTCACCTTTCTCAAGTCCCTAAATTTTGACTAACTTCCAAATTTTTCAGAAATTTTAGCAGAGTCTCCTTTGTAACTTGGCCTATCCACCCTGCCAGAGAACTACCAAAACCATCCTATCAACTCATCCACAACTCGACAAAGCACCACAAGGTATATATCCATAACACAAATCTCTGTATTACAAGCACTACATTATCATAATGTTACCTGAACATGGGTTGCACATTCTTAAATCACAATACCTATAAGGTACATTCCAAATCAAAACCAATTGTTATACAATCAAGCAAAAATATTTTCTTTCCATGACTCTTTCGGCCTTCAAGGTGGCCTCCTCGACTTACAAGCTTTGCCATAACACATTTACGGAAACAATCCCAACCTCCAAACTTATTTAACAAGGATGACAACTAGATATCTCACATAAGCTAACTATCTATTAACTTATGATAATTCTCATCGGAACGATATACGAAAGATTCCAAATTACCTTCGTAGACATAAATACATGGAACATCGGAACCATGGAGCGCAACGATATGATAGGGGTGGAGGGACATCATACTCATAACTTGATCCATCTTGTTCAAGGTTCCATAGCTTCTGAAGTGCACTACACCTAATTCACCCATAAGGACAATTCACCTATCATCTTCATAGAGGAAACCTTAAGAACAACTTGCTTACTTTATTTAACCCTAAATCTCTATGCCAGACACCCAAGTCAAACACTTGGTGACTTTTAACCATTATTCTGTGAGGGGCTAGAATGAAAAAGACTATGGAGTTCCTACCCGGTATGATTGACCATGGAATGACACTACCTTTGACATGCTTGAACATATACCATTACTAGATTTACCATAAATAGGAACAACGAGGTTCAAGATTGGACTAGAAGTATCTCAAGAATTCATCAATGTAGATGTGTTGAGCAGGGTGTCTTATGAGGTTATATTATTTTAGGAAACATGAAGCTTACTATGGATCATGATGGCACGATTAATCATTGCGATGAAATTATTGTGTTGAAATAAGGAGATATAGAGATTAGATGAAACATCAGCAATAGAAATCATTTACGAGGTATATTCAAGTACATGCCACCAGTCATCTCTTGAAGTGCAGGAAAGATCAATTTATCAAGTATGAGAATACTATGGCATGTTGAATGAGATATGGGTTTTCAGAATATGAAGTTGGATTACATTCCTAACATTAATTGACACAAGGAATCTGCGCTACAAGCCCATGAGAATGAAATAGAAGTTAAACACTTGTGAGATTACTATAATTCAAACCTCTCAACTCTCCCCGATAGTTGATCCTATACAATAGTACTAAAGATATGACAACTTGTCATTCAAATTAATATGGTATGTGCAAAACCCGTGACATCCATTATAAACCTCTTAAAATCCACATTGCTAGGACTTCTCAATAGTGTGTGTATGGGGGGAGGGGGGGGGGGTCATGTGCTGGTTGGAGAGGGAATGAACTGCTTCGTATGAGATTGACACTGTTCTGCTATCATAATTCTCGGGTTGCGATACCGGGCCACTTCAATACCAAAAACAAAGTGAGCTACTTATTGAAGAACGATTTAAGTGAGCATGGAAGTCATATTACAATGGGCAAAGAAAAGATCTTCCTGTGGCGGATTTGTGAAAACCTCAAATTTCTCAGAAACTTATTTAGACAAACTATCTACTTCAACTGGTATGAATACATATGATAGGAGATGAGATAGGATCTTGTGTTACCAGATAGTGAAAATACTTCCTGATAATATTAACGAAGGAGCAAAGTGATTGTTTAGACCATTGAAACTATCTACACCAGGGAGAAAATAGTGATTCAAGAAGGATCACAACACCGTGCTTCTTTACATTGAATTTGGCACCATATAGGCAAATTTTTACGACGGTTCATGCGTAAGCACAAGTGAGTAGATGTTATCCATTTGAATAAAATGACCAGTAAGAAATTTATAAGATATAGTTCCTTGGTATGGGTCTAGGAAAGCAAGTGGAAATAGTTACCCTCGGATTCCGATTCAATTCAGGAAATCATCATGCGACTCAATTCCTCATAAGGCTGCGAGAAAGATAATTGAAATAAAAAGGCTCCACGAATAATGCATCCCGCTCAAAGAGTAGATACACATAATGGATCATAAGGTTGCCCTGATTCTATCCCAAAACCCATAGCAATGTAAGGATTGAGATAGGACAAAGCGAAACCGGTGTCAATTAGAACATATACACCACGAGATTGAAAATTCTATATACTTGTAACCATACCCAGAAAAACCTTCGACTTTTGGTACCCCCTCATCGAATAGAACCTGCCGGGACCTTCCGAGCTCTAAATACTAACCCCTACTGCTCCGCGTCCTGAAGGTGCTATAGATGAAGTAGCTGAAGAACTGGCTGGCTACGCCACACCCTGGCCATGATCTGGCGGATGAAAGACAGTCTCTTTGAAGGTGACCTAACATACAACACTTGTATCATACATTGGTACCATCGTGATATACTCCCGTATGTCATTTCCTATATTTCACACAATTGTGTGACGAGGTCCACTAAACTGACTCGCCCCACCGACCTGATACTCACTATTTTTGCATATATTATAAACTTCCCCCTTATACTTCCTCCAGGTTTCCAATGTAGGAGAACCAATTCCAGTATTGGTTTGTTGTGCAGGCCCTAGGAATTGCCCTAATCTACCACCCCAAACACGTGGATGGGCATGCTCACAACATGTTGTCAAATGTTCCTTCCCATATACCAGGAAAATGGGGATAGGTGTACCCAACCTAGGGCATTTATTCTTCTTGTGACCCCTCTTTCCACAACCGTAACTTATCTCGAGAGTCATCCAACATCTCCCCAAGTGATGCTTTTTGCAAACTAAACAACCCGACTCATTAGCACCAATAACCCTCTTTCGCTTCTTAGATGCTCTCACCACACGCTCTGGTGGTGCGGTGACATTGGCAGGGACAAGGACACCTACCTTAGCAATAAGTTCTTCCGACCCTTCAATGGCTTGGCGCATCCTCCCTAGAATCTCATGCACAATCTCCCCTAAATTCAATGGTGGGGTTATTCCTTCATCGCTACATTAGACTCTTGGATTACTCATTTGGAAAAAAGGACATAAAAAGGAAACTATATCTCTACCTTGAGCTCTAGGCACGATCCAAAATATCAAAGAGGGTGGAATTCCTAAATATCCAAATAGCCTCCAACGTATATATGTGCTAGACAACACACAAATAAGAAATACTATACTAAACACGACTCTGAGACATCCTAGGACACATTAATACCTCAGGCTCTGATACCAAGTTTGTCACGCTCCAAAAATCGTGGAACACGACCGACGCTCAACCGAGTAAACCCGACTGAGCAAGCCTATTAGATTTTATTCTACCCAAACTAGTTCATGATAAAGAGGGATAGAATCCATTAGTCATACTTTGTACATATATCATTTACAAGTTCCATTTCATTTCAATCAGCAACTTTATTCATAATTTTAAAAAATATTACAAGTTTACAAGTTTAATGAGAAACATGCTTATCAAGTACCAACATTTCTAGTCTAGACACCCAACATCATCAACCACCCACAAACAGTATGCGGAGACTCTAAATACAATTGAAGAGCAATAGGGAAAATGCCAGCAACAAGGCTTTGGCTATACCTCAAAATGTGATGAGAAAATGAACAAAATATACATGAAATGACTCGGGATGGAGTGGGGCTCACCAAGACTGCTGGGAAGAGAATACCGCTATCACTAGCCGATGTCAGCTACTATGGAACCACCTGTATAGTTAAACGATACACCTCTCCTGGCAAAAAAGACATTAGTGCCGTTGAATAACACTAGTATGTATGGCTAAAAGTCCTCTTCCAGAATAGAATAACCATACAAACAAAGAAACATGAAAGAGCGGGCTAAGTCAACAACATACAAGCTTCCAATTTTCAACATTAAGTTTTCTAGTTTACAAAAATAAAATAATATATAAAATTTTGGCTGGGAGGTCATTAGCACCGATATGAGTTATGCCACCATATTTGTTAGCATAGAGTCTGATCACGACCCGATTGGCTAGGTCGTCATTTGAGGACATGTACCACAATCACATTTTCCAATTTTATATTTTTAGCTTTTGATTCCAAGCACAATACGACCATGTGTGTGGCATGGCGTCCGATCACGGCCCGATTGGCTAGGCTGCCCTCCCATATATGCCGTATAGGTTGGCCTTATCAATTTACAAATATTACCAATTTCATCCCAATTAAGGGGAATAACCACGATCCACACCTACACCGGCACATGTAGTTTCAGGGATGAGCCTTACGACCCACCCTTCCTTGGTATTGTTAACTATACTCCCAAAAACATTTTTGGTTTGATTTGACATTGCACCCAATTGTAGAATAAATACAAGTATACAAATATAGTATAAATACAACTATGCTTACCTCAATATCTTTCATATTTTATAATTTTATTAATATTCTCAATCTCCATCGATAATAGTATTTCCATGGACCTTTGGGCCTTTCACAAGGTTCCTCTTTTTTTTCATGGCACGAAGGCCGCATTTGGTTTTCCACATTTTCATATCCTTTATTTTCCAAGGATAATCAATCAATATAAATGTATCAAATAGTCCGGAAATCATATATTTTCGAGTTCCCAAAGAGGAACATGCCATCCATCAGTTGAAATACACACTTAAGTTATAAGCAAACAATCACCTCAATTGTCCTTGAGTTACCCCTTTTTCCAACATGATAAAAGCATAATTTCAGCATCTGAATGTGTAAGAACTCGCACTATATTGAATGTATTTATAAGATCTAGAACAACCACTTATGGGCATAGTTCGGGTATAAGACCTGCAAGCTATTCTATTATTTTGAAGTAGTTCATAATGGTTAGGTCAAGGCTTATTTCATAATTGTTTCACATTTTCTCATTCGATTCCTTTCTCTACATCTTTATAGTTTATCAACAAGTAGACATATTCAATCAAAGCATTTAGTACACATAAGAGCAACTAAGAGAATTAAACAGATCAAATTCTTCTCACCCAACTAGTATACTAACCCTAATTTAAAACGTCACTCAAGGCTATTCTATTTTGGTAGACAAATCACACTCAAACTTACAAAAACAATATGGAATTCACTTCCGAAAGAGAAAGTTTAGCTTACATACCTTGTTTATGCTTTCCTTAAGTTACTACGACGTTCTGGAAATTCTAGCAATCCCAATCTACTCTGAGACATAACAAAATTGAACACAAATTAGGAAAGTATTCATGGTTTTAGCTCATTTGAGCATTTTATCAAATACTAGTTGAGCATCTTGATTTCAAATCTCTTTTACAAGATTTCATTCATTCCCCAAAATCTTTACTCATTTATGTTCAACAATCTTTCCACAAACCTGACTTGTACATGCATGTATACATAATATTATCACTCCAAAGAATCATACCTCAATAACCCATCTCCTAATCTCTACAACACCAACACAACCTTGGTTAGGCACTTATGGCTTCCAATAAATTTAGATATAACTAGGTTGTACGTCACACAAAACCTTATATAAATTGAGATATTCTTGTCAAAAGTGAGGTCTTGTGCGTACCTATTTACAACTTTAATCTATTATGGAATTTTCCGACTTGTCTTAGACTTAGGCTTCTCCTTACATCCCAAATCACTTATAATATGAATTATACACTTATTAACATATCCAATTGATATCCATTTATATCATGAATCCTCATATACACATAAAATAAATTAATTAGTCTACCTTGGCACCACAAAATCTAAAACTACTTAAGTAGATTTTCCGGGGCATTACAACTTGGCCAACTATATATACGCGCCCTTGGAACTCCACTTGATCGTTTGAGACCGTTAATTCACATTGTCTCAGGGCTGGTCATTACTTATACTATCTCAAAGTCGCCCATCGAGAATTCTTGGAGTCGATCACTGGAAACCCTCGAGATTCCTTGATGCTCGTGAAATCGAGCCGTTGATTTCTACCGTATACAGATAGTCCTTGCATTTCCTAGACAAAAGTGATAGAAAACAATTTTTAAATCCTAATCCATAAGCATCATCGCTATGATGTAATCACACCAGAGCATTAAATTCCATACTCAAAAAGCCGTGCAAGGGTCGCCATAAAATACGACTATCGAGGATCCCACACACCACTATTGGTTCGTCCTTTCCACTGCCCATATGCCTCATGTAAATGCATTAGTCGTTTGATAATTCATACTTTCAAAATATCTTCAAATTTCAAGGCTAAATCCATCCTCGTCACATTCTTTCTTCTTTCATTCTTGATCCTTTGCCTACTTTCTCAGAAAAGCTTTACCATCATTATGGCTAGAACTTCCACGACATTTCCTCGGAAAGACAAGGCTGCCTCTTCATCCTGAACATCCAAAGGAAAAGCAAAAGTGATACCGACTGTTGAGCAGTGTACTCCTATTGGGTATGACACGAAGAAGGATTTCTTCGTCGACAGACCTTCATCTACATCGGGCTGATGCAAGCATGTGTCTTAATATATTAACGTTTTTGACCGATATAAGGAGAGTTAAGAAAGACTGCCGATGGGGGGAGGAAATTCTTGTTGAGATCCCCCACACGAGAGTGTAACAGATCACAAAGTTGATTTACTTTATGTATATACTTACCCGTTCACTTTGGTTCCGGTCGAATGTTCGATCCCTTCTTCCCCGGAGATAGATCCGGTTATTCTTGATTTCTATGAAAAGTACCAAGTGATGCTTGGTCAAATCTATCCATATTTCTGGAGGATAGTCTACATGCTCCGCCACTTCTCCAATGAGGTCAGGGGAGCGACGTTTACCCTCAAGCATTTGATAAGATTGTATAGCCCTCGATTTTATCGAGGTAGGCTTCACTCTTGGTCCAAGAAGTCATTTTCCTCGAGAATTGACAAGGACAATGATAAAGGGTGGATGAGCAGGTTCATCTGAGTAAGGACCTCGAATATCATTCCAGCCGAGAGGATGCCATTCCCGGAGAAGTGGAATACACAATGTAAATATTTTTACTTCGAACATGCTTTATGGTCTTCTTACCTTTCTTTCAAAAAAATGATCTCCCCTTAGATTTTGCAGCTACCACTTTTGTATCCTAAGGCAATTCAAGATCTGGTGGGATGGATCAGGCGATTAGATGCTTCTTTCCGTATCTTGGAAATCCGACCTGGCCAAAATGTGTTGGGTGGCCAAGAATCATGGTAAAATCCTTCTTGCCGCTTTCACTTATGTTTTTGCACTTAGTACCCATACCTTTTATGCTGAGAAATTTTGACCACTATGCTTGTGTAGGCCTTGGCGATAGAGTGCAGATGAGACCGCCTCCTGATGGTGAGGAGGAGGCTCCGAATCTTGTCAAAGGCAAGAAGAGGAAAACAAATTTGTCCGCTGAGTCCCTTATGGCGAAGAAAGCCAGGTCCAGTAGACCTCTAGCCGAAGCTGAGCTCTCATCTTCAACTTCTAGAGTAGGCTACGATGACGAAGACGATGATGGAGATGATCCTCCTTTGGCACGAAGGAGAAAGCCAGGCACGAAAGCCCCCCAAGTGTTTGTGTCGATGGGCGTTGAGTCAGGGACGACTGAATCAACTCAAGCCTATGACTTGGAGGGCCTTGAAAAGGGCGTGGGTGCTGCCTCTTAGCCCCCGTTCGGTCGTGGCACAAGCCTCACAAAGGAGATTGCTGCTAATTGTTTCAAATGGTCCGGGCCTAGAGCTTTTTGGGGGCAGGAATTTCCCTTTGGTGACATCAAAGCCTTGGGTGGCTTTAATTTGGACCCTTAGTTCTCGGCCGGGGAGTTAAGGGATGTTTAGGACCCAAATACTGCCAACGTGTGGGGTCCTCTAAAGAGGATAGGTGTGCTTAGAAACCTCCTTGATGACGTCGACCATGTTAGCGAGGAGATCAATCTCCATTCTCCCAACGCCATTGAGGCACCTGAGAAGTTCCAATAGCAGGTGATGGCTGTTCATGTATACATTTTTAGTCTCAAGCATTTTACCTCGTTTTTCTGACTCTTATGTTCTCTATTATCTAAGGAGATGTATTATAACTCCCTCTCTAGGCTCCGAGTGGATCTTTCTTTGTGAAAAGGAGCTCGAGAAGCTTACCTGAAGATTGCAGGCGTCGGAGGCCTCTTCTGCCCCAAAGGATAAGGATATAAGCGAGCTTCAGGTGACTTTGGATGGAGTGCTCCGAGAAAAGGCTGATCTTGCTTAGCAGGTATTTTGTTATTGGAAAATTGGTTCGCTGTTCTTATAGTTTGAAGTTTATTGACTTATCTTTTCCTCAGCAGATCGGGCAGAAGAATGTGGAGATCCTTGAGTTGAGAAGGCAAAATGAGGTCATGACCTTGGAGCTGGCATCGATCCAGGGTCTTCTCCAAAATGCTTGAGAAAATATTGATGCGCTATCTGCGACCAAATCTAAGGCCGAAGAAAAAGCCGCAACTTATCTAAAGGATGCCACCAATGTGAATAAAATAGCTCAAAATATATCAGTGGAGGCTGAGCTAAACCTGATTCGTACTGTCGCTCACGCTCGTGCAAAGGCAAAGAGGCATGCCTTAGAGGAAGATAGAGCTAAAGTTTCAAATCTCTCAGTTGAGATCGAGAAGGCCCGTGAGTTGGAGGAAAAATTAGTGCTCTTAGTAGCTTTGGATGAAGGTCAGGGAGATGGTTCGGAGGGCAGTGGCGATGAAGAGTAAGCATGTGTCGCCTTTGTTTTTCTTCTTTCTTTTTGTGTATGTACTCCGTGGGACACAATTCTTGTACATAAGCCTCTTGTAAATATATTTTTTGGCAATGCAAGAGAATTTTTTCTGCTTCAAGTCTTTCCATTCTTTATATTCCAGCATTCATGCAGAGTTAGCCTTTGAATTTTGATGTTGGCTCTTTGGAGCCCATACTTGGAGTGATCGGGTCCCTCGATATCAGATCCATCTCGAAATTAGGCTGATAGCTCCGTTAGGGCTGATACTTATGATAGCAGGGAACCTCGGGGGTCTAAATACCTCCCAAACATCGCATGACAGCATCATTCATGCGCCTGATAGTAGGGCCCGGGGGTTGGTCCTGCCAATACATTTCCCAAATATAGTGCTATCATAGCTATACCTAATTGGTCTTTTGAATAGGCGAACAGTCGTCGCTTGCCGCTATGTATACATTCGCTTATTTCTCAACTGGAGATTGTGCTATTTTCGGTAATCATCCCTCTCATAGAACTTTTTTGTTTTTTCCGCTAGTTCTCATGTCGTTTCAACTTAAAACCTTTACCCAAGTCTTCATCCTCCTCTTCTTATTTTACTATAGTCATGGCTGCTTTATCGACATCTGCCCATCAAGGAGACGGGAGTTCTGTTGTGTTCGGTCGATGGTACACCATTGGTACATAGTAAGCGGGCCTCTAGGTGCTTTATTTCGATGGGAGACTTTAAATTTGGGAGACCTCCAAACATTCTAAGGCATTGGGAGCATGCATCGAGGTTTATCTCCTCAATAAAGGAGGAGCACCTCTAGATGATTAGGAAAGACTACGGATGGGGAGAAGGAGTGGTACTGTCGGTAACTTCCCCGGATGAGAGTATCATGACACACATCAAGGGGTTTTACAACATGTATATGTATCTTTTTATGTTGGGTACCCCGGATAGGGTCATTCTTGAATTATGTTGAAGATATCAGGTTACCTCGGCATAAGTTCACCCATCCCTTTGGAAGATAATGCTGATGATAAGGTACTATTTGGATAAGGCCGAGCTTGAATTCACCCTTAACCATCTCATTAGGTTATATTGGCCTCTGTATTACCGGGGTTTGATTACTCTGCAACGTCGATCCACCTGGTCCCCTGTCACTAATGATAATGAAGACAAGGACCGAGGGTGGATGGGCCGGTTTGTTCAAGCGCGGACAATTGATATTGTCCCTATAGATTTTTTGCTATTTCGTGAAAAATGGAATCTTACACGTAAGTGATATACTTATATTGTATAACTTTGTCCATAATGGAGGCAGGCTCCGTAAAAATGTTTCTTCACTTTATTTTCTTTAGCGATTCCTTGGTTACCGGACGAGGTTCGTGACATGGCTGAATTGTCCCATAAGTTGGTAGCTTGCTCTACTTATAAGAAGTGAAAATGACGAGACCTATCCAACGGGAAATGGGAAGAAAGGTGTTATGGTAGGTGTTCGTTGGCTTATTTCCTCAGAAAAGGTGCTTTCGTTTTAGTGCACTAACTCTGCTGCTGCAGGTATTGGAGATTTTCCCAAGATAAGGCCGTGTCCCTTGGGGGAGGAGGAAAGATTACCAGCCTTGAGGCCGAGGATTGGTCATGAATGCAAGGAATCTTTGATACCAGTTGTCAAAGCTTACCATAAATCTATGCCGCTAAGCCTCGCCAAAATTCGAGCATACGTCTAATAGCCTAATTTCCCCTGAAGTGCCTTCGGTATGAGACGAGGAAGGCGCAGAAGATCCTTATTCCTCGAAGTACTTTCGATGGGAACAGGAATGTTTTTTTGAAAATAGAATCCTCCAAAACCGAAAGATCGATCGACTCATTTCTTTTGAACCTTAAAGGGGGACTCGTTCCCTTTCTTATTGAGTTTTCTTTTACAAGCCTTTGACAAGCTTAAGTCCGAGCTGCTTTGCCATGGGGCCAGGCTGCAGAAAGCTTTGGATAGGGAGAAATCCCTTAGGATATTTTGTACGAAAAAGGCGGGAGAGTTGGTATACTTGCAAAGTGAGGTGGATTGAAGTCGAAACTTCAAAAACCGTCTTGAAAGACATGTAATCTTGCATTTTGTGTCGATGTATGTACCTCCTTCCACTTTCGGAGATTAATACTTTGATATTTCAGTTGGAGAGATAAATTGGAGGAGTTAGAAAGACTTTGGGGCAAAGTAGGCTAAATCAAATGTGAGTTTAACGAGTTGAAGGCTCAGGTAGATGCCCAAGTTGCAACCAATGAGGGTGCTTTGGCTAAGGCTTCTGCCCTCGAGGTGCAAATCTGGAATGCTCATGCGAACGATTCTGTCTGAGTGAATATGATCACAAGTCTCGAGTCCGAGATTTTAAAGGCAAAGGCCGAGGTTGTGAATGCCCGAGCTGAGGCCGTAATGAGCCGCACTAAGTCTGACCAAAAAGTGATGGCCTATTTGAAGGGTGATGCTGATTCTCGAGTTGAGCTGAGGTAGGCTCTCGACCATGAGAGTAGTAATAAAGAGTACATGAGGTGTAGATCTTGGAGGAAAACCCTCTAGGAAATTCATGCTAGTAGCTTCGACCTCTCGGAAGAGATCAAGTAGGTGAAGGCAGAAGAATGCGATGCTAAATTCCTTCTATTCGATACCGAGGATGGCGAGGATGGGGCCGTCAGGCTATAGTCCATGAATGGGACGTAGATTTCCTTTCTTATTTCTATAGATAGTACTTTTAAAGTACGTTGTAAATGGATCTTATTTTTTTACATGTATGTATAAAGAGGAAACCTTGTGGTTTTGTCCTGCATTTCTTTTTTCCTAGATTTTAGCTAGATGAACCGGTCTTTGAATTGAGAAGAATCCTTAGATTTGTTGTATGGCCCTGAGGCTCATTAGGCTAGCCCGTAGGCTATCACACGCTTGGTTGATGTGACCTTAAATAATAAGCTAGCAACAATAGCTCTTACGCTTTTGCTCTTTGGAATATTTAGGTTATTGTTTTGGGTTCAGTCTCTGAATCGGGTTTCCACCCGATATTCATCGACCCTCAAGTTATTGAAGTTGGATCTGGACTTCAGGCTCTTACATGTTGGGTCAGTACGACCTTTTGTATGTGCTGGCGATAATGGCACTTATGATTTTTCTTTTAGACATATTGCGTTAGCTATTTTGTGTTCAGTCTCCGAGTCGGGTTTCGACTCAAGCTTATTCGATCCTCAAGTTTTGATTTTAAAGCTGACCTTAAGGCTCTTACGCGTCGGGTCAATATGACCTTTTATATGGGCTGGCGACAATGGCTCTTATGCCTTAGGTCGATGCGACCTTTTATGTGTAGACTAGCAGTATCGATGCAACCTTTTATGTGGGATTTATTTTTCCCTCGATAAGGATTTTTTGAAATAGTATTTGCCTAGCTCTTCGATGGTTTAATAATAAACCTAGATTGTGAGTCGTTATATGACGATGATCGAGCACCTCGGGAGGTTTGGCTCGGAGGCTGAGTATCTCGAAGCCAGTGTTAAGGAGCTACATGGTTGAAGCTCTTTTGCCTATGTCGAGGGTAGCCTGTTTAATCGGTTCTTTTCAAAGTTTATTCGAAGTAACTGAAGGCCTGTGATTTTGTAGCTACCGTTAGGCGTCCCCGAGCCGCGTTAGTTTTGTTGGTACAACCATGCGATCGTAGTCGTTTGTGTTTGGCTGGAGCCTTTAAGTCACGAGTGAAGTAGTTTTTGAACCTATGACAAGCTCATATCTAAACGATTATTGAAAACCTTGTCATGGCTTGCCTATAAAGAGGCATCGTTCGTAATCGAGAAGGGAGAAAATTGGAGAAGCGTAATATTTAGCAGAAAATTTTTTCCTTTCTTTTTGTTCTTTAGCTTTGCTTCAGTTTCTTCTTTCAGCCATTATATTGGCTTCATTTCTAGTTCCGAATAAATTGTAGTATTAAAAATTACTCTAGTTCCCATTTTTAATTTAAATTGGGGACATTATTCTCTTGAATATTTCTATTTATTTTCTAATTTAATGGGAAAGATTATTTCCATTATCGATATTGGCTCCAATATGGAGTAACTTTTCTTGAGTTGGGAAAATGACAGATCTTAATGTTTTCATATAATAGTAGATATTATTCTTCAATTTCGCATTCTTGAGCTGAAGCTTCTTATTTAAATTTTATCTGCTTTATAGTTAGGTGTTATTTTATTTGTTAATATCTATCTATTTAATAGTACATATTAACTTCTTACTAATTCTGTAATCGAAAGAGGTAGAAGTGGTAATAGTTAATTTTGGTATTGATAGATATTAACCTATATTTAGTGACATCTAGCTCTTATATGTAAAAATTGATTCTACTCTTATTTATAACCGAAAGAGGCGAATATTGTAGTAATCAGTTATAACAAGTAGGGTAACCGAAATGGACTTACTAAAAAAAGCATGCTTTAGTTCAAGTACATATTTCTGGTTCTTTAATATTACCATTTTGACAACTAATTTGTATAACCGAGAGGAGTGCACTTTATTGTTCGACTATAATAATAATAATAATATATAAATTTAATTGTAAGAGGAATTTATACATCTATGAGTAATACAAATTGAAGAATAAAAATTCTACTGTATAAAAATATTAAGTGAAGTCACGATCCCAACACCTTTTTTATTATATTTGTAAAAAAAATATATTTTCTATTGCTCCATTCGTGCATTTCTATTTAGTTAATTTAAAATTTAACTCTTTCTGATTTTCTCAAATAGTAACTAAAATAAGAAATATCTGTAGAATAGATAAACCAATCTGTGGGTTCGACATCTTTCTGTACTATTATTTGATAGAATATGAGTTAAAATTTTATATACGCTAGACACTTGTAAATTTTTGCGCCGTTTCCGGGGAATGGCTAATGTATACTACAGATTAATTGTTTTACTACTAATTTGAGATTTTTTTTGTTTTTGTCTAATTATTTTAAGTTTTCTGCAGAAATTTCAAAAAGTGTATGACTCGTTCCTCTTCTAGAGATCTAGTCAAATACAATCCTGAAATTGAAAAACCCTTGCGGTTGTTGCGAAAAGAACAGGTTTCACAATCTCAAATTTCATCACAAGAAAAAATGGAGCGAAGAACTTAACAACAACAACCAACTCTCGCCACATAAAGTAAAAGAACAGTTTGATGAAGTGGCACCACAACGTGATAAAGTACTCCGTGATTATGCAAGGCTAGACCATTTTGAAAGAGAGTCAAGTGTGAGGAGACCACCAATTGCAGCAAACAACTTTGACATACGCATAAGCTTGATTCAAACCATTCAACAGTCGTGCCAATTTACTTGTGATGCGAGTGAGTATCCTCACACCCATCTAATTGATTTTCTTGAATTAGTTGAAACTTGCAGGTATAATGGAGTCACAACAAACGCTATCAGGTTACGACTTTTTCCTTTTTCTTTAAAAGGTGAAGCCAAGAGGTTTAATCACTACATGTAACCAAATGACTCAGAAATTTCTTAATAAATATTTTTCACCTGCAGAAACATTTAAAATGAAGCAAGAAATCAATAATTTTGTGCAAACAGATACTGAATCTGTATAACAAGCACGGGAACAAATAAAATCAATGTTAAGAAAATGGCCACACCATGGTATCAAAGATCCTGACAATTTATATATCTTTTTATCATGGTATTAAATCCTATTTAGAAATGTTATAGATGCAGCATCAGGAGGATCCATACTCGGCAAAACTACTACAGAAGCCATGCAATTGCTCAATGAAATTTCAGAAAATATTGTTCAATGGCCCTCTAACAGAATGATTGTTAAGAAAGCAGCAGGAGTCAATCAGGTTGAAGTTTGGAATTCATTAGCGCAACAAATTGCAACTCTAACACAAAAAGTTGAGACATTTCGAGTAAGTGCTCAATTATCATCCCAACTTGAGAATTGTGATATTTGTAAAGGTAATCATCCAAATCATAATATGAAGCTTTAATACATAATGAGGAATAGGTAAATGTGATTGGTAATAAAAATAATTACTCATTTGGTAGCCCCGTGGCACAAAAACATCCAGAATTTCAGTGGAGTAATCCAAATGGTACTCAAAATCCTCAAAGGTTTTTATATCAGAAACAGTAGGTACATGGACCACCTGGTTTTCAAAATCAAAATAGAGGGCAATAGAATTTTCAACAATATCAACAACAGCCTCAAAGAGCTCATCAACAAAGCCTTGAAGACCTGATGTACAAATTCATTAAAGCTACCGACAGGAAGGTTAAAAGTCAACATTGAACTATCAAGAATTAGAAAATTCAGGTAAGCCAATTAGCAACCCTCATGTCTGAACAAAATAAAAGGTGCTCTACCAAGCAATACCGAGAAAAATCCAAAGGAACACCTCAAATCCATTTCTCCGCGGTCAGGTAAAACTCTTGATGATCCATATGTAGATAGACAAGGAAAACCACAAAAAGTGGAACATGTAAATGAAGATGAGACTAAAAGAGACTATAGATGTTTCTAAAAGAACAAAAAGATAAAGGAAAAAAGGTACAAGAAAATGAATTGATAACAAATCCTCACTCTGTAACTCTCCCTTTTACCCAAAAAATGAAAAGAGAAAATCTTGACGAACAATTTTCAATGTTTCCAAATATTTTAAAGCAACTTTACGTTAACATACCTTTCACAGAAGCTTTGACACAAATGCCTTGATATGCTAAATTTATCAAAGAAATTTTGTCAAGTAAAAGAAAATTAGAAGAAGTTTCAGTTGTTAAGCTTACAAAGAAATGTAATGCTATACTTAAAAATAAGCTTCCACAGAAACATGGCGATCCACGGAGTTTTACAATTCCTTGTACTGTGGGAGGTGCTCAGTTTGAAAAAGCATTATGTGATTTGGGTGCTACAATAAATCTAATGCCTTTCTCAATTTTCAGGAAATTAGAACTTGGTGAAATGAAGGATACTTGCGTGTCTCTTCGGTTAGCTGATCAAAGTACTAAAAGGCCCAAAGGAATAATTAAAAATGTCCTCGTTAGAGTAGATAAATTTGCATTCCCAGTAGATTTTATAGTACTTGAAATGGAAGAAAATGCTGAGGTACCATTAATTTTAGGTAGACCATTTCTCGCAACAGGAAGAGCTATCATTGATGTTCATCAAGGAAAATTAATATTGCAAGTTGATGAGGAGAGAGTAACTTTTGATATGCAGAAAATGATGAAATTTCTCGGAAATGAGTCATCATCATCTTGTTTTCAAATTGACTTACTAGATGACTTTGTAGATGAATTCAAGGATAATCAATTAATTACTGATTTATTGGAAAGATGTTTAGTCAGGTCAAATACCGCAAGTGATGAAAATCTCACGATCAGAAAAGAAGCTGAAACATTGGAAAAAGAATCAAAAAATGAGAAAATCTCAGAAGAAGAAGTTCAATAAAAAAATTGAACTCAAAAATCTTCCTTTTCATTTAAAATATGTGTTTCTTGAATCTGAATTATTTCCAATAATCATTTCATCTTCTTTTACTCCAGAATAGGAATACAAACTGATAGAGGTCTTGAGGAAACATAAAGAGCTTTAGGGTGGACTAGCAGGCATCAAAGAATCAATCCAACCATTTGTATGCATAGGATCCTCATGGACGAAAATTACAAAACAATAGTTCAACCACAAAGGAGACTGAATTAATCAGTGCTAGAAGTTGTCAAGAAAGAAGTGGTGAAACTTCTAGCAGCATGTATCGTTTATCCAATATTTGATAGCCCTTGGGTAAGTCCTGTACAGGTAGTACCAAAGAAAGGAGGTATGGCCGTAATAAAAAATGAAAATAATGAACTCATACCTAGTAGAACAGTCACAGGATGGAGATTCTGTATTAATTACAAACGACTTAATGATGCCACGAGGAAGGATCATTTTCCTTTGCCTTTTATTGACAAAATGCTTGAAAGAATTGCATGCCATAATTTTTATTGTTTTCTTGACGGATATTTTGGGTATAATCAGATACCAATTTCTCTAGAAGATCAGGATAAAACCACATTCACACGCCCCCAAGGGATGTATGCTTACAGAAGACTGCCATTTGGACTATGTAATACTCCTGCTACATTTTAGCGTTGCATGTCGGCAATTTTCTCAGATACGATTGAAAGGTTTCTTGAAATTTTCATAGATGATTTCACACTTTTTGGTAAGACATTTGAAGATTGTCTCTATCTTTTAACTTTGGTTCTTAAAAGATGTGAAGAGACAAATCTAGTTCTTAACTGGAAAAAGTGTCACTTTATAGTAACAGAGGGAATTATTTTAGGTCATAAAATCACTGCTACAGGAATAGAATTTGATAAAGCTAAAATTGATCTAATAGCAGGATTACCACCTCCCACCACTGTTAAAGGTATTAGAATTTTCTTAGGGCATGCATGTTTTTATAGAAGATTTATAAAAGACTTTTCAAAAATTTCAAAACCTCTAACTGACCTACTGATGAAAGATGTGAAATTTGAATTTTGAGATGATTCCAGAAAAGCATTTGAGTTTCTTAAAGAATAATTGACTAATTCTCCAATTGTTGTCTCTCCTGATTGGAGCCAACCATTTGAAATAATGTGTGATGCAAGTTATATAGCATTCAATATTGGGGCAAAATAAAAAGAAGATCTTTAGACCCATATACTATGCCAGCAAAACCCTCAATAAAGCTCAAATGAATTATGCAACAACCGAAAAGGAGTTATTGGCAGTCGTATTTATGTTTCACAAACTTTATTCTTATTTTATAGGAACAAAGGTTACAGTATTCACTGATTATACACCCTTAATGTATCTATTAACAAAGAAAGATGCTAGACCTAGATTGCTAAGATGGATACTCCTTTTGCAAGAATTTGATCTCGAAATAAAAGATAGAAAAGGTTCAGAAAATTAGGTAGCTAATCATTTGTCACGTTTAGAGAATCCTCATACTGAAATACTAGATATCCAAGAGGTATTTTCAGATGAGCATATCTTTTCTGTCGCAACAATTGTAAATAAACCTCCTTAGTTTGCTGATATTGCCAATTATTTAGCGGGAGGGTGGATTCCAAAAGATTTTTCTTACGATCAAAGAAAAAAGCTTAAAAAGGCAAGATATTATTACTGGAAAGATCCTTATTTGTTTAAATTTTGTGCAGATGACATAATCAGGAGATGTGTACCATGAAATAGAAATGAATAATATTTTAAGTCATTGCCATGATGGAGCTGTAGGAGGACACTGCGGAGGAAGAAAGACAGCAGCTAAAGTACTTGAAGTTGGATTTTATTGGCCTACTTTATTCAAATACGCAAGAAATTATATTGTCACTTGCGACAAATGCCAGAAAAGCGGTAACATTTCAAAAAGGGATGAGATGCCTCTTAACTCTATCATTGCTTGTGAAATATTTAATGTTTGAGTAATTGATTTTATGAGTCCTTTTCCTCATTCAAATGCCTATTAATATATTTTAGTTGCTGTTGACTATGTTTCAAAATGGGTAGAAGCAATTACTACTAGAAACAATGATGCTAATATTGTTTGTACTTTTCTCAACAAAAATATTTTTTGTAGATTTGGAACTCCAGGAGTTATCATAAGTGATCAAGGAACTCATTTTATAAATAGACAATTTGCTAGTTTGTTGTCAAGATATGGAGTAACTCCTTAAACAGGAACTCCATATCATGCTTAAACAAGCGTTTAAGTAGAAGTATCCAACAGAGAATTAAAAAGAATTTTAGAAAAAACTATTGTCTCTTCTCGAAAAGACTAGTCTCTAAAATTAGATGATGCTTTGTGCGCTTATAGAACTATTTTCAAAACTCTAATATGCACATCTTCTTATAGACTAGTTTTTGAAAAGCCTTGTCATTTACATGTAGATTTGGAATATAAAGCATATTGGACTATAAAAGTATTAAATTTAAACCTGCCAGTTGCAGAAAACAATCGTCTACTAGAACTTGATGAGTTAGAAGAGTTCAGACTTACAGCATATGAAGATGCTAAATTGTACAAAGAAAAAAAAGGCATGATAAGTTCATTCTTCATAATAGATTTATAGTTGGAGATAGTGATCTGTTATATAATAGTCGATTGAGTTTATTTCCAGGAAGTTTAAGTTACGCTGGACAGGACCATATACAGTAACGGGAGTGACCCCCTATGGTGCCACTGAAGTACAACATACAGATTGGGAAGACAAATTCAAAGTAAACGGTCAATGTTTGAAGTCTTATATCAGCAGATTCTTCAACAAACAGGCTTCAACAATCCTCTTTGCCTAATTTTTATAATAAGTCGAGCTGGCGACATTAAACTCAGAACTATTTTCTTCCTCTCTCTTTCATCTTTAAATTATTAGTGTAACATATAATATTTCCTTTTTAGTAAATATATATAATACAACTAGTGTTTTTATATAACAAAAAGTAATAAATAAATAAATAATAATTGCATGTTTGTGTAATATTATATATATATGTGCGTATATAGTGTGTATTATTATATTTTTCCATGATAAAGAAGCTCTCCCATGATTTCAACAATGAAAGTTTTCTCATATCATGAAAAGAATATTTTCTTTGCCAAAATCTTGTCTTTATTATATGAGAGAAACCTTGAGAAGACGAGAAATAGGAAATGAGGCTAGAATCGAAAAAATTCAGGAAGTACCTTTATCTCCTTTTACTTTTAATTTATTTGTCATGAGGACATGACATTATTTAAGCTAGGGGGTAGAGGAATATGTTAGTTATATTTGTGTTTCTTTTAAGTTTTTTCTTTCCAGTTAAATATATATAAAAATATATATTTTATAATTGAAAAACGAGTTTTAATAAAACAATTTTTAAAAAAATTAAAAAAAACTAAAAAAATTTGAGTTGCCTTATTCTTAAGGCAACTTATTTCACGTACTTCCATGGATTTCTTGTCCAGTTCTTTGCCACGGTCGTAATATTTTTAATTGAACATTTTCTTAGGATTTTTAGTTGTTTAAACTAGTTTTGGTAAATAAGTTGGATAAACTTAATTTGACTTGAAAAACATGAGAATTAGAAAAGACGAATTTGATTAAGTACCATTCATGGGTTTTATGATTACTTTTCTAAGCTCATACTTTCACCACCCAAAATCGACAAAGGCTCGTGGTGACGCCAGACACCACTGTCTGGCAAGCCAACCAAAATACTAAATTAAATTCTAATTTTTGTATTGTCTAAAATCATTTCTTTACACTTTAAATAACGAATACTAAAATTAATAGAAACAACCGCGAAATCTTTAACAAACTTAACATTTGATAATCCAAAAATCCTCCCAGAACCCGGTGTCACAAGTGCATGAGCATCTAGTGATAAGGAAATAAAATACAACATCCGTCTGGAATAAAATGGACAGGAAGTAAATGCAGTATACTGGAAGGGACTGTACTAGCTGCGACCGTCTCGAATAATGCAATTCACCGTCTCGACCGTCTCGCTATTTCTCTTTGTTTTTCGTTAAAAAACTTTGAATTTATAGGATATAATGATGAGAGTATTTTGATAAAAAATTAATTTTTTGTATTCTACATAATATTAGGAGGTGATTAAGGGGAGGATAAGTGTCACGACCTAGAATTCTCATTTTCGGTACCGTGATGGCACCTAACATTTCACTTGCAAGGAAAGCCAACGTTAGAGGATCTTTAAGACAATTTTAATCAATTTTGAATAAGTTAATTAATCCAAAATAAACTAAAACTGAGTGCGGAATGACATAAAAATCAATAATATCTAAGTACACCTAGGATCTGGAGTCACAATTCACGAGCTTCTAGAGTTTCTACATACATAGTTTTAAATAAATAGAGCTGTCTTGAATGATAATAACAGTAAATAAGGGGAAATTGGAAGGGGACTTCAAGTTCTACGGAGCCAGCAGATCTACTTCGAGTCTTCAAAGCAAACTCGAGCTCAAACGTCTCAGGGACAACTGGGACCATTACCAAAATCTGTACAAGAAGTGTGGAGTATAGTATGAGTAAAGCTGACCCAATGTACTTCGTAAGTGTTGAGCCTAACTTCAACAAGGTAGTAACGAGGCTATGACGAGATACCCATGTAAATAAACCTGTGCAAATAATAATATACGTATAGAATAGCAACAATAAAGTCTAAATATGTAATTTTTTGAAGGAGACATGAGAAAAGGGGAAAAAGATACGACAACTACAACAAGGAATGATGACAAGAAATAATCAATTATGCCCTTTTCAGCAAAACGAATAAACATAATGAACAAAACTGCACGCCATCACACTGCGTGCTTTTACTTGGCATGGCATCACCCTTCATGATTTTACTCTCACTTTAACCATAAATCAATAGATATGGCATGGCATAACCCTTCGCGTATTAACTCTCAACATATGTACATCACAGTTCTAGAGGGTCGTACAACATGAGTTAGGGACTTGGGTTGAGTTGAGCACATCATTTCACCCTTAGACAGATGGGCAGTCCAAGCGCACTATTTAGATACTAGAGGATATGCTCCTCTGCGTTTGTCATGGAGTTTGGAGGTTATTGGGATCAGTTCTTGTCACTTGTAGAGTTTATGTTACAAAAATAAATACCACACAAGAGGGGGGATGATTTGTCTGGTGCCCAATTTTCGCACTAGAAGAACGTGGTTCTTCTAGGTGTACTCAGTACAACTGTTTGCGGAATAAAGAGTGCATAAAATAAAGAACACAAGAATTTTTACGTGGAAAACACCTGGCTCAAAGGTGAAAAAACCACGACCTACTTCTTAGTAGGAGTTTCCCAAACATCCACTAAACTCAATGAGCCAAAACAGCAATTACAAGAATCTTGCAAACCTAAGGATTAACTCTAATCCTAGTGTGGCATACAACCTCAACTGCTGCGACACTTTCAAGTTAACTCTAACTTGAATACTCAACGTACCTAATACAATTTGCTTCTATGAAAGCTGGAAAAGGTACAATTTTAAATCACCTACTACAATAGAACTAGAATAAGAAAAACATAATGTAGTTGATTCTTCAATCTTGTTCAACTAGCTGCAGGCGTTCACACTTGATCTCACATAAATTACTTGAAAAATAGTCTTGCTCTTTTTCTCTCAATTTAGCTGTAACTTCTTTGTGTATATGCGTACCTGTACAAGAGAACAATATTACTTTTATTGAGTTAGTAACCATAGTTTGACACAAACTCAATTGTTGATCCTTCATCAAGTTCAAGTCCTAAAACAATTCAAACTCCAATTCCTTATCCTGGATCCGGACATAGTTCTCTTCATATAAGGAGACCTCTTCTCCTTATCTCCTAGGCCATCTTTTTGATTAGTTTAGAGGATATTTATAAGATATGGCTGGTTGATCCTATCCTTCACGTGCATCTCATGTGCATAGGCAGTAATTCCTGGGTCTCCTAAGATGGACCTGGTCCTTCACTGAGGTCATTTGTCATTCTTCAAAACTTCAACTGAACTTGGGCAAAAAAATTCCCCTTTTTGATGATGACAAACTCTGTACGTTTACTACTCGGAGAACCTGTGGAGTTTATCTTAATTTTCACATAGTCACATACATCAGTTAACTTATCATTAAGGACCAGGTTAAAACAGGTTATAAATATCACTTTTATATCAGAATACAAAAACTAACTAAAGCACAATCTCTTCCCTCTTTTGGCATCATCAAAAAGTTGCATATTATATGAAATCCATATTTTAATCAGTACTTATGGCTGCTCGGGCAACTGCATGTGAAAACAAGTCTCAGATAACCAACAGTCAACAAGACAAATAATGTAACTATTTAGATCATAAGTTGCATAAAACAAGAGAAACAATGCACATTGTCATTGATTTGGAGAAGTTTCTACAATATAGACCACAAAAATAAAATTAACATCTAACCATGAGTAAAAGCATAACAAAAATATCCCGAATCTGGGTCACTGAGTGGTAGGATAAATTGGCTTTAGGGATTGGGGGTACGAGAGGGCTAGGTTTGGAGAAGGTTGAACATATCTTGAAGCATTCCTTCACTCTTCTCCTTTTCCTTTGCTAGTTCAGCTCTAAGTCAATATCGTTCAGCTTCTAATTCAACAACACGAGCCTTCAGCTTGGCAATCTCGGTATCTTTCGTTCCACACTCCTGGACCAAAACCCTGACCTTGCTATTTACAGGAGTCTTTTGAGATGAACCTGGTTAAACTAGGTTGGCATTCACTGGATAGTCGCAGGCCATGGGAATATTTACACCAAAGTGCTCCTTGCTAGATGCCATCTCCCATTCTTCAATGGTACATGTAGCTTTTCTAGAACAGCAGTTAATAGGAACCCATAGGGTGTGGCATGAGCTTTAGAGCCGTTGATGACTCTATCCAATAGTTTTACAATGAATACAAGCCAGTTAATCTGCTTTCTACTCATAAGACACTCTAGAAGAACCAGGTCCGTGTAGTTGGCTGTGTGCCTTCTCTCTTGTTTGCGCAGCAAACATTTGTTCGCAAACTCAAAAAGCACCTTGTGCTCAACCCTCATTTCACTTTTCCGAACAAATTGAGCTTCAGGCACTTCTTCAGGAGTTGCAGAATCACAGAAATTTATGGTGATTTATAGTGCGTTAGGAAGAAAATCAAGGCAAGGCCACCTTTGCTTTGTATAATCATCATATTCGGCATAGGGAATCTCCAGAATATCACCCAATTTAGGAGCATCAAACTGTACCTTGACTCCTCTCACCAGACTAGTAACAACCCCATTCACCACTGTGGCATTTGCCATAAACTCGATCAACTCCTTTCTTGCTAGTTTTCCATCTAGTTGAAGAACCATGTTCTTCCACCCTTGTGCATTCAGAGCATCAAAAAATACTTTCATACCTGGCTCCTCCAGGTCTTTCAGAATTCTTCCATTCAAGATCTTTCTACTGCCAAAGTTGACAAATTTATCCTGTTCCTTTTTAGATTCCTCCTCGTTTTCTTGTCCACTCCATTTTTCCTCTTCTTCTTCTTCTTCTTCAATAATCTTCTCTTGTTTTCTTTTCCCAGCTGACCTAGTTCTTTTAGCTGACGAGGACTCAGAAGATATGGGTTCAGAGGAAGTCATTTTGGCCGAAGTCTTGGAACCTTTTTATTTAGGTGATGGTACCTTTTCAGTTGTTTCTCTTTCTTGATGGACCAGGTCCATCTCCTTTTCTTCTTTCTCATCTACCTCGATACTCTCCACCACTATCGCCTTCCCTGTTTCTCTCTTTTTTCATCCTGCTTTCTTCCAGTGCTTTCTGCAATTGTTCCTCACTTTGTTTGACCTTTCTTCTTGTTGCTCTTGAGGGGAAAATAGACTTAGGGGTTGATGACTTGGTTTTGTTTGTTGGTTTGGAGGCAGTTGGAGATTTAAAAGAGGAAGCCTTACACTTCTGTGGATCATAACTGGCTCCAATTTTCTTTAGAAGATCAGCTAAGGTTTCCTCACCAGATGAACAACTTCTAACTTGTTGTTTACTTGGATGAACAAGACCTTCCGCAACATCCCCAGAGCTATTTCCCCCTGACTTGTTGCCATTCCCTCAACATTTCCACAAATCACCAAAATCTCATCTTTCTTTTTCCTTCCTCTTCGACTAGATTCATCTCCCTTCACATCTATTAAAGGACCCACTAAAACAAACCTATTTTCCACATTATCTACTGCATCAATAGAACCATCACATGTATTAACTTTCCTAGGGTTTTCTTTATTTTTATCTGTGTCTGAAGACCCCCGTTCTTCTCCATCATTTGCCGAAACGAAGATGTCAGAACTTGAGTCAGATGATTCCCTTTTTGAGACCTCCCCCTTTTGACTTGCTCTCAATTTTTCGTTTAAGGCCGTTCTCAGAGCACCTGTGGCTACAAGTTTTCTCGCCAACATCTTTTGCCGGCAAAATCTGCGTTTAGGGTTGTCACCAGGGGGGGGGGGCAGAGGAAGACATATTGGTAGGTTCCGATAAAGGTTTTCCTGAATTTTCTTGAGGGTTAAACACGGTGAAGGATTTCTGGAAATTTTTGGGATTTTGTTTGGTTATATAGGGTGATCAGAACTCGAAGATGGGTATTGATCAAATTAGGAGTGGAGTGTTTTAAAAAAGGCATGATTAGTAACTACAGCCTTTTATAGTGGTCAATCAGGAGTCTACTCTAATAAAGCATCAGTTTCTAATTTGCACTGTGTTTTAGGAAAAGTTCCCATTATTCTTTCGAGTTCTAGGAGAGGAAGACTGTTCCAAAGCTTGGCCATTATATTTTGGGAGTTTGGTTAGAATGGAACTTCTGCTCATAATTGGAATATTTAATTTTCTAATTGTCCAAAGTATAGAAACATACCTGACTTTTTCCCATAAGCATAGACTGGATGAACCAAGTTCTTCAAGTAGAACTTCTCTTGATTATGCCTCATGTATCAAAATAGAAAACAGCTTTGTAAGAGATCAATGAATTAAAAGAAACATATCACAAGAGTATACTGATTAGAGTATGAGACTGAGTAAAAATTAGTCTAGATATTCACATAAAATCATAACTTCTTACCAAACAATATAAAAATAATTTTTTCCTTTTTTATTCATTGCATTATGAACTGCAGCTGATTAGGTGATCTTAATCATCCCTAATTCTAACTTGTTCCTTTCAAAGTTTTCTATACTTAGTGCTTTATTGAAGATGTCAGCTATTTGGTTATCAGTAGCACAAAATTCTATGGAGATTAACCCTTTCTCATATTATCTCTCAAGAAGTGGTGTCTAACATCTATGTGCTTTGTCCTTTTATGATGAACAGGGTTCTTTGTCGTACTTATAGCACTAGTGTTATCACAAAGTATAGGAATACACCCCACTAAAATTCCAAAGTCTACCAGTTGTTGTTTGATCCATAGCAATTGAGCACAACAAGAAGTAGCCACGACATATTCAGCTTTAGCAGTAGATAAGGCTACTGAGTTTTGCTTTTTGGTAGCCCACGATACTAGACATGACCCCAGGAAATGTGCCATACATGAAGTACTATTCTTGTCCACCAAGTAACATGCATAATCAGCATCAACAAATCCTACTAGGTCAAAGTTACTACCTTTGGGATACAAAACACACAAATCAGTGGTGCCTTTCAAATATCTCAAAATCCTCTGGACAGCTGTCAAATGTGACTCCTTTGGACTTCCCCTGGAAATGAGCACAAAGCCCTGCACTGAAGAGAATGTCAGGTCTGCTAGCAGTAAGATACAGGCGTAAATAAATCATACCCCTATACAACTTTTGATAAACTGATGAACCAGGTTCATCAACATCTAATTTAGTGGCAGTTGCAATAAGTGTATCTATTTGTTTAGCCTCCTCTATTTTAAACCTTTTGTTAAGTTCTCTAGTGTACTTCTGCTTGTGAATCATGGTCCCATGTGGACTTTTTTTGATCTGCAGGCCTAGGAAGAAGCTTAATTCACCCATCATACTCATTTCAAGATCACCCCCTATTAGTTTTGCATTTCATCTTATCAGTAGTAGCCCTAAATATTATGTCATAAACATATATTTGTACAACAAGAACATCTTTACCTTTTTCCTTTAGGAACAAGGTGCTGTCAATTTAACCTCTTTTGTATCCATGCTCTAGTAGGAATTTTGACAGTCGCTCATACCATGCTCATGGGGCCTGTTTGAGCCCATATAGAGCCTTGTCTAGCTTGTACACATGCTCATGACATTCCTTGCTTTCAAATCCTGGAGGTTGTTTTACAAACACTTCTTCCTCGAGGTAGCCATTTAGGAAGGAACTTTTGACATCCATACGATGGAGAATTAAATCTATATGTGCTGCAAAGGAAATGAGGAGTCTGATTGCTTCTAATCTAGCAACTGGAGCAATAGTCTCATTATAGTCAATGCCTTCCTCTTGACTCTAGCCTTGAACCACCAGCCTTCTTATTTCTTGTAACAGTTCCATCCTCGTCAAGTTTGTTCCTGAAGACCCATTTGGTACTAATGAATGATCTGTCCTTGGGTCTTGGAACTATATACCATACTTGACTTCTTTCAAATTGGTTGAGTTTCTCCTATATAGCATTGATCCAATCTGCATCCTGCAAAGCCTCAGCAACACTTTTAGGTTCAATAAGAGATAGGAAAGCATGAAATGCACATAGATTCTTTAGTTGTGATCTGGTTTTGACTCCAGATGTTGGATCAGTGAGAATATTCTCGATGGGATGAGAACTTTGATACTTGTGAGGTTTGATGACCAACTTGTTTCTAGTGAAAGTTTCAGCCATTTGCTAAGAGTCAGGTTCATGAACAGGTTCCTTCAAGGGTTTAATTTCACTTCCTCTTTGATTTCTTCCCCCTATCAGCTTGCCCCGTAAGGAAGAACCTGGTCCATCACCTATAGGTGCTGCTTTGACTTGAGCTGATGCTTCACTTAAGTCCTTGACCAGTCCAATGGCTTCATCATCATGTTCCTTTTTTTAGAAAAACTGTTAGTTTCATCAAACACAACATGCACACTTTCTTCCACACACAAAGTTTTTTTATTAAACAATTTATATGTATTGCTATGTGAAGAATATACCAAGAATACTCCCTCATAACTTCTAGGATCAAATGCCCTAAGATGGGATATGTTTGGTTTTCTCCCTTTAAGTAACTCATTGGGAGTCTTCTCAACAAGAGGTCTAGTCATGCATCTATTTATTATGTAACAAGCAATATTTAGAGTCTCTGCCCAAAAGTTCTGGGGTAATTTACTAGAGAAAAGCATGGTCATTGCCATATCCTCAAGAGTCATATTCTTTATTTCAACTACTCCATTTTGCTGAGGAGTCCTAGGGGAAGAGAAGTTGTGATCTATACCATTTTCATCACAATACTCAGCAAATTTTTCATTTTCAAATTTTGTTCCATGACCAAACCTAATAGATGCAAGTTGATTTCCTAATTGTTTTTGAGTTTTTCTAACAAAGGCAGTAAATATTTCAAAGGCCTCATCTTTAGATGTCAGAAACAGTACCCGGGTAAATATAGAGTAATCATCAACAAGCACCAACACATATTTCTTTCCTCATCTGCTCATGGTTCTCATTGGACCACAGAGATCCATATGAACCAGTTCCAACGTCTTGGACGTACTTACCATTTTCTTTGATATGAAGGATGAGCTTACCTACTTCCTCTGTGTACATGTCTCACAGACATTTTCTTCCTTGAACTTGATATTAGGTAATCCTATTACCAAGTCCTTGGAGACTAATTTGTTTAGCTGATTTTGACTAGCATGGCCAAGTCTTTTGTGTCACAGGAACGGATCATTGTCTAGCACACTTAGGCAAGTGAATTCATTTTTTGAAAGAGTTGACAAATTTATGACGTAGATATTGTTAACTCTTTTTCCCTGCAAAACAACTTTGTCAATGATCAGGTTAATCACAAAACATTTGGTGGAGGTAAAGGCCACAAGGATGCCTCTATCACACAGTTGTGACACATTTATTAAGCTGTATTTTAAACCATCTATTAGGTAGACATTCTCTATGGAGTGCGAATCAGTCTTGGCTTCCTTTCCAACCCCAATGATCTCACCTTTCTTTCCATTACCAAAGGAGACATTACCTCCTTTTGTGTTCTCAAGTGAAAGGAATTGGTCTTTGTCCCCAGTCGTGTTCTTCGAGCAACCACTATCCATATACCATATTTGGCTCCTCCCCTTCACTTGGACCTGCAAATTGGAAATCCGGGGTTAGTCTTAGGAACCCAAACTAGTTTGGGTCCCTTTCTGTAAGAAAAAGGATGTATCAAGTTCCTTTTTGCCCATCCAGGAAATGTATTCTTTTCTTTAGCAAAGATCTTGTTCCTTTGACTGGCCATTTCTTTTGCATTACATTCATATTTGTAAAGACCAGTCTTTCCGTAGTATGTGCAAATTTTGGTTTCAAGAAGAGTGAGGTACTTGCTTTTTGGGTCCCATTTAGGAGCTTGAGTCTCATAGCCAGGTCCTCTTTTGTTACTGTTGTGATGCTCTTGCAACCATGAAAGAGAATTTGAGGCTTGGTTTCACTTGCAAGTTCTGTCTAATTCATGTTTTACCTTTCCTAGATATTCTTTTACCACTTATATGAATTCATCTTTTCTGTACAATTCATCTTTCATTTTTCCTAAATTTTCTTCTAGAGTGAGACGTTAATGATCAGCTATCTTCTTTCCTGTTCCTAATTTTAATTTCAGATTTTCAGACCTAAGTTCTAAGAAGCTGTTTCAAGTTGAAGAACATGGTTCTTCAACTCAGCATTTTTATTATCACTCTCATTTGCTCTAGACTCTAGATTTTTACATTTTGCTTTTAGGATCACACATTCCTTAGACAAAACTTCCTTCTCATTGTTGGTTATCTCAGACTCATCAATGAAGTCTATTAAAAGCTCAGCCAATTTTTCTTTAGACAAGAATTTAATCTTATCTTTGAGATGGAGAATAATTACCTCTTGTTCATCGTATGATTCTCCAACGGCCATTATATCTTGCTCCTTCTCAGTTTCATCTTCTAGGTCTTCATCTGAGGTTCTCCCCAAGCAGATACCATAGCCTTAGTTGAACCTTTGTTTCTCGTTGGTTGAACCTATTCCTTCGTCCTATTTCTTCATTCAGCTCTTTTCTTTTTCCACTCAATTTCCCTTTGAGGATAGTTTTTGATCATGTGGTCGGTCTTGCCACACTTGAAGCATCCCTCATATGCCTATTTTTCTGCACCTCTTATTTTATTTAGGCTCGTACTTGTTTAAGAACCCTTTCCTCTCATTAGATACCTTTTGAAATCCTTGGTAACCATAGCCATTTCATCATCTTCCAGTTCTGCACCTTTAGCAATTCTGAGAGCTATGCTTTTTTTGGGTATCCATCTTCATGGTTTGTCTCCTCATTTCATAGGCAGTTAAATTTCCAATCAGTTCATCTAGTCTGAGAGTGGTAATGTTCGTGGATTCTTGAATGGCAGTAATTTTGCTTTCCCATGTGACCGACAGAACTCTTGTCAAAATCTTCTCAACCTTGTCTTCTTCAAGGATAGTCCTACCAAGAGATCCCAGTTCATTTGTCAAGGTGGTGAATCTAGTGTACATCTCTTGGATAGTTTCTCCTTCCTTCATGGTAAACTTTTCATATTAAGAGTAAAGAACTGTTCCTCTTGGTCTTTTCACTTGAGGTGTCCCTTCATGAGCCACTTGTAGAGTGTCCCATATTTCTTTAGCAGTTGTGTACCCTTGGATCCTGATGTACTCGTCTGGCCCTAGGCCACATATAAGCCACTTCTTAGCTTTGGCATTTTTCTCCCATTTTTTCAAGTCTTCAGCAGTGCAGTCAGCCCTTATTTTTGGTACTTCAATTCCTTCAGCATTCTTCTTAGTTGTTGCAAGAGGGCCATCAGTGATTATGTCCCAGAGTTCATAATCTTCCCATATGATGTGATCTCTCATTCTGTTCTTCCACCAAGAATAGTACTGGCCATTGAAAAGTGGAGGCCTAGCATTAAGTTGCCCTTCCCAGTTTCCAGATGGTGCACTCATTGTTGATCTTCTCTTGAGGTATTAGCCTCTTCAAGGATAACCTTCTCTGATACCAATTGATGTTACAAACGTAAATACCACACAAGAGGGGGTGATTTGTGTGGTGCCTAATTTTTGCACTAGAAGAACCTGGTTCTTCTAGGTGTACTCACTACAACTGTTTGAGGAATTAAAAGTGCATAACATAAGGAACACAAGAATTTTTACGTGGAAAACACCTGGCTCAAAGGTGAAAAAACCATGACCTACTTCTCAATAGGATTTTCCCAAACATCCACTAAACTCTATGAGCCAAAACAGCATTTACAAGAATCTTGCAAACCATAGGATTAACTCTTATCCCAGTGTGGCATACAGCCTCAACTGTTCGACACTTTAAAGTTAACTCTAACTTGAATACTCAACGTACCTAATACAATTTTCTTCTATGAAAGCTGGAAAGGTACAATTTTAAATCACCTACTATAATAGAACTAGAATAAGAAAAACACAATGGAGCTGATTCTTCAATCTCATTCAAGTAGCTGCAGGCGTACACACTTGATCTCACGTAAATTGCTTGCAAAATAATCTTGCTCTTTTGCTCTCAATTTAGCTCTATTTTCTTTGTGTATGTGCGTACTTGTACAAGAGAACATTATAACTTTTATAGAGTTAGCAACCTGAGTTTGACACAAACTCGAATTGCCGATCCTTCATCAAGTTAGAGTCCTAAAACAATTCAAACTCCAATTCCTTATCCTGGATCCGGACATAGTTCTCTTCGTATAAGGAGACCTCTTCTCCTTATCTTCTGTGCAATCTGTTCGATCGGTTTAGAGGATATTACAAGATATGGCTGGTTGATCCCATCCTTCACGTGCATCTCATGTGCATAGGCAATAACACTTGTGTCTCCTAAGATGGACCTGGTCCTTCACTGAGTTCATTTGTCATTCTTCAAAACATCAATTGAACTTGGGCCAACAAGAGTATTCATATGGCACCATATGAAGCTCTGTATGGTAGGCAGTGTCGGTCTCCAGTGGTTTTGTTTAAGCCGGGAGAGGCTAGATTTATGTGTACATACATTGTTCAGGATGCTTTGGAAAAGGTAAAAGTAATTCAGGATCGACTTCGCACAGCCCATCCAGATAGAAGAGTTATGCAGATCGGAAGGTTCGAGATTTTACATTGATGGTATGAGAGCGGGTCTTGCTTCGGGTTTTGCCTATGAAGGGAATTATAAGGTTCAAAAAGAAGGTCAAGCTATGACCAAGGTTTATTTGCCTATTCGAGGTGTGGCGGCGAGTTGGGGAGGTTGTTTATAAGCTTGACTTACCTCCCAGTCTAGCAGCAGTTCATCGTGTATTCCATGTTTCTATGCTCCAAAAGTATCATGGTGATCCATCTCATGTGTTGGATTTCAGCTCAGTCCAGTTTGACAAGGATCTATCTTTATATTGAGGAGCCTGTGGTAGTTTTGGATAGGAAAGTTTGAAAGTTGAGGTCAAAGAACATTGCTTTAGTGAAGGTTCAGTGGAGGGGTCAGTTGGCCGAGGAGGAGACTTGGGAGACCAAGCATGATATGCGTAGCGGTTATCCTTATCTTTTCACCACTTCAGGTATGTCTCTATGCTCATTTGAGAACGAACGATTATTGTAAGAGGGGGAGGATGTAACGACCCAACTGGTCATTTTGAGAGAAATAGCCACGATCCCATTATTTACTGCTTTCCTCATATCTTTTTGTTCTTATGTGACTTACCGGGATGTTCTATTTTTGGATTCGGAGTATTTTGGGACACTTAGTCCCTAAAATGAATGCTTAAGTTCTTGGATTTTGATCGTAGTTGGAGCTATATGAAGACGACTCCAGAATGGAGTTTTGTTAGTTCCGTTAGCTCCGTTGGGTAATTTTGAACTTAGGAGTATGTCTGGATTGTGTTTTGAAGATTTATATCCGAATTAGGCTTGAAATGGAGAAAGTCAAATTTTTGGGAAGTTTGATCGGACGTGGACATTATGATATCGGGGTCCGATTCTGATTCCGGAAGTTAAAGTAGGTTGTAATGTCAATTATGACTTGTGTGCAAAATTAAAGGTCAATCAAACGTGATTTGGTATGTTTCAAAATCAGTTGTAGAAGTTTGAAGTTTCAAAGTTCATTATGTTTGAATTTTAAGGTAATTTGTGTTTTTAGCGTTGTTTGATATGATTTGAGGGCACGATTAAGTTCATATGGTATTTTATGACTTGTGAATATATTTGGTTGAGGTCCCAGGGGTCTCGGGTGTGTTTCGAATCATTTTTGGATTCATTTGGGACTTGGGTGGACTGCTAAAGCTTTTCAACTTCTTGTATAATCGCACCTGTGGTGGGGTTGTTTAAAGGTCGGGGCACACACGTACAAGAAGAGGATCGCATGTGCGGTATGGAGGAGTTTGGCCTATGGTCACAAGTGCCACATAAAGTCTGCATGAGATGATTTGCTTTTTGCGGAAGCTTGAGCATAGAAGTAGAAATGCCTGGGAGGCTTTGAGATAGCAGAAGAGAAAATCCTGGCCCTAAATGGAATCTGCACATCCGATGGATTTTCCCGTAGGTGCGGCATCGCAGGTGCGATTAAGAACCCGTAAGTGCGAAATCGCTAGGTAGAAAAGGGCTAAGTTCGAGAGTTTTATTCCATTTTCATTTTGGGACTTTGAGAGCTCGGCGTTGGGTGATTATTTGAAGAATTTTTGGAGAACGCTTTTGTTAACAATTCTTAACTCATTTATGGTCATATTCCACTTGTCTATGGTCGATTTCATCATTTAATTAAGGAATTTGGATGATAAATTTGGGAAAATCCTAGAAAGTTCTTCAACTAAGTTTTTGAGTTTTTATTCGGATTTTGGCATCAGATTTGGATAATTTTAGTACGAGTGAACTCATGAGTGAGTGAGTGTTCATATTATGTGGATTTTACCCAATTTCCAAGATGTGGGCCCGGGTTGACTTTTTGGGGAAACTTTAATTTCTTGCTAAGCTTTGATTTCATTAATTACATTAGTTTTTTATAGTTATATTTAAGATATATAATTGATTTTTTCTAGATTTGGGCCATTCAGGGTTAGAAAAATCGTGGAGAAGGCATTCTTACTGATTGATTGAGCTTGGTTCAAGGTATGTGACTTGCCTAACCTTGTGTGGGGAAAATCCCCTTGGGATTTGGTATTGTTGTGATATGTGAGCACTGTGTACGTGAGGTGACGAGTGCGTACATGGGATATTTGTTGTAAAATCCTGTTTTTACTAAGTAATAAGATATTTTATCTTAATTTGAGTTATACCAGCATGTGTAGTTATCTTGTTTAGCCTAATATCGCATGTCTAGGTGTCTTAAATGTTTATCTGAACTCTATGCAACATGCTTAGTGGATTTCCTGGTTTTTCGTTGACTTGTACTTAGTCCAAACTGTAGGATTTCTTGCTATATCTATTATTTCCATTGTTTTTGAATTGCGTATTTACTTTGGGACTACACGACGGTATCTCATGAGATTTCCTTGCATATTTACTATGGGAATACGAGATGGTATCTCGGGAGATCACCCTACATATTTACTTTGGGACTACGAATGGTATCTCAAGAGATCCTCCCCCCTGCATATTTACTTTGGAACTATGAGACGGTATCTCGAGAGATCCCCCTCCCCTACATATTTACTTTTGGGACTACGAGACGATATCTCGTGAGATTCCCTGCTGTTCAATCCTTATCTAATGTTATTTTTTGTGGTTTCCTCTTTGTTAAATTTCAGTCTCTTATTACATTGCAATATTTTCCTACGCTATTTATTTTATATATACATACACACACAAACACACAAGTAAGGCCCAAATCTGACCTCGTCAGTACTCAACCGAGGTTAGGCTTAGCACTTACTGGGCATTGTTGTGGTGCCCTAATGATACTCTTATGCATATGTTTATGTGAAGATAACGTACTTCTTATCAGCCACGTCATTAGTGAGCAGAGAAAGATTGGAGACTTCAAGGTATATCTACTGCGTTCAGTGATCTCGGAGTCCCCCATTGTAAACGATCTGATCAGTCATTTTGAGCTCTAGCACGTCGTTCAAATTTCTTGAGGCCATGAGCAGCTTCACTTCAGGTATTATGACTTGTATGCATGGTCGGAATTAAATTTTGGGAAGTTCAAAGTTGATTTGGAAAGAGAATTCTCATTTCGGAAGATTTAAGTTGAAAGAATTGACTAAGATTAGATTTTTGAGTAAACGACCTCGAAATCGAGATTTGAAGGTTACAACAAGTTCATATGATGATTTTGGACTTTGGCGTATGTTTTGATTGGGTTTTGGAAGACCAGGGAACATTTCAGCACCTATTGTGGAAGTTATCATTTTTGGAATAATTTCATAAGTTTGGGTTGAAGTGAATTTTACTGTTATCAATGTCTATTTGGGATTCCGAGTCTGGGAATAGCTCCGTATGATGATGTTGGTGTTAGGAGCGCGATCAGAAGGGAATTCGGAGTTCTGTGGGTCATTTTGGAGTCATTTGACTAAAGATAGAAATATTAAGGTTTTTGATGAGTTTGACCAGAAGTGGACTTTCTGATATCGGGGTCAGAATCTAATTCAAGAAGTTAGAGTTGGTCTGTATTTTTGAATATGACTTCAATACAAAATTTAAGATCAATAAGACGTGATTTGATAGGTTTCACAATCGAATGTAGAAGTTTGATGTTCTAAAGTTCATTAAGCTTTAATTGGGGTGTGATTCATGATTTTTATGTTGTTTGATGTGGTTAGAGGCCTCGAGCAAGTCTGTATTATGTTATGCGACTTGTTGGTGTGATTGGATGGGATCCCGGGGACCTCGGGTGTGTTTCGGGATGGTACGTCCTTAGCTACTATTATGCTTAAGTCTGGGTAGTTTAGGGCCCAAAAGCATGATTTCTTGTAATACTTTTAAACTTGCTGAAAAACATAAAATGCATAAAATATATCGAACGTGTAAATAAATTTCTAAAAAGGCTAGATATCATTTCTTGACTTTTAAAAGAGAAACTTGTCTTTTCCTAAATACTTGCTCCTTGATGAATTATTGCTTTGATTGTTTGAATGTGTTTATCTATTGTGGAATGGGCCGAACACATCGCTAGATTAAACAGATGCATCTATGGATCGTGCGATTCGACCCTCTAGCAGTGCATAGTTAAATATTGTTGGATCGGGCCATACGACCTCGGTATGAACTGCGCATGCTTGTGTTGCTTGCCTTGAAACTTATTAAAGTTGTTATTGCCTCTTTCCGTCTTGAGAATATATGTATAAACAATGAAAAAGAAATATTGGGAAATTCACTTAAAAGAAAAAATTGTATACATGTTTCACCCTATGGAATTACAATCCTGTTTGTATAATCATTGGTTTATGAATACATATCATTATTGGATCATTAGTAAGTGTCGAAGTCGACCTCTCGTCTCTACTTCTTCGATATTAGGCGGGATACTCATTGGGTACACGTGTTTTCATACTCACACTACACTGGTTGTGCATTTTTATTGCACAAACACATGCATCACTAGTGGCCTAGTGGGTGTAGCAGCATGGTTGATGCAGAGACTTAGGTGAGCTGCTCTTCTCGAGAGGACTCGCAGCAAACAGAGTCTCTTCCAGATTATTGTATTTACTTTCTGTCCAACTTGTATTGCTGACGGTTATTGTGTTGTATTGCTTTCCTAGAAATAGCTCATGCACTTGCGACACCGAGTTCTGAGATGATCACGGGTTTTGTCAGTAGCTAAAATTTGTAAAGACATCCTCATTAATTCAGTGGAGTTTATTATTTATTATTTATTTGCTTAAGGGAACAACAACAACTACTACTACTACCCAGTAAAGTCCCACAAAGTGGGGTCTGGGGAGGGTAATATGTAGACGAGCCTTACCCCTACCCGAAATGGCAGAGAGGCTGTTTCCAATCGACCCTCGGCTCAGTGCAAGAAAGGAAAAACAATAACAAAGAGCATTAGTAAGTCCGGCAGAAATGGCGTAAATAATAATCTAAATATAAAAACCATAAATAAAATAGCATGCAATAATTCCATAAATTAACTACCATAAATAACTACCATAAGGAAGACACAATCCAAAACACAAATCATGTATGAATAGCTCTATCAAGTCTCACCCGACCCCGGGTGAGTAGTACAAAAACTCTAGGGGTCCCTATAGGGCTGTTAGAAATGATTTCAAATAATATAAATGAGGAATTGTTAGTAAATTATTGTTGGCTTGCCTTACAGTGGTGTCCGACACCATCACGACCCTTAGTGGAATTGGGTCGTTACAACATGGTATCAGAGCACTAGGTTCCCTTAAGTCTCATGAGTCATGAGCATGTCTAGTAGAGTCTCACAGATCGGTACGGAGACGTCTGTACTTATATTCGGGAGGCTATAGGGCTGTTAGGAGTACTTCCCTTCTTGATCCCTCATCGTGCAATTTGGTTCCTAGACGCTTATGCCCTTCTGTCCTTCCTACTCAATCTTACGCAACACCAACCGCTTGTTATAAATTGAGAATTGAAGAATTGCAATGGTACTACAGATGTGGTGAGGGATGTTCGTCTCAGTATAGTTTGTCGGGCTACTGTCCTCGCCTTGCGGAAGCATTTTTCTATTGTTTTTCTGCGGAGTTGTGCTTTTAAGAGCTTGGAGGCTATGCAGAGGTTTCTATGATGCTCACGATTGGATATCGCATAGTATTAACCTGATGGTAGGATACTTGCCTATGTGTTAGGACGGTGAACAATTTGAAAGTAAATTTACTCAGTGTACAATTCAGAAATCTGATATTTCATTTCTGGCGGGGAAAAGTAGTTGTCCTATAAATGTCCAGATTTAAGGTGATGGAGCAATGATAGTTGGTATTTTCAAGCGTTGTGGAATTTTCATTCGTGATGTAGTGTCGTCGTCCTCGATTGTATGTGTTAAGTTCGCCGATGTTAAGATCTTTCACAATTCACCTTATGTCAGGAAGGCGGTATTGGGGAAGCGGGTGTCAGAGATTGCAAGGTGATGTGGTTCAGGATTGAATGTGTATTTCTAATATTGATAGCTCGAGAAAAATGATCTCTGGAAAAGTTTAAAAGTGAGTAGTAGTCTATTGGTTCAAATGCTACCGAGATGATTTCGATCTAAGGAATTAGCAGAGTAGCAAAGAATGAGAAAGGACATGCGGGAAGTGTCATGCGGTTGTTAAAGTTCTAGAAGGTCAGGTATCAGAGGCTAAAGTCGAGTAGTTGATTAAAGAAGCGAGTTTCACCAAAGTGGGAGATTGGGAGAGTTGCATATGGGTCTGGAGGTAGGATGACCACACACCTTAAGGAGAGTTTGGAATGATTTGGTAATTTTCATGATTGGTTATTAGGGTCTACGGATGTAATCTGAAATATTGGTTATTACGCGGCGGAAGATTGTATATGACGGAAGGGAGCTGCTTGACATGAAGAGGGGTACAACATGACTAGGGATGGAAAGATATGGTTGCACCTTTAACTGATGTCCACGATGAGTGAATGGACTTGTGCAACTGGTGAAGGAGCACGTGCTTAGGAGGGGTTATTGATGTTGTAATGATTGTCCCCCGTGCAGCGACGTTGGAAGATTTTCCACAGGGGTTTTTCCCTGTGAATAGGTTAGCGATCGCTTGATTGGTGAAGCTTCTGCGAAGAATTATACTAGCCATACGGTAAAGCGATTGGTCATGTGAATGTGGTTAATGATTTAGAGCATCCGTAAAGGGTTATACAAAAAGATTTTGAAGGATTTGACAGGCTAGTTATGCAAGAGCATGTCAACAATGAAGAAAGAATCTTTGTGGGTCCTAGATTTTTGTAATGGTGGCTTCAAGCTAAGTGGGAGAGTCCCATCGCCTACTATTAGGTTGTATGGTTATCTTCTTGTGAGGTTTTGTGCTATCAGCATATTGGTAAGTTAATCTCGGCTAAGGAAAAATAACGTAAGTGGTATATCAACAAAGGAATTGGAAAAGATGTGCTATAGTTTGTCTTATTGGCTCATGTTCATGCCTTGGAAAGATTCTGGATTATGCTTCATACAGAGATGATTTACATGGGAAGTGATCCAGTCGAGTGCTTCATTGAGATGGGTGTTCCCGTGCCAGTGGAGCCTAGGAGTTGATTATATTCGGGACCAAGCCAGGGTGGGTGACTCGCAACAACGATCCTAGTGAATTAAAAGGGGTAAGGTATGGTGCCTAATGGTTTCAAGCCTATAGGTACGGTTAAGAACCAAGCATTTGTAGCAGCTTTTGAGAAGAGTCCCAGAATGTTTGTTTTGACTTGCAGTTTAGCATTTGGGAGGAAAAATTGAGATAAGGCTTCGAATTTGTAGAGGGATTATCAAAATGGGCGTACTAGTTTAGGATGCGAATGTGCACACAATGGAGGTGTGAAATGGTTTGTGGGATTTGAGATAGCATGCTCGTGATTCAAGGTCACTCGGGATGAGTGCGAATGGAGTCTGTTATGTGTTAAATGGAGTTATTATTATTTCTAAGACAACCAAGGATAAATTGGAAGAATATAGATTGGTTAGCCATAGTTAAATTGTCATATTGGTGGTAGTGATCAGTTACTTCAACGTGATCAAGTTATGCAAGTGATTTGTGATGGTACATGTGAGGCTTGTCGGTCGCCATAATTGATGTTATTCAGAAGTATTCTACTGTTATAGCCTGTTACATGTAGGCGTATCCCGGAAGGGTTATGGTAGTTTAGACCACTACTTAGAGATTTGCATACTCTACGATTACGAGAATCCACTTGTGTATTGCTATTGTTCTCCTGAAGTGAGTTAAGTTAAAGGGTTTTATATGATGAAGTGTTAATCTATTAGTGGTTCTGAAGTTATGACAAAAACTGTGTTCTATCGTATATCGGCATGATGTGTGCAGTGAGGATCAAGTTTACAGTTTGGTGTTGAGAAGGATGTTCACGAGCTCGAGTGAGCAGGAAAGGAGTTTCGGTGTTTAAAGTAAGTGGGCATTGTCTTCAGTGTCACATGAGATCGATGTTTTATAAAAATGTGTTGCATCCTGGTTAAGGATTCTTGATCACCTTTTTAGCGTTAGTGCGGCCAGTGGTTTGGATGTACAGACATGTTATCTATCACGGAAGTTTGTGGGAGCGTGCCCCACGGGAAGGTTGTATATGTGTGGCATGTAGTCACTTGATTGGTTGAAGAGTTAAACCAAGTATGAAGATTGTGGTGATATCGTTGATATGGGAATTGATGCATGGAGGGCACTTGATTTATTGGGTTGTGAACTATGGATGATTACTCATATTATGATGGTTGTTCTTATGTGTTATGAGAAAAAAGGGAGTTATTATGGACCTTTGAAAGTTTATTAGCCAAGATCAGTGCTATTAGAATTAGCTTGAGGTTTGTGGATGGATTTAAATGTGAATGTAGGATCTATATCATGCCAGATGTGTTCATTTCAGTAATGCGCTCCTTATGGAAGAGTTGTCAGGGTGTTATTAGGTCGTCAATTATTTCATGTAAGGATATATTGCATCGTGCGAGTTGTGAGACGGCTTGGTGAATTTCTTATGTGTTGAGGTTCAATGTAGAGAAGATATTATATGAGCAAAATGGCTCTTGAGGTTCAGATCATATATCGCACCTCAGTTGTGCTTGTGTTTTGTAGCTTATAGCACTATATGTCCCCTTAGGGATAATATTACGCACTTAGCGTGCTTGTGGCTGATATTTGGTATTTTATTGTAATGAGCAATTTAACTCGATGTGCATCTCCTTAGGTGAATTTTATGTATGGATAAGGTGGCACGCTGCCATGGATATGTGATTGGATCCGGTTGCGCGCCGCAACAGTGTGATGTTGAATACATTTTTCATATATCATATTATGTGTGTTTGTTTCCCATTTTCTGAGGAATGTTCATATTAGTTGTGCTAGTTGAGTAGTTCCTTCTAGAGTTTGTTTCCCTTTGTATCCTATTTGAATTGGTAGCCTATGGGAACGATGTGGCATCATATGAGACTTCTGATCATGTCCGGGGTGGCTTATTGCCTGAACTGTTCGTACTTCGTAAGGCAAGATTTTTGGATATAGAATTAGTGCAATAGGATGGGACGAAGTATATTAAAGAGCAAAGATCATTATTTGGGATTAGAATGGTCCTTGTCAGGAGTCTAGATCCAGTGTTTTGTTGATTCGGCGGTCCGTTATTAATTTGTACTCATCTCTTTCGTCGTGGCGGTATTGTAAGGGTTAGAACAAGACTATATAGGTTATGAGATGCAATGGAAGCATAAGATTTGTGGAATTTCGATTAGTTATGATCAATGAATGTTATTATGGTCCTATGGATGATGTGGTGCATGGTGAGAATTCAGCAAACCCATGTAGTCATGTTCTAGTACCTCATGTAGTGATTAATATGGTGTTCATATATTGGAAGCAGTCCTAGCAGAGAATTTTGGATGTTAGACTTGGAGCCTAAGCTTATGTGCTTGAATAAAATGGAATCTCTTCATAATAGATAGAGCTAATGTGCTCAACTGGGTTGCAGTAGCATAGGTAGGTGCATGGGGGTGTTAAACAGTAATTTCGGACAACTCCAGCGCAATTCTTAGCACGTTTGAGGACGAACGTATGTTTAAGTTGGAGAGAATATATCAACCCGGCCGGTCGTTTTGAGCTCTAGCGTGTCGTTCAGAAGTTTGAGGCCACAAGCAGCTTCACTTCAGGTATTATGACTTGTACGCATGGTCGGAATTGAATTTCGGGAAGTTCGGAGTTGATTTAGAAAGAGAATTCTCATTTCGGAAGCTTTATATTGAAAGAATTAATTAAGATTGGATTTTTGAATAAACGACCTCGGAATCGGGATTCAAAGGTTCCAGCAGTTTTGTATGATGATTTCGAACTTTGGCGTATGTCTGGATCAGGTTTTGGAAGACCCGGGTACATTTCGGCACCTACTGTGGAAGTTAGCATTTTTGGAAGAATTTCATAAGTTTGGATTGAAGTGAATTTCGGTGTTATCAATATCTGTTTAGGATTCCGAGTCTGGGAATAGCTCTGTATGATAATTTTGGTGTTGGGAGTGTGACCAGAAGTTAATTTGGAGGTCCGTGGGTCATTTTGGAGTCATTTGGCTAAATATATAAATTTAAAGGTTTTTGAGGAGTTTGACCGGAAGTGGATTTTTTGATATCAGGGTTAGAATCCAATTCTAGAAGTTGGAGTAGGTCCGTAATGTCGAACATGACTTATGTGCAAAATTTGAGATCAATCGGACGTAATTTGATAGGTTTCAACATCTAATGTAAAAGTTTGAAGTTTTAAAGTTCATTAAGCTTGAATTGGGGTGCGATTCGTGATTTTGATGTAGTTTGATGTCATTTGAAGCCTCGAGCAGGTCTGTGTTATGTTATGCGACTGGTAGGTGTGATTGGATAGGGTCCTAGGGGCCTCGGGTGTGTTTCGGGATGGTTTCGGATCATTTCGGACTGTTTGCTGTAGCTGTTGTTGGTGTCTGATGTTGTTCTTTGCATTCGCGAGGATCTTCTCCTATTCGTGAAGAAGGATTTAGCTTCAGAAACTCTGTTCTCCGCATTCGTGAAAAGACCCTCACGTTCGCGAAGAAGGAAATCTCTGTTGCACGGGCTATTTGCGAAGTGGTAGACCTTTGTGTCTAGTTTCAGAAAAGTAAACCATTTAGCATTTGGATTTGTGTGCAAAAAGTTATGTTTGGTACACTATAGGCTGTCCGGTAATGAAGAAGAAATTTGTGTTGCATAGGGTTGACTTTGGAAGCTTATATCTCAAAATCTATAAGGAATTGGGAGATGACCGAAACATGAAAGTTGTAAAACTTGGTGTCTAGTCTTCAAAATATTAAACCATTTGCCATTTAAATTTTTGTACAAAATGTTATGGCTATTATCCAATAGGATGTTTGAGAAGAGTTTGGAAAATGATTTTTGAGAATTTTCTTCTCTGCGAACGCGATTGAAGTCTCGCAAACGCGAAGAAGAGTCGGCTGGGCATTTTATAAGTATAAAGAAATGGGTTTGTCTAATTTCATCTAATTTCTTCTATGGGAGCCAAACTAGAAGCAATTTTTGTGCTCCATTTTCATCATCCATGTCAAGGTAAGTGATTCCCACCTATTGCAAGTTAATTACTTGGATTATATTTAGATTTTAACATGGAAAATCATGTAAATTAGTACTATAAATTTTTTGATTTTGAAGAGAACCTAGAAGATTTGTATTTTTGGATTTTGACCACGATTTTGGACATGAAATTTAGAACCAATTATATATTTGAGTTTATGAGGTTGTGGGAAGAATTTATCTTCGAAAAATTTCGGAACCAGGCACGTGGTCCGAGGGCAATTTTGTCAACTTTTTGAGTGGAGTTGGGATTTTATATAAATTGAATTTTATGAGTATTAGGATGTATTCTTATTGATTTGCCCATTATTTGGCTAGTTTTGGAGCGTTGGGGCATCGGTTTGAGTCATTAGAACGGGCTTGGAAGCCGGTTACTAGACTTCGGAGCAAGGTGAGTCTCTTTTCTAAACTTGCAAGAGGGAATTGTCCCCATATGGGAGTTAATAGATTATGTCCTTCTATTTGCAGGGCCTACGTACGCACGAGGTAATGAGAGTTCGTGCATAGCTACTATTATGCTTAAGTCCGAATAGTTTAGGGCCCAAAATATGCTTTCTTGTAATACTTGCAACCTTGTTGAAAAACTTAAAATGCTTAAAACATATCGAACGTGTAGATGAATTTCTAAAACGGCTAGATATTATTTTTTGACTCTTAAAAGAGAAACTTTTCTTTTCCTGAATACTTGCTCCTTGATGAATTATTGATTTGATTGGTTGAATGTGTTTATCTATTGTCGAACGGGCCGAACGCCTCGTTATATTAAATAGATACATCTATGGTTCGCTCCATTCGACCATTTGACAGTGCACAGTTTAAATATTGTTGTATTGAGCCGTACGACCTCGGCATGAATTGCGCATGCTTGTGTTGCTTGCCTTGAAACTTATTGAAGTTGTTGTTGCCTCTTCCTGGTTTGAGAATATATTTATAAATAATGAAAAGGGAAATATTGGGAAATTCACTTAAAAGAAAGAATTGTTTACATGTTTCACCCTATTGAATTACATTCTTGTTTGTATTATCCTCGATTAATTATATTGCAGATATATCAATAATGAACCACTAGTAAGTATCCAAGTCGACCTCTCGTCTATACTTCTTTGAGATTAGGTGGGATACTCTTTGGGCACACGTATTTTTGTACTCATACTATATTTGCGGTGAATTTTTGTTGTACAAGCACATGCATCACTAGTGGCCTGGTAGGTGTAGCAGCATGGTTGATGCGAAGACTTAGGTGAGCTGCACTTCTCGAGACAACTCGCAGCTAGTTGAGTCTCTTCCAGATTATTGTATTTACTTTCTCTCCAACTTGTATTACGGACGGTTGTTATATTGTATTGTTTTCCTAGAAATAGCTCACGCACTTGTGACACCGAATTCTAGGATGACCGTAAGATTTTTTAGTAGCTAAAATTTGTAAAGACATCCTCATTTATTCAGTGGATGTTATTATTTATTCTTTATTTGCTTAAAGAAATGATTTTAAATAATAAAAATGAGGAATTTCTAGTAAATTATTGTTGGCTTGTCTTACAGTGGTGTGCGGCGCCATCATGACCCTTAGTGGAATTTGGGTCGTGACACCTCTATTCCCTCCTATCTCATTTACCTTTACGTACTTTTTCTTAGACTCTGATGTATAAAGATACTAGTTTTCTTGCGTAGCTTGTGACTTATTGATGCTTTGGGTTTTGGGAATACTATGTATATTCAAGAGTTAGTTATTGTACATGCCGAATGCTATTTCTATCAGTTACTTAACTTATTTGTTGCAGTTAGTAGTTAAAGTCATGCTTTTATTTCCGTTATTTTAACAAATATTAGGATTACCTAGTCATAAAGACTGGATGTCACCACGACATATTACGAAAGGAGATTTGGGTCGTAACAACTAATGTACAGAATTTATATTACTAAGTTTAATATTTAATATCTAATGCTATTGAAGGACAACTTGGAATATTAAAATATGTTATTAGATTTTATCGTGTGAAATTTATTTAGTTATAAGAAATAAAAATAAGAAATGTGAGTGCGATTCTCAAACTGCAATAGAAGTTTGTGTTATAAGAGACTTTCGGAGGAAAGTTTTTAAAATTATCCCAAATTGTAGTTACAGCTTTATATTAAAACTTGGATGAGTAGCAAAAGAATGCGATTCAATTTTTTCCAAAATTATCATATAGGTAAATAGGTTTTTCAAATGAAAGAAAAAACTCCTAGCATTCATATATTTGTTCCATAAGAAGTGCATTAAAGGCGAAAGAATAAGAAATAGAGTAAGATCAGTTATTTCGTAATGTTAAGAGTTGAATCGGTAAAAATATAAATTTGAAACAATAAAGATGAAACAATAAAAGAAAATTATACTCTACATGATTTGTCATTAATATTATTATTATTATTATTATTATTATTATTATTATTATTATTATTATTATTATTATTACTACTACTACTTTGTAAACATTCTTATGAATTGACTTATTAATATATTTAGTTGTTTGTTGCCAAATATTAATTTGGTATTAATCATTCATAGACTTTAGTCATATGTACCTTTTTTTTAGGAAAAATAGCACGGTCTAGTCACTTTTCGGATTGATCATTTTAAAAATAGCCAGCATTTACCAAGTCAATAAAAATAGCCATTATTTTGCTGCAACGGAGACCAATCCAGTATAATATACTAGAGTTTGGTGCACCTGAGTATGAACTTCCAGCATATTAAGCTGGACCGGTATACTTTGCTGGCTCCAGGATGATATACTGGAGACAAGAGCAATGGTGCTCCAAACTCCAGTATATGATACTGGATCGGTATATTATACTAGAACTCTAGTATATTAGACTCGAGTCAGTATATTATACTGAAGTATTTTTCTGGATTTTGGACAATATTTTTATTCAGATTTATGTTTAAATAAAAAATGATTAAATTTCAATTTCTTTTAAAATTAAACTATTTTTTAACGACGACCGGTATATCTTGCTATTTTGAATTTCTCTCTTTTTTCTACGAACCATAAGGCAAATCTATCATTCTGTAATCTCTATTGTATTTTAAAATTTCTGTTATTTGCCGATCATTGATCGATTGTGGTAAGTAAATTGTGTGCTACTTTTTTGTTTTTGATATTTCCTTTTTTTTTTGAGCAAATAAGAATTATATATATTAATATTTAAGGAGGATGAAGTACATTGTTCCTATATCTAGTGATTCTAAGGACACTTTGATTACCTACATTTGCCAAAGTATTGCAAGCATTAGAAGAGAGTTTCTTAACAAAAATACATTGTTTATTAAGTCTTTTTCCATAAGATATTTAGCATACGATGGGGCTTCAGCAAAAATCTTCATTCCTTCTGGTTTCTCCTTTGCCTTTTTCGCCAAATGGTGAGCTACATTATTCCCCTACCTGAACGTGTGCAGGAGGATTATCTCCTTCTGCTAATGCATTAACCACTTGCATGCATTAACAATATCATAATAGAGCATATTTCCTTGAAGAATTACTTCTATGGTCTCCACTGAGTCTGATTCTATTTCGAGCGGGTATAGATTCCATTGTTTAGCTATTTTAAGACCTTCCAGTATAGCTTTTAGCTCAGGCTCTAGTGATCATCTGCATATGTGGACTTGCCAATCCCTAAAATCTAATGACCTTTAGAATTTCTGAAATTTCCCGCTAAATCACTTTTTTGTGTAACGACGTTATGACTAGCATTTATGTTAAGCTTTATCCACCTTTGTTGCGGCTTGTGCCATGCAACATTTATAGTAATTTTTGGGGGAGTGAAGATGCTTTTTTCAGTAAGAAGTTTATATTCAGTAGCCTTTTTAAAGATAATATCAAAATGGGTTGCGGAGCAAGTATTGTTTTGATTGTTATTATTCCTGTTTGTCGATGTGTACCAAATTATAAATGGTAATAGAATGCCCCAATTTATGAGACTGTTAGGAATTGTGTAGTTAAAGTTTTTTAGTTGGATTAGCCAGTGAACATCACAATCTTTATAGTGTTGCTGCAATCCAATCTTATCCCAAAATGGTTTAATAGTCGTACAATGTATGAAAATATGAGCAATTGATTCTTCCTTATTGTTTCTACACACCGGACACATTGGATATATATTCAAACCAATTCCGGCTAGGTATTATCTACAAGGAATCCTGTTATGAAGGCATTGCCAAAAGAAGTATTTCATTTTGTTGGGACAATGTAGCTTTTAAATCCATTGGAAATCATCATTTTTACTACTAGAAGATTCAAGAAGATTGTAACAGATTTTTGTAATGAAAAACCCTTTGGTAGTTAGTGACCATATAGGAATATCACTATTTGTTCCCTTTCTCCGAATTCTAACTTTTTCTATAACATCCTTAATGTGATTTGGGATTTCTAGGGAAAGTTTGTCAAAATTCTATTTTTTTCCTATTAGTAGATTCTTAATATTAATAGCATGCTCCTCTTGTTGTAAAGGACCTTCGACAGTTGCTCTAAGGTTTCCTACACCAGGGATCCAATTAGCTTCCCAAATATTAATGTTGGAAAGGATATGGGGTGACCAAGTGAGTCCCTTACTACATATCTCCCAACCTTTATTGGTGCTTTTCCAAATAAAAGAGTTTTTATTGGTAGCATTAGAAGAAGCAAAGGTGGATATTATAAGGGTGGCCCAAGGAGAGGTAGGGTTTTAGAGCATTCTCCAAACCATACTAGCCAATATGCAAAGGATCTTCGAATTGGCACTATGTATTTCCAAACCCCCACTAGATTTAGATTGGCATATGGTAGACAGATTTATTAGGTGTAATTTTTTTTTCATTTGTAGTTCCCCAGATGAAGTCCCTTTGCACCTTGTCAATATTTTAAGGTCTTTTTTGTAAGTACGGTATATTGCATATAATGGTCAAGGATTGAATTTAGGCAAGAGTGAGCCAGGGTAGTAATGTCAGTAATATTTAGAAAATTCATCTTCCAGACAGCAAGTTCGGATCTCATCTTATCAATTATAAATTGGTAATCTCTTGGTCTAGGGGTATTATTTAATATAGGGAATCCTAAGTATGTTCCAAAAGACTCGCTTTTCCTAATACCTAGCATATTAGTAATATCAACTATGTCTTGTTCAGGACAGTTTTTTGAAGACAAAATTTTTGATTTAGCTAAGTTAATCTTTAGGCCATAAAGTCTACTAAAATAGTCAAGGCCTTCTTTGATGGAGTAACATGACTTCCTGTTTGATTTAGCAATCAAAGTAAGGTCTTCTGCAAAAAACATGAATGAAATGGATCCCATTTCATTAAGTCCAGTTGATAATGAATATATCTGGAAAGTATTTAAAGACAAGGTATAAAGATATATGGAGAGATGGGATCCCCTTATCTAATACCCCTAATAAGCTCAAAATAATTAGTGACTGAGCCATTGACTAGGACTGAAATGGAGCTAGTAGTAATATTATTTAAAAGGAGTTTTGAGAATCTAGCAGGGAATTTGAAGTATTGAAGGATGTAATGAACAAAAGACCATTCAATACTATCAAAAGCTTTTTCCAAATCAATTTTTAGCAACATTTGACCTTGTTTACCTTTCAATTTCCTTACATTGGAGACAATATATTGGATAATAACAACATTATCGGAGGCTCTTCTATTTTCACAAAGCTAGCTTGGTAGGGGATAATAAGATTATTTAGAAAAGGCTTTAGCCTATTTGCTAGAATCTTTGTCACAATTTTATAAATGGTATTACATAAACCACTAGGTCTAAAAAATTTAATGTTATTAGCATTAGGAATTTTGGGTATAAGGCATAAGTAGGTTTTGTTAATAATAGGAGGAACTTCTTGGTTCTCAATATTTTGTTGCAAAGATTCACCACAGAGGGACCTATGATGTTCCAGTACTTTTGGTACAAAAAATAGATGAAGTCCATCCGGTTCCGGGGCTTTAAAAGGTTTGAAAGAGAATATGGCTCCCTTGATTTCTAGTTCTTATAAGGGACCATGTAGTGTACTAAGATACATTTGGCCAACGTTTGAGCTAGGGTTCAGGGAGTTTCCCTATTGGTTGTTTCACGAGTGGAGGTAAAAAGTCCCTTAAAAGAATTTGTGAAATGAGACCTAACAAGTATAGGATCATTGAACCAATTTCTAGCTTCGTCCTTAAAAAAATTTATTTTGTTACGTCTCCTCCTATTAGTGGCACAGATGTGGAAGTATTTAGTGTTGGTATCACCCTCGTTAGGCAACATTATCCTAGATCTAATCTTCCAGTTCAATTAAGAGGAGATTGTTGTAATCTTTTTTTAATTCTTTCTCCAGATTTTGAAGGAAACTACTGGTTGTATAATGTCTCGAACTTTGAATGAAATTTAGTCGAGCCAGTAGCTTATGTTTTTTACCCAATAAATCTCTAAACACGCTAGCTTTCCATTTCTTAATATATTCAACAAAGTTTTTACAATTTCTAAGGTAATTTGGTTCACACCATAATTTTTTCACTAGGGGTTGAATTTTTGGATGTTTACACCTGTATGTTTCTAGTCTAAAGGGTTGCTTGTAGATCAGTCTATTTTTTGGAATTAGTTCAACTAATATGGGGTTCTGATCCAAATAAGTCTTAGGTAATTGAACTATAGAGCTATTAGGAATAACTCGATCCATTTATCGTTCCCAAAAACTTTGTCAAACCTTTACATTATTAGGTCATTTTTTTGTCTCTATGGTTGGACCATGTAAATTTGCAACCTTGAAACCAAGATCCACTAGGTTATAGTAATTTTTTTTTTGGGCAATCCACTACGCAAGTGCCTAGGGCTCGACTTTATTAATATTCAAAATAAAATTTCAACAATTAGGAAAAGTAAAATAAGGGTTAGCACCGGTGTTGTTACCCATATAACACAACCAGGGTAAACCTTATCCTTATAATTCTATTGAGGCAAATAAAAACCTCACCTATTAGCAAGCATGTAAAAAGAAAGAACTAGCAAGAACTAAGAATTTATTAATCATCACAGAGTTTATAACGTACTCTATAATGATACTACAAATTATAATATTAAAGAGATGGTAAAATAATGTGATGAAGAAACCACCTTGGTGCTCTCTTTTTTCTAGATTTGTGAATACTTCCATTTGTAGATTGATATCTTCCTCCACAATATTTTTCAAAAATACTTCAAAATTCATGGTTTTTTTATCAAGCGATTGGCCCTTGAAGCTATTGTTTGATTGAGTTGTTTTTGTTTTGCGTTTCACATTGGGGGTCTCCTTATTAAAGCGTCTTCTATCACCCTGTCGTCCCATCTTCTATTCCTTGCACGCGACTTGATACTTTTTCCACTATGCAATGGTGATAAATCACCATTTTTTGAAGCGTCTGCCCAGCATTGCTGTAAGATATCCTCTTCCTCCCCTTCTTCACATATATGTCTACTTGTTAAAATTGGATTTGGCATATCTTGAAAATTGCCTTGAATTAGCAATGTTGTTTTAGCTTGTACATTTGCCGAAATTGCCTTGTTTTGCCTTTGTTTTTGCGATTTGTTCCTACTCATGTTCGCACGGCTTGAACTGGAATTATCAAGGGCTAAAGCATCTGTATTTATCATCGCATCCAAAAGATGTCTTTCTTTTGAAGAGAATAAAGGGTTATTTGTTACGATGTGTCGCTTTCCCGGCTGTGAATCTGCTATTATGTTGCAATCCACAAAAGGTGAGTTACTTTCATCCCCTTGCTGCTGTTCAGAAATATGACTTGAATCCAAAGGTTGGCTCGTTCCATCGACATGATTCTTCTACTCTAAAATACTGGCTGGTTCAGTTGTGACAAAATGATTCTGTCCAGTTTTTTGTCGAACAGAAGCATTTTGTCTGCTGAGTGTTGGTCTGGTTGGATGTGAATTCCAGTTGCAATTTTGTCGATCTTTGGTATTGCTGTATTTGAACTAACTGCTTTTGTAGTATTTGTTGGAAGAAAAACTAGAGAGTTATGGTTCAACTTGCTGATTGGATTTGCTGTAGTTGACGCATATGCACGACAATTTAGATTGGTCTGTTTTGATGATGCAGGTCTCCCATTGAATTTTGTTTTGATTGGAGCATCAATGTCCTCTCCTGCACTATCCTGATCAGCTTCTTTATCGTCTTCTTCAGATGAAAAACCAGCAAAACCGACTCCCCATCCCTCATCGTCATCATACTCTCGTTGGTCTTTCCACAATTTCGAGTTAATGACCATCTTCCTCATGCTTGCTTGAATTACTACTTTGTTACTGCCAAAGGAGATTGCTGGTTGCCCATGTTTTTGTTGCTAGTCAGTTGATTCAAATGATTGATGCAGTGATTAATTTTTAACCAAAGAAACTTTTCCCGTGAATCTTTTATAGGTCTACCACAAAATTTATCACTAGTAGTGAAAACATCATTAAAATCCCCTCCCACCATCAAAGGTCCTATATGGTTTTTACTAATTTGTTCTAGGTTATCCCACATGGTATTTCTACTATGAAAAACAGTACTAGCATAAATGGTACTAAAGAGCCAAAGTTTACGTATAAGAAGTACCTCAATTGTTGCATGGATTTTTTGGTTCCTATGAACAAAGTTTTGGATTGTCACCACCTCATGATTGTATAGAATAACAATCCCTTCTGCTTGGCCATTTGATGGAACTTCTATCATTTCTGTTAAGCGAATTCATTGAGCAATTCCACATGATTCCATATTCTTGTTTCCAGTAATGCTATCGTGCAACGTCTATGGGTGTTAACCATATCTCTAAAATTTCTCCTATAGTTCTCATTGTTACCTCATCTTATATTCCAAATAATAGTATTGGTGGGACAATTCCTGGAAATACTAAAATTCTTGTTTGGTGGCTCCCCGTTTTCCCTCACATTCCCTAGAATAGGGTTCCTCCTTAACGCTGGTACTAATATCATGGCCCTATTCCCCACTATAGGATCACGGGGTGGCCTGATGTCCATCGAGCATTTGTATAATGCTAGAGCGAAATTTAGTACGTGCCTCTTCTCCTGCATCTTCGAAAAGAGAAATACCTTTACTCTGTCTAGGTTTAAGAACTTAGGACTTGTTCTAAAATTATATTGTGTGGTTCCTCTTCCACCATTTCTGCCTCTATTGGTTCTTGGTTTTGTGCTTGTTGATGACGCGGTGATGGTGGTGGTTTGGTTGAGGGATGTATTGCTCTTGGGCTGGTGGAGGATTCTCCCTAGGCATAAAAATGGGGTTGACGTGGGTTAGTGATTCTGAGGTAAAGAATGGCATATATAGTAGGGCCTTCCGGGGTATGGGGTTGAAGTGATGGGGTAAATTCCATTGGCTTCTCATTGCATGTTCCAGTTGGGGGTTCACTAAGGGAGCTAAGGGTTGTAGTATATTGTTTAGCTACATTTGGTTGAGATAGTTGTTCATAGCTAGCCTCATGCCTCTATTACTAGTTGAGCCAAATATTGGGTGTTGTGGAGAATCACTACTGAGTCTTGGCTGTTGATTCGTAGGTTTAACGATAGTGCATGGCCCATTAGACCCATTTCCATCCATGATACATGTTGGTAGTCTTGCGCTTGTGGTGTTTGGATATATATTATCTTAGGGTTTTCTCTTTGTAGTGGGAAAGGTGGAAGAATTTCCATGGCAATTGCTCTGTGTTGCCTTAGGATTTGTATTAACTTGGGATGTCTCCATAGAGTTGGAGGGATTCTGGGCATTTTAAGTAGGCGGGGGGATATCAAACGTTGCTAACTTAGGCGTGTGAGATGGGCTAGGGAAGGCTTGAGAGGGATTGGGTGATAGGGTAATGATTGGGTGTTCCTCATGCATGAATTTTTTTTGCCCAATGCTAAGGTTTATAGGTATTTCTTTTGTCCGAATAGTATCTATTGCATGGTTGGTTTGATTGGACAAATGTAAGCCTTGGCCACGACTTTTTGCCATTTGGCTTACATGCTCAGGCAGGTCGAGATTATGAGATTCTAAGTAAGGATTTTGTCCGGATTTTTGGTTAAAATAGTGTAATTACACAATGGAGTAGTTTTATTGATACTAAGGTTGGAGAGTGTTGTATTAGTAGGGAGGGTACTAGTATCATTTACCCATAATTCATGCATGGGATTATTATCTCTTTTTGTTAATTGAGACACGTTAATATCCAACATGGTACAATCTCCGTTTGTATTGGACATTTGTGCCTCTGCATGGGTGTTTTGCTTAGCATTAGAAAATTTATTTATTTTGTTTGTTTCATAAGTAGTTTCTTCTAAAACCAAATGCTCATTTTCAAGAATATTAAAATTAATATTAATTTGAAGAAGGATGGTAGTTTTGGCAATGGTTGCCAAATTTTTTATAATATCATTTTCAACCTTAGTTCTATCAGTTTTAGAATCCATTGAAGTACAGGGATCTTTAGGATCTTTTGATTTGTATTGTAGATATTTAGTATCAAGATACTTACCTGTGCTAGCATTGAACATTTTAACCGGGATACTTGGACCTTTGGGGTTGTGGACTATCTTGGCAGTGTTTTGATGAGAATTCATCTAGGATGACCTCTTTCCCTTGTTGAAAGAGACTGTTGTCCACTCATCTTCTTGTTTTTCCATGGTTGAGTTGGTTTTCTGCGCTTCAGTACCCTCTTTAGTGGTTATAACATCCAATTTGATAAAAGAGCATTGGCTTTTTATGTTTCCTAACCTACCGCAAATTGTGCATAGAAGATTCTCTCCCTCATAGTGGATGTATCATTTGTGTTTTCCCATGTATAGAAATTGTTGGACTGGTATTTCTAAGGGTAGTTCAACACATAGTCGTGCATATCTTCCGCTTAGTGTAGTTTAGGTACAAACATCCACCTTTTGTAATCGGCCAATTGCATTGCCAATCTTTCGTAGTATTTCTCCATCATAGAATTCCGCATGCAATTATGGTAATCTAATCCATACGATCGTTTTTGTCAACCTTTCTTTAGAAGCTCAAAGTTTGGTTTATATTTAGTAATAGAGAGGAAATGCCCATTGATAAACCAAGAGCCTTGTTGAATGGCCTTTTCCATGTTGTCCCCTTTTGAACTTGATTATATAATAATCTTCTTCCAAATCAATAATTTGTAGATCCTCTGTTGACCTCCAAAGATATTGAATTTTCTTTTGCAAATAGTGGTGCATTATACATTTGCCCACTAGCTTAACTATGATGGCATACATTAAAGGTTCATAAATTCTTGGCCTATCTTCTTCTGTTAATGCAATGACCCTTATACCTTTTGTAAAGAATGTTAGAATAAGTGCTTAACGCTAGAGGGGGGGGATGAATAGTGTTTTATAAAAAATTCTGCAGAAATAAAAATTAACTTGAATCAAATTGCGGAATTAAAAGAGTATGGAAGAGATGCACCGATTTTATACTGGTTGGCCACAAGTGTGGTTACATCCATTCTCCCGAGAGACTCTCTCGAGGTTCTACTAAACTCGTTAAGCTTCCGGGTGCTTAACAAACCGTTACAACTGAGAACTTGAGTCACACAAGCCACAACAACCGTTGCTCGAAGATACCGCAGTTCAAGACTTCAAACGAAGGAATAAAATGTTCCTTCTTACAACAAGGGATTATAGAATTTCCCTTCAAGTGTATAAATACTCAATACTCACGTATACAATTGCTCTCTCAAAGAGTAGATATGAGTACAAATTAATAAGCTCAAGAATACAACAACTTCTTCAAGAAATTGGCTCTCAAAAGTGATGAATTCAATATGAAATAATTGATGCAAGAGTATGTAAGCTTTTGTAAGTTTATGCTCAGTTGTTGTACTTAAAAAAGTGATTTAGAGGTGTATTTATAGGCCTCAAAATGCCCCAGACCGTTGCATAATTGTCAAACAAAATTCCAGATTCTGTGCTCATATAATCGATTAGATGGTCTATATAATCGATTATTTGACCAACGTTCAAAAAACAGTCTCGTGATTTTAGGGAGAATAATCGATTATGTATACTATATAATCGATTATATTCAAATCTTTCAAAAGATCATATCCTGATTTTAAGGAGAATAATCGATTGTTTATGAAACATAATCGATTGTACGTTAACGTTCAAAAATCAGTTTAAGATTCTGTGCTAACATAATTGATTATCAGCTGTGTATAACCGATTATTTTTTAAAGTTCAAAACAACACTTGGCAACGGTCTGAACATAATCGATTAGTTGAAAAGGATAATCGATTGTTTTGCTTCTTTGAAAATTTCATTTAAACACTGTCTCAATGTAATCGATTGTGGAAAACATATAATCGATTACTTTGCAATTTGAAAATTTCAGTTTAAGCATTGTCTCAATATAATCGATTGTTAAACAAGTATATAATCGATTGTTCTGTTGTTTTTGAAAATTCCAGTTTTGGCGGTCTTAATATAATCGATTATGTAGCATATATAATCGATTATATATGTCCAGATTTAAAAGACATGTTTAAAAATCATTTTGGCTAAAATGCAAATCATTTTGTTTTAATTCAAAGATGCACGTTTTGATGAAAATGATTTTACGAGAGAAGCCAATAGTTGAATCTGTTGTTGAATCAAGATCACACTATAAAACGACCCAAGTATAACTTCGTTGCTTTACTTGATCTTGTTCTTGTTTCTCTTGTGCTTGACTGTTAACGTTCCATGCTCGTTGGTTTGTCATTTATCAAAACCTACACAGATCAACACATGTTTAGTTTGAGAACGTGTTTCAACAATTTCCCCCTTTTTAATAATGGCAAACCAATATCGGGATATGCATATTAATGACAGTCATATTAATGACAGTTCAAGACAAGTATTCCCCCTCAATACATGCTCAATTTATGAGTTACCCTGCAAATGTTTATTAGTGTGCATAGCCCTTATTCTTCCCCCTTTTGACATTAACAAAAAGCAATAGAAATTTTATTAGAAAATAGTGGAATACATAATAAGACTTAAAAAAAACAGAAAATTAATGAACTACAAGCAAAAAATTATTCATTGTCATCCTCATCATCCGGCACTGCTTCATGAACGACAAGTCCAGCATTAGGATAGTGAACATGATCAAAGTATCCATGAAGCTCATAAGTCAATCGAGTGACGTTGTGATCAATACGATTGACGGAGGTGGACAATGAAGCAAGTTGGTCTGAAATGGTTTGAAGAGTTGGAGCTTGAGGGCGACGCGTTTGAGAAGTTAGAGGAGGAGGAGGAGCCACGTGTTCGCCGACATTGGGAAAGGAAGATTCGGAAATTTCCCAATGTTTGGTGCCCTTTTTGAGAGGACCAACAGTGGTGTTTAAACCGGAGGCTTCAAGAAGATTCATTACAAGAAAGGCATAAGGAAGTGGTTTATCGTCCCCAATGGCATCAAGCATGTGGATCTTGACGAACTTGCACCAATTGATGCGAGCCCCGGTGATAATGGCATGCATAAGTTTTGCGTCCTCATGGGAGATTGTGGTGTGATTGAACTTGCGAGGTTTGAGAACTCGAGTGATAAAATAGAAGATTAGTCGATATTCCGGGAGCATGCCCCTAATGGTTGGGCGACGGTTGCCTAGAGTAAAATCAAATGCTCCAAGCCCTATTTGGTTTAAGAGAAGTTGTTCATCAAATAATGCTCCGGCTTCTCTAGTGTAAAGTGAAATGTCTTCCCCATTTCGAGGAAGTTGAGTGATCATTTGTATGGTTTCTGCGGTTAAAAGAATTGGAACTCCATTAATGTTTGAAACAAGATCCCCATCTGCGTCCTCCTGAAGATTTGAATAGAAGGCGCGAATCAAGGGAGGATAAATGTGAGGATATTTAAGATATAGAAAATCAAGGAGTTGGCTTTGCCTAAGTATGTTTGCAGTTGCCGCGGGGGCGCTAGATTCAAGATATTGATTAGTCAAAAAGCGAGGAGGAAGGATTTCTCGGTTTTCAAATTTTTTCGTGAATCGAGTTAGTTCGGGTGCAGTGTCGAACCGCAAATAAGAGCCGTCTTTGTAAGGAAAAACGAGAGGAGGAGCGGCGGAAGAGGAAGTAACGTTTTTGCCGGAACGAGAGCGTTTGGTGTGCCTGCTCGTCATTTTGATGAAAGACTGAGAGCTGTTGAAGAAGTTTTGGAGAGATTTTCAAGAAAACTTTTTTTGAAGCTTAGATTGATGTTGAGGTTAATATACTGAAGGTGGAAGATCCTATTTATAGAATGGAGGAAAGAAAAGCATTGAATGGGAAAAGGCTGCAATTTTGGAGATTTCAAACAGTCAGAAACGGAAAACATTTGAACACTGACCGTTGCATAATTGATTATGGAGTCGAAATAATCAATTATTAAGGACTTTTGAATTGTACTCAGAAGAAAAAGAAATCGATTATATGAGTGTTGCAGGAGCCAAACGGTAAGAAAATTCGAATACTGACCGTTTGAGAATCGATTATTAAACTTGAATAATCGATTATGGACAATATTTGAATTAGTCAGAAGACAGATAATCGATTATGCGATTAGGTTAATCGGTTATATGAAGGCAGTAAGTATTGTATGGTTAAGTGATTCTGAGATAATCGATTATGGGACTTTGAATAATCGGTTATATTAAGGCAGTGAGTTATAATGTCCCGAGTGATTGTTGGATAATCGATTATGGAATTTTGGATAATCGATTATATGAAGGCAGTGTTATATGGACAACAGAGACGGTAAGAGATAATCGATTCTGCCAATGTAAATAATCGATTATTGTAAGACAATCTTAACAAAATCGATTAGCGATACAGATAATCGATTATGATATATGATTGCAAAAATCCTGTACAACTCAGATGTTAGAAATAATCGATTATGCGTAGTAAATAATCGATTATATGACACTAGTGTTAAAGAATTCCCCCTGTCTTTGGGGCGATACCTGCAAAAGAAAATTAGGCGCCTCCGACGCTCAAGTCAGTAATTATTCAAAAAATAAATGCAACCTAAGTGTATGCATTAGATCAACGTAGAGTCCAGAATTCCGAGTTCACTTCGAATATGGAAGAACGACTCTTTATCTAAAGGTTTGGTGAAGATGTCGGCTAATTGAAGTTTAGTTTCAACGAACTCAATTTCGACATCACCTTTGAGAATGTGATCTCTTATAAAATGGTGCCTAATGTCTATGTGTTTCGTTCTTGAGTGAAGAATATGATTCTTCGTCAAGCTTATGGCGCAAGTATTGTCACATCGAAGAGGTACGTGGTCAATACTAAGACCATAATCCGAGAGTTGTTGCTTCATCCAAAGGATTTGTGCACAACAACTCCCCGCGGCTATATATTCAGCCTCTGTTGTGGATAACGCAACACTTGCTTGTTTCTTGCTAAACCAAGAAACTAATGAGCTGCCGAGCAAATGGCAAGTGCCACTAGTGCTCTTGCGGTCCAATTTGCATCCAGCAAAATCGGAATCGGAATAGCCAACAAGTTGGCATGAAGAACCTTTGGGATACCAAAGTCCCACATTTATCGTTCCAACAAGGTACTTCATTATCCGTTTTACCGCAGTTAGGTGAGACTCCTTCGGACATGATTGATATCAAGCGCATAAACAAACGCTAAACATGATGTCCGGTCTACTAGCAGTTAAATAAAGAAGAGAGCCGATCATACCTCGGTACTTTTTTGTATCGACTTCCTTACCTTTTTCATCCTTGTCAAGATGGTCGGATGTACTCATTGGAGTGCCCATTGCTTTAGCATTGCTCATTTCAAATCGATTTAGAAATTCTTTGCAATACTTAGATTGACAAATGAAAGTGCCTTCTTTCATTTGTTTCACTTGCAACCCCAAAAAGAAAGTAAGCTCACCCATCATTGACATCTCAAATTCACTAGTCATTAAATTTGAGAATTCCTTGCATAGAGACTCGTTAGTGGAACCAAAAATAATGTCATCAACATAAATTTGTACTAAAAGAATGTCATTGTCTTTACTCTTGATAAAAAGTGTAGTATCGACTTTCCCCCTGTTGAATTCATTTTCTAATAGGAATTTGCTCAAGCGTTCATACCAAGCTCGTGGAGCTTGTTTCAGACCATAGAGTGCTTTCTTGAGCTTAAAGACATAATCCGGAGATTTAGAGTCTTCGAACCCCGGGTGTTGTTCAACATACACTTTCTTGAATAAATCCGTTGAGGAAGGCACTCTTGACATCCATTTGATACAATTTAAAATTCATTGAGGAAGAAAATGCAAGTAATAAACGTATAGCTTATAAACGTGCTACGGGTGTATATGTTTCTTCATAATCAATGCCTTCTTCTTGATTATAACCCTTTGCAACTAACCTAGCTTTGTTTCTAGTGATAATTCCATTTTCGTCTAATTTATTCCGAAAAACCCATTTCGTACCAATTATGGTATGATTATCGGGTCTTGGCACCAATTCCCAAACGTCATTACGTTTAAATTGGTTAAGCTCCTCTTGCATTGCCAAGGTCCAATGCTCATCCCCAATTGCTTCGGAGATGGTAGTAGGTTCAATTTGGGAAACAAATGCCATATGACTTATGGTGTCTTTGAGAAGGTTTCGAGTACTTACCCCTTTCTCGATGTCGCCAATTACCTTGTCGAGAGGATGGTCTTTAGACGTCCTCCAAGCCTTAGGCATCATCGATTCTTGTGATTGTGTCTCCTCTTGCGGTTGTTCCATGGGTTCATCTTAAATCTCCTTTGAATTTTCCGTTTGCTCCTTGTCTTGAATATTCATCTTGCTTAAAGATTCTGCAAGATCATCACAAAATTCCTTTCTCGCCAAGCGAGCATCACTTTCACAAAATACAATATGAGGGGGTCTCCTCGACAGTTTCAGTACGATTATTAAATACTCTATACGCTTTACTACGAGATGAGTAACCAAGAAAAATACCTTCATCAGATTTTGCATCAAACTTTCCCAAATTATCTTTTCCATTATTATGGATAAAACATTTACAACCAAAAAATCTAAGATGAGAGATATTAGGCTTTCTTCCCTTATGGAGTTCATATGGGGTTTTCATGAGTATCGATCGAATGACTGCTCTGTTTAAAACATAGCAAGCGGTACTCACGGCATCCGCCCAAAATTTCTTGGAAACCTTTGACTCATCGAGCATGGCTCTAGCCATCTCTTCGAGGCAACGATTTTTCCGTTCCACCACTCCATTTTGTTGTGGTGTACGTGGAGCCGAAAAGGTATGTTCAATACCGAGTTCGTCACAAAAATCCGCGAAGAGATTATGATCGAACTCTCCCCCATGATCACTTCTTATGGAAGTGATGGTTGTACTCTTTTCATTTTGTACACGTTTAAGAAAACTTTTGAAAGCATGAAATGCATCACTTTTATGAGCTAGAAACAATGTCCAAGTGAATCGAGAGTAGTCATCAACAATTACAAAAGCATATAAATTTCCACCAAGACTTTTAACTCGAGATGGTCCAAAAAGATCCATGTGAAGAAGTTGTAAAGGTCTATTGGTTGAAACAATATTCTTTGATTTAAAAGAAGCTTTTGTTTGTTTTCCTTTTTGGCATGAGTCACAAATAGAATCTTTTTCAAAAGTAATATTTGGAAGACCAATTACTAGATCTTGTGAGACTAGTTTGTTTAAAAGATTCATGTTTATATGAGCTACTCTACGATGCCATAGCCACATGTCGTCTACTTTACTCAATAAGCAATTTACAAAACTTGATGAAGAATTTTCTCGATCAACCATATAGATATTATCTATTCTAATGCCACGAAGAATAATTTTGAAATCACGACGACGAATAACCAAGCATTCTTCGGAATCAAATAAAACAAGATTTCCCTTGTCACATAATTGACTTATGCTCAAGAGATTATGTTTTAAACCTTTAACTAACAAGATATTTTTAATAGCAGAGGTTTCGTCCTTACCGATCGAGCCAATGCCGATAATTTTTCCTCTGTTATTGTCACCGAAAATAACGCTTACTCCTTCCTTGGGTTCTAGTTGAAGGAATTTAGATGCATCCCCGGTCATGTGTTTGGAGCATCCACTATCAAGGTACCAAAGTACACTTGATCCCTTCAAACATACCTACAAAACAAATCAATGAGATTTTGGTACCCAAGCCATTTTTGGTCCTTGTACGTTAGGTGCAACGTGGTAGTGTGATTGACTCGTGTTGATGTGCCGATGTCGAGTAAAACACACGGGAGCTATATGCCCTATTTTGTTGCAGTAGTGACCAATGACATTTGGATTATGCATTCTTCTAGGATGATAGTAATTAGAAGGTCTAAATCCGTTCATCCTATTTTTATAAAAATAATTTTGATGCACTTTTCGAGGATTTTGTCTTGGTGGTCTAAACATGCTAACATTTCTTCGAACATTTGTTCTAGGATGATTAACATTTCTAGGGTTACTATTTCTAGGTGGATTTATTTTAATTTCCCTAGGTTGAGTCTTAGGTGATTTAGGAATTGACTCAACCTTTTCTTTAGGCTCATTTTTAAATCCTATACCGTGCTTAGTGGATTTCAAATTATCAAGAACATTATTCAAATTTTTGTGCGAGGAATTAAACTTGTGTAATGTGCTTTTGAGACTATCTACTTCTTCTTTCAAAGATTTGCAAGAAGAACAACCTTTGATTGAGCCTTCGGGTTTGTCCATGCTTCTTTTGCCATAAAACCGGTTTTCTTCTTTCAACTTTTCATTATCGAAATTTAATTTTTCAACTTCCTTTTCCTTTAAAGAAATTTGTTTTCTTAAGTCAGTTATTGTTTTTGAAGCACAAATAAACTCATCATAAAGTTCATCAAAGGCGTCTTGCAATTCTTCAAAAGTGAATTTATTTTTGTAAGTGGTACATACCTCGTTTTGTTTTTCTTCATTTGCCATGAGACATAAGTTTGCGGTCTCCTCTTCTTCTCTGTCGCTAGATTCGTCGCCGGAGTCGCCTCCCCAAGAGATGTTGGCTCTTTGCTTTTTACCTACCTTCTTCTCCACTTTGGCGTTTGGGCATTTTGGTTTAATATGCCCGAGTTCTCCGCATCCATAGCATTTTAACTCACCTCCTTGTTTCTTACCTTTTCGTTCATACTCCTTTCACATGAACTTGTGGAATCTTTTGATGACGAGGCCGAGCTCGATGTCATCGTTGCTTGAGTCCTCATCAATTTGAGGTTGAGCCGTTTTTGCTTTTAAGGCAATTTTCCTTTGCCTTTGATCATCTACAGGAAGGTTAAGAATAGTAGACTCATATGTTTTAAGGTTACCTCTTAGCCCGTCGATTGTGACATTTGTTACCCCGATTGATTCCTGGATAGCATCGGCCTTTGAACGACATTCTGGATTAAGGCTTCAGAGAATTTTACGGACAAGTTCCCGATCCGTAAATGTCTTCTTAAGGGCGTGAAGATCATTGACGATTTTTGAAAATCGTTCAAACATGTCGTCTATTTTCTCACCTTCCTTCATGTGAAACAATTCATACTTGTGAGTTAAGAAATCAATTTTTGCTTCACGTACCTAGTCTGTGCCTTCGTATGTGATTTTGAGCTTATCCCACATTTGTTTTGCGGTTGTGCAGCATAATATTTTCCGATAGTCATCGGGATTTACTGCGCAGTACAACATATTAATTGCCTTTGCGTTGTTCTCTACCTTTCTTAGATCATCCGCATCATACTCCTCTTCTAATTTTGGGATGAGTTTATCACCATCCTTTTTAGTTGGTAGTTGCTCTCCATTTTTAATAATTTTCCAGATATGAAAATTATTTGACTTATCCTCATTCTTTCTTTCCCATAGGTGTAGTTGGTTCCATCAAATAGTGGTGGCCTTGTGGTGCATGAACCTTCACCTATTCCTGCATAAGCACTACGTGTAGAAGCCGTGGAAAGTTTCTCTCAAACGGTTAAGTCTTACAGAGAGTTAGGCTCTGATACCAATTGTTAGAATAAGTGCTTAACGCTAGAGGGGGGGTGAATAGCATTTTATAAAAAATTCTGCCGAAATAAAAATTAACTTGAATCAAATTGCGGAATTAAAAGAGTATGGAAGAGATGCACCGATTTTATACTGGTTGGCCACAAGTGTGGTTAAGTCCAGTCTCCCGAGAGACTCTCTCGAGGTTCTACTTAACTCGTTAAGCTTCCGGGTGCTTAACAAACCGTTACAACTGAGAACTTGAGTCACACAAGTCTCAACAAGCGTTGCTCGAAGATACTGCACTTCAAGACTTCAAACGAAGGAATAAAATGTTCCTTCTTACAACAAGGGATTATAGAATTTCCCTTCAAGTGTATAAACACTCAATAATCACTTATACAATTGCTCTCTCAAAGAGTAGATATGAGTACAAATTAATAAGCTCAAGAATACAACAACTTCTTCAAGAAATTGGCTCTCAAAAGTGATGAATTCAATATGAAATAATTGATGCAAGAGTATGTAAGCTTTTGTAAGTTTATGCTCAGTTGTTGTACTTAAAAAAGTGATTTAGAGGTGTATTCATAGGCCTCAAAATGCCCCAGACCGTTGCATAATTGTCAAACAAAATTCCTGATTCTGTGCTCATATAATCGATTAGATGGTCTATATAATCGATTATTTGACCAACGTTCAAAAAACATTCTCGTGATTTTAGGGAGAATAATCGATTATGTAGACTGTATAATCGATTATATGCAAATCTTTCAAAAGATCCTATCCTGATTTTAAGGAGAATAATCGATTGTTTATGAAACATAATCGATTGTACGTTAACGTTCAAAAATCAGTTTAAGATTCTGTGCTAACATAATCGATTATCAGCTGTGTATAATCGATTATTTTTTAAAGTTTAAAACAACACTTTGGCAACGGTCTGAACATAATCGATTAGTTGAAAAGGATAATCGATTGTTTTGCTTCTTTGAAAATTTCATTTAAACACTGCCTCAATGTAATCGATTGTAGAAAACATATAATCGATTACTTTGCAATTTGAAAATTTCAGTTTAAGCATTGTCTCAATATAATCGATTGTTAAACAAGTATATAATCGATTGTTCTGTTGTTTTTGAAAATTCCAGTTTTTGCGGTCTTAATATAATCGATTATGTAGCATATATAATCGATTATATATGTCCAGATTTAAAAGACATGTTTAAAAATTATTTTGGCTAAAATGCAAATCATTTTGTTTTAATTCAAAGATGCATGTTTTGATGAAAATGGTTTTACGAGAGAAGCCAATAGTTGAATCTGTTGTTGAATCAAGATCACACTATAAAACGACTCAAGTATAACTTCGTTGCTTTACTTGATCTTGTTCTTGTTTCTCTTGTGCTTGACTGTTAACGTTCCATGCTCGTTGGTTTGTCATTTATCAAAACCTACACAGATCAACACACGTTTAGTTTGAGAACGTGTTTCAACAAAGAATGCCTCTGGATTGTCATCCCTCACTTCTCCTTAAAAGATATCAGTTAGTTCTATGTCCTTAAGGATTAGGTTTGCATCAAATATAGTCGGATTGGATGTTACAAGCATATCCTTGAAGGATGGTATGGTATCTAGACTGGATTGTTTGAAGTATCCTGCTCAATATCCGATGGTTTGGATGATTTTTTGCTTTGAGATTCATGGTTTTTGTGAGACATTAGTAGAGAATCACTTGAGATAAGTTACCAGATAAAATTGAAGTGACTTTTGTTTTTGATATTAGATACAAAATAATAATATGTTTTACAAAATATTTTTCCACATAATCCTAAGGACTTCTATGATGAATAATTTCTTCTTTTATTGAACTAGTTAAAGTGGAATTAACATTTTATCAATTTTAGGATCTCACCTTTTTTATCTCAAACACTATGTTTAATGCAACTTATTTTAAATTTTTTAAGATGGTATATTTATTGATATAGGAAACATGTACAAAACACGTATCATAAGACTAATCTATATATAATAGGAGAAAAAATAAGGATATGATGCAAATGTCATCACCAGAAAAATCTCAATTTTGAAAGAAAAATAAATTAATAAAACACTTAGCAAAATTCAAGGATAAGTATATAAGGCACCTCTTTAATTTAATAAATATTTTGTTATTGGTATATCGTATTAACAATGAGATGACAATTGAAATTATTAATATAATATAATTTAATATGTTCCAACAAATTAGATCATAATTTAATTTAATTAATATCTTTTGCTATTAACCGTGCATCGCGAGTACGACTATTAGTATTTAAAATTCATAAAGATGTATCTATATATGTAAACACATTTATAGAAAGTGTATTTTTAATTGAAGTAGGAGTATGAAAAATATATCATCTATAGTATAACAACAATAATTTCAAAAGGATTATTAGTATATTCTAATTAAAAATTTTGCACGTGAAAAATATTTTTATAACCGATACACTAGCTACTAAATAAATAAACAAAAGAAAATGATTTTCCTTTACTTTCTTCTCACTTCTTTCTTCTATAATCTCTTTCTTTCTTTTTCATATGTTTTTTTTTAAAAGAAGAAACTATTGTATTAGTGAGGTAAGTTAGAACCTGTTTGGTTAAACTTTTAGAAGGTTAAAAGTATTTTCCGATAAAAAGGTATTTTTGAAAATTTTGAGGAGTTTGACAAGATGACAAAGTACTTTTGAACAACATAAGTAGTTTTTCTGCTTTATGGAGCAAGCTACAAATTCTAACTTCTTCCAAGAAACAGAAAATTAATTTGTTCAAAACAAAAATAACCTCACAATAAATTATATTTTTCAAATTATTTATCATTAATTTAATATATTTCTTTTCTTGTTTCCTTTTTTATTTTATTTCTACCATACATTTCTTCTCTCTTTTACTTGAGTCATATTTTTATTCTCTTTCTCTTATTACTAAGGGTATATTTTAAATTATATTGAATAATTTATTTTGACATATTTAAATTCATGTAAAACAATAAGTAACATACTAGATACTCAACGTTATTGCTGTGAAATAACTATGTTTTCTGTTTTACTTTATGATTTAATTAATTTTTCATAATAAATATTTAAATTTATTTTTATTTTTTAGACATACTAACTGCAATTTGAATATTTACTGTCCTTTTTTATAATTTTATACTGAAAAGTACTTTTTTTAAAAATTGGCTAACCACAATGATCTTGCAAAAGAGCATTACTCAAATAAATTGGGTGGTAAAAGTATTTTTTTCAAAAAATAATTTTAAATAAAAGCATTTTTAAAATAAGGAGCTTTTGGCAAACGGGCTCTTAAAATCATCCAGGTAATTAAAAAAGAATTTTTGCATCCTATAGCAAAATTTAACACATTACTTATTTTAAATAAATACCATTTAAAAAAATTAAATCCTATTAGTAAAATATCTATTTTTGGTTACCTCCTAACTCTAAGCCACTAAATATGCTATTCAGTTATAATATTTCTTTCTCTCTCTACTTTGATACATGCAATTTCCTTTCCCCATTCCTCTCACCCACATCAACTACGCTCTCTCCGATCCCGGACCGGCAAAGCACAGAACAAACAATTCTCTTTCCCTACACATAACATCATATAATAAAAACCCTACACAGAAAAACGAACCTACACAACTCTACTCAATCACGTAGAACAAAATCATGCAGGAAGCCATAGACGATAATTATTTGTGCCCTAGCTTTAGTAGCTTCGGATACTCGACTGAAATTGCTGCTAAAATATCCTATGAATTTCATAAGAAGTAATAATAGGCTATGATTATGTATTTTAATCGATTATTACGCTCTAATTTATTGTACTTTAGTTGAGTTTGCGCATTAATCGCTAGTGTTTTATACTATTTGTGTGTTTTATGACTTGTAGGAGTGATTCAGAGCTATATAGATGTTATAGAGTGAACTAAAGTGATTTGGAGCTTTGAATACTTAGTAAAAGCCCAAGGAATTAAGCCCGAATTGTGTTCAGGAGTGTCACAACTCTAAACCCGAACCCGGTTGTGATAGCGCCTCTTATGAAGACAATGCCAGCCGACACATTCCCTTTCAGTTTTAAAATTAAACAATACGAATTAAGTGTAAACATGATAAAGAATCCAAAAGTATAAGCAGTGAACATTACAGTTTGCGAAAATAAACCCAACACAGCCCGATACCGAGGTGTCACTAGTCATGAGCATCTATCAATAAACCACAAGTCTGAAATGTCTACTAAACTATTACAGAATAAACGAAAAGAGATAGAGAGGAGATAAATGGGGAGACGCACGGGACTGCGAACACCGAGTAGCTACTTCGTGGATTCCGAAATTTCCCGAGAACTCTCAACCTTTGCCAGCAGGATCACCAGCACCTGAATCTGCACATGGGATGCATGGAGTAAAGTGAGTACTCCAACTCAATGAGTAATAATCATAAATAAAGACTGAAAGCAAGAAATCACGTAAGGCACATTATAGGCTATAAAGAAGCAGTAAAGATGTGTAAAATTACTGACTGCGGTTTAAACTTCATGAAACGTCTTTTTAACATTTTAAGAGAGCAAATGATAGGAAAATAGGAAAAAATAAACACATGAAAGGATCGTCCCTCGGGCACAATGTCAACAAATTTGCCCCTCGAGAAATATCTCAGAAACAATACTAGCCCCTTAGGCTATATCTCACATCACAATGGGCACCCGCGCTCACTGGGGGTGTGCAGACTCTTAGAGGAGCCCCTTACAACCCAAACGCAATATCAAACCATCTCATGGCATCATAGCTAGGCTCTCAGCCTCATATCAACAAGCCACCTCGTGGCGCACATATTCCAGGTCCTCGGCCTCTTAATCATAATCAATGTTTCCTCACAACATAGGCCCTTAGCTTACTCGGTCAGAACCTCATAGCCACTCGGGCAATAGTAAAACATATGCTCAGCCCAAAATATCATTTAAAATATCATTTAAGTGTTAAAGTATGGTGAACATGGCTGATTTATGAAAAGAAGTAGAATATAGCAAGACTGAGTTCAAGTATAAAGTCAAAACAGTATGGAAATATCAATTAAAATCCCCTAAACGTTCAAATAGTTGCCACGAAGCCCAAATATGGCATTCAGACCAAAACATTATGATAGCAGATAGTTTTCAGTCAAATTCGCGGTGAAATAGTCATTCGGGACAGTCTAAGTCACAATTCCCAATAGTGCATCACCATACTCTTTTCATCTATTATGTGCGTCACCTCAACATTGCATAACGACGTGCAATCCGGTGTTTCGTACCCCTATGACATATTTACAATAATTACTCACCTCAATCCGGTCTAAACAATAGTCCTTGATGCCTTTGCCCCCGAATTGGCATCCACTCATGTCAAATCTATCCAAAATAAGAATCATAGCATCAAAATATGCTAACGGAACGAAGCCCAAGCGAAAATAATCAATTTATAGCATAAATCCCAAAATTACAAAAACCCGACCCTCGGGGCTACGTCTCAGAATTCGATAAAATTCACATCAATAGATTCCTTATCTCCCTATGAGTTCATTCATATCAAAAGTTCAGAAATCCGGCCACCAACGGTCCTTCAATTCCGCAATCAAAAGGTCTAAACTTCCAAGCCCTAGTTTCCCCAAATTTAGCCCTTAAATTCAATTAAGTTCAGACCTAATCCAAGAAATACTACCATTGGACGAGTTTAAGTCTAAAATTCTTACCTCAATGAAGACCCCTTGAAATCCTTCTTCAAAATCGTCCAAAAAGCTCCAAAGCCGACTTAGAAATGATGAAATAACTCAAAAATCGTGAAGGAAATAACTTATACCTTCTAGCCTAGGGATTCCGCATCTGCAGCTAAATTTCCGCTTCTACAGTACTGTATTTGTGGTCCTTGAACCTCTTCTACGGTTTTCACTTAAATGACAATAATCCCATCTGTGATTACCAAGCCGCACCTGCGCCGTCGCAGGTGTGGTTCACCAATCATTTCTGCGATCACAACTTCCTAGCTCCTTTCTTATGCGATCCCTTTCATCACATCTGCTGCATTGCACCTGAGGTCCCCAATCCGCAGGTGCAGAAAACCCGGAAGCAGAAAATTCACAGTTCCTTGAAACTCCCAATCTATCAGTCAACCATCTGAATTACCCTGAGGCCCCCATGACCTTAACCAAAAACACAAACATATCCTATAACTTTATTTAAACTTGCACCAATCTTCAAAACACCTCAAACAACATTAAAACACAAAGATCACATCAAATTCAAGCCAAAGATTCCAAAATCTTTCGAATTCCGCATTTGATCAAAAATCCAATCAAACTACGTCCGAATGACATGAAATTTTGCGCAAACATCCCAAAAGACACCATGGAACTACTATAACTCTTGAAATTTCATTCCGACCCTATATCAAAATCTCACCTATCAACCGACAGAATGCCAAGAATTCACTTTCGCCAATTCAAGCCTGAATCTACGTTGGACCTCCAAAACACATTTCGCTCATGCTCCTAAATCCCAAATCACCTTCCGGAGCTATCCAAACAATATGAACTTACATATGAGCCCTCTAAATCATAAGTCAACATTCTTGGCTTTTCCAACCTAAGCTTCCTAAAAAGAGACAAAGTGTCTCAAACCTTCTTAAAACCTTTCTGAATCCGAGCCAACGAACCCGATCACATATAAAACTGATAAACAAAGCAATAAAAAGAAGAAATCGGGAAAACGGAGCGGTAACTCATAACACGACTAGATGGGTCGTCATATATTTCTTCTCTTAAATAAACATTCATCCTCAAACTAGTCAAGAAACATAACTGAAGCCTCAAACAGGTAAGGATACCTGCTCCACACCTCCCGCTCGGTATCCCAAGTAGCCTCTTCTAGGGTTGACCTCTCCACTGCACTTTCACTGAAGCTATATCATTTGATCTCAACTTTCGAACCTAACACTCCAAAATAGTTGTTGGCTCCACATCATAAAGTCAAATTACCATCCAACTGAACCGTGCTGAAATCCAGAACATGAGACGGATCCCCAAAATACTTCTAGAGCATAGAAACATGAAATATCGGATGCACACTCGGCAAGCTGGGTGGCAAAGCAAACTCATAAGCCTACTCCCCAATCCTCCGAAACACCTCAGAAGGCCCAATGAACCGAGGACTCAATTTAACCTTCTTTCCAAGTCTCATATTACCCTTCATGGGTGAAACCTTCAACAGAACCTTCTCACCAACCATGTAGGACACACCCCAAACCTACCTGTCAGCGTAGCTTTTTTGTCTTTACTTTGCTATACGAAGCCTCTCCTATATTACCTTCACCTTTATTAAAGCATCATGTACCAAGTCTGTCCCCAATAACCTAGCCTCACCCGGGTCAAATTAACAAACTAGAGATCTACACAGCCTCCCATACAAAGCCTCATATGGAGCCATCGGAATAATCGACTGGTAGCTATTGTTATAAGTAAACTCTGCCAGCAGTAGAAACTGGTCCCATGAACCTTCAATATTTGATGATACAAGCACGCAACATGTCCTCCAATATCTGAATAGTGCGCTCAGACTGCCTATACATCTAAGGGTGAAAAGATATGCTCTACTCAACCTGAGTACCTAACTCTCATTTTGGCCGACTTCCAAAACTATAAAGTGAGCTGAGTGCCCTTATCTGAAATGATGGAAACTATGAAACCAAGAAAACGAACAATCTCCAGGATATAGATCTCTGCCAACTGCTCTAAAGAATAATTAGTCCACATCGGAATGAAGTGCGTGGACTTGGTTATCCGATCCACAATCACTCAAATAGCATCGAACTTCTTCAAAGTCCTGGGAGTCCGACTAAAAATTCCATAATGATCTCTCCCACTTGCACTCGGGAATATCCATTAGCTGAAGCAAGCCACCTGGTCTTTGATGCTCATATTTCACCTGCTGACAGTTGAGACACCGAGTTACAAATCCTATAATGTCTTTCTTCATTCTCCTCTGCCAATAATGATGCCTCAAATCCTGATACATCTTTGAGACACCTAAATTAATGGTATATCGCAATCTATGGCCTTCCTCCAGAATCAACTCCCGAAGCCCATCTACATTGGGCACACATATCTGGTCCTACATCCTTAACACCCCATCATAACCATGGTCACATCTCTGGCATCATCGTGCTGAGCTTTGTCCCTAAGGACAACCAAATAAGGATTATCATATTGGCACTCTCTGATGTGATCATATAAGGAATATAAGGAAACCACAAAAGACAATACCCGATTGTGCTCCAAAATACCTAAACTCACGAACTGATTTGCCAAGGTATGAACATCAACTGCAAGAAGTCTCTCACAAACTGGAATATATGCCAAACTCCCCATACTCATCACTTTTCGGCTCAAAGCATCGGCTACCATATTGGCCTTTTTCGGATGGTACTATTTAGTAATATCATAATCAAACTCCAATCACCTCCGCTACCTCAATTAAGATCCTTCTGTTTGAACAAGTTCTGGAGGCTACGATGATTAGTAAACACCTCACAAGATATACCATACAAGAAATGCCTCCAAATCTTCAACACGAACTATGGCAACCAACTCCAAATCATGAACGGTGTAGTTCCTCTCATGAGGGCTTCAACTGGAGAGAAGCATAAACAATAACTCTACCGTTCTGTATTAATACACAACCAACACAAACCCCTAAAGCATTACAATACACGGTATATGAACCTAAAGCTAATAGGAAAACAAACACTAGAGTCGTGGTCAAGGTTATCTTGAGTTTCTGAAAGATCTCCTCGCACTCGTTCGACCATACAAATGAAGCACCCTTATGAGTCAAGTTAGTCAAGGGCGATGCGATAGATGAGAATCCCTGAGCAAACCGACGATAATAACCCGTAAAACTAAGAAAACGATGAATCTGTGTGGGTGAGAATGGTCTATGTCAACTCTGAACCGCCTCTATCTTCTTTGGATCAACCTGAATACCCTTGTTGGACACCACATTGTCGATGCCCCCTTTTTCTAAGGCAAAATCAAATTTATAACATTTGGAAGGACAACTCGTTCCTTTTTGGGAATTAGGTTTTGAATTTGAAGAGTTGTCACCTAACGATTAAAGTAACTAGGACACTAAATAAGGGTTTGAGTTGGAAAATCAGAGTTCGGGTAAGGGCTAGAAATTATCCCAAGGGAATGGTGTTAGGCTCCCCTCAGGATCCACTAGTGTGGTTCCCCGCCATGTTATAATTGTGACTTCAAGTAAGTAAATAGGGGATCAAGTAAAAGGTGTTTTCACATAATTGCAAATAAATTGAAATTTGAGAAAAAGTAAAAGAGGACAGAAATTTTAGGAAAAGATCTAAACAATTATAAAAAAATAAACAAGTAAAAGGGAAGGGGGTCCTAGGTTTTTGATTAATATGGATCATGTCAATGCAATACCCAGTAATCACTCCTTAAAATAGAGGGGCTACATGAGGTATTAGCGCACCGGCTATCATATCCATATCTACCCTTCCCACCCTATTAAGGTGTTAAAGGGCGTAATCATTACTTATTGCATGCTATTACCCGTCCCAATCATGTCAGTCCAGGAGGCATTAGGACTAATAATCCTAAAGGGGAGGGAGTTGGGGATTTTCAGAGTTTAAAAAGGGGCAAAAGTCTAAGGCGACAAACAAGAACACATAAGTAGTTAGGGGGGAAACAAATAGCAGCTAAGACTCAAACAGGCATCCTCACTTAAGGAACAAATTGTATAGCATGACTTCAAATACTAGTTATGGTCTGAATTAACTTTAAAGCGTTAGGACAGGTTGATTTACCACATATTTCTCATATGAGAAGTCTGAATTAGGTTTGGTTTGGTTGCAGTTTATTAGGAACTGAAACGGTTGATTAATCACCTAATGGCTTGCCTAGGTGAGACCTATAGGTATGATATCCAATAGTGCAGAAGGTATACTGGTTTTAAAAGAAAGCATTACTGGTTATATAAACAAATGTTCTACAGATTTTAAACGACCTTATTTACTGATTTTAGACTCATTGAGGAAATGTATGAAGTTGATTCAATTGATTACTCCCATAGGCATGATTTATAAGTCTTTTTTATTTTAAGCGATTACATAAGTGAAGGAGTCCTATAGGCATGGTATCTAGAATGAAGTGGATTATTATTAAACCTATGATTGTTTGCCTAATGTCAGATATATGCATATTATTATTATTAAAACTATGATTTTTTGCCTAAGGACATGTATATGAAGAAGTGCAGAAAAGCGTATGATCATGGTTTCTATATGCAAAAATGCAAAAACTTAGAGACAAGATTTTTGTTTGAGACATGCAGAACTTATTGGCAGAATTTCTATATGCAGAAATGCAGAATTTATAGGCAGGATTTTAAGATGCGAATGCAGAACTTATAAGCATAATTTCTAAGATGAGATGCAGAAATTAAAGAATTCCTATGAACAAGTTATCTACATGAATGCAGGAACCAATAGGCATGTTGTCGATGTGAATGCAAGAATTAGAAAATCCTATAGCAAGCTATCTACCCTTCACATACATTCATTCACATCTCCTTCCACTAGCCATCCCCATAGTTATTACAAATTATTAAAAACAAAAATGAACCAGAAAAGTAAAAAAATTACATCACAAATTCAACCTACACCAAAACAGCCTAATTCAAACTTAAAGTCTAACAATATGAGATAAACCAACTTCCAGGATAAGATTTCCAACTTATTTGGGATGTGTCAAAGTTCCCAAGAGTCTCAAAAGGCTCCGGGCAGTGCTTACACCCCAAATTCATTGCAGAGTTAGATCATAGTGCAGTGTGGAAAGGCCAACCCTCAAATGGCCAAGTTTAGAGGGAACTCAAGGTCCCAAAGAGGAGGGAAGGACTTAGGGTCTAAGAGTGAGTGCAAGTGCATAAAGAGGGAATTAGGGAAAGTCATGGTAGGCTGGTGGTCATGCCCGGCAATTGAGAATGCTGCCACACCCCTAACCAACCGGTTAGCCTAATCTTAAGAGTTAGGATCCATAATGGGTCAGGTTATGACCTGGGTAGTAATTTGGATACTGCCAGGCCAAGAACCTTAACTCAAACAAATAGAAGGGAATAGGGGTAGGGATTCACTATGGAAATAGGCGCAAGGAAATGATATACATAGTCTAATCTTTAACAACAATAGCAAAGTAAACAGGAATGTTGAAACTATCAAGTAATCACATAGGGGTGAAGCAGAAAATTAAATCACAATATACCAATTTCAGGGAAAAGCAAGTAAAAACAGGAGTCTTAAAAACGCCAAGTTGCAAGCAAAAACAACTCCAAAAGATCTCAAGAAGAAAAAGCAGAATGTTGAAAGAGTATTGAACTCAAAGTAGTAAGTGTGTGAGAGTATTGAATTGGCGGTTAGGGATGATTGTCCTTGTGAAGTGTCTGTTAAGGGTGCAGAAGAGTAGTCCCTTTTATAGTGCAGAAAATAAGCAAGAAAGTTAAGGAAATATTAATTGAAATCAATCTCCCTTTAGTTACGGGATTCTAATTTCAACGGGTAAAAACCAATTAAGGGAAGAGGTTTTGATTAAAACCTTTTCAAAGTAGCACAAAATGGGGTAAATACATAGAAGTCACTTAAGGAAAGCATTCAATGGTATATGGTTTATGAAAAATATTGAAAGGGAATCAATCAAACAACCAATGAAACCAATATTACGTGTTCAATTTGAATGAACCAAGTGAAGAAAAGGTAAAGGAGGTTCAATCAAAGAAAATCAGTGACAAATTGTCAGCCTTATTAAAAGGATTTCATATCAATTAAATAGTTGGTAAAAATCTTTTGAAAGAGGAGTTTCTCCAATATAAAGCACACAAGTAAGTGAATCAAGAGGGGATTGTCAAGTCATTTAGAAGAGAGTTGAATAAAAGAAAGATTCAGAATCATAGGCAAAAGTGGTACAAGTCCAGTTTGCAGACTCAAACGAGTGTGAGAGTCCAGGGTCGCAAAGTGGAACCCTAACTCGCACACAAGAAATAAAAATTGCCAAAATCCCCAAATCGTAGGGGTTTGAATTGAGCTAGATAATAGAGATGAGAAGGCATGCCACTTGAGACAGGCTCAGAAGTGTTTTCCAAAGACTCATAAAAAACAAACATACATGATAGAAAGAAGATTGATTCAAGGTCATGAGAACATGTTTGACAAAACTCAAAACTTAAACAAATTTAGAAGAAAGAGATGATATGAGCTCAACAAAAGTATATGAAATATGCTTGGCAAGAACACAAACAAAGTTCAGTTAAAGTAAACAAAATCAAAGAACTCAACCATGAACACATATAGCAAAGAATAAGGAAAACATCACGGCTTAACATGTGAGCATGGTATAGAAACACAGTAGGAAAACAAAAGATATAGAAGCATAGAAGAAGACGTGTGGTAAAAGGAAACATATGAAAATAGTAGCAAACAAATACACACAAATAAAGGGAAAAGAAAAGTCGGATAAACATTTTAAATCTTTCAAAAAACCCTATATCAAATAGAAGTGATTTTTTTTAATAAAAGAGAGTTTTTGGAAGAAAAATTAGGGAAATCACTTAAAACCCAAGTGGAGCACAGATACGTGACAGATCTACAAAAAATCAGAAAGAACCTCGAATAGCCAGGGTTTCAGAAGAACCCTAGAATGAAAAAGGTCTTGAGGAAAGTCAGATCCTGAGTTGAAAAGACTCATATTGATCGAATATGCTGAAGTAATGACCGGAGAAGCCATAGATCTACAGATCTAAGAATATCTGAAAGGGAATCATGGAGGTCCGGTCTTTAAACTTTGAAAAACCATGGTTTACTGATAGAGGAGAGTGAGTACCAATCATCCATAGCCTGAGAAGCCATGGATTCATGTGGAGTGGTGGTTGAAGAGGGGTAGAAGGAGGCTAGGGTTTCGGAGAGTTTGAGAGAATTTGAGATATGAAAGGTTTCAAAGGCGACTGACAGATGGGAAATGAGGGATTAAGGTAGTCGTTCGGAGTTAAAAAAAGGTAAGGGTGAGTTTTAGTTATTGATCTTGAGTGATCAACGGTCCAGATTTAAGTGGGTAGGTGGGGAACGGGTTGAGTCTTTAGAATTGGGTTAATTTGGGAGCTAATGTAGGCTAAAATTGAAATAAAATAGGGGCGATATTAAATAGCCACTTTTTCTCTTTTTATTCTTAAAAATAATAATAAATGATTTTAAAATAAAATTAAAGTACTGGGCCAGTTAATATTATGTAAATATTAATTTAAAAATAGTGGAACTAATTTTACAATTATAAAATTCTATTAATCTCAAAATAGGCTAAAATTACAATTATATGCAATTTAGCTTTTAAAATAACAAATAAATTTGCAAAAAAATATACAAAAAAATACCTTAACTGTCTTTGGCGTAATAGGAAAATAAAATAAGTCACTCACCAAAATGATAATCTTTGGGAATAATTATTGGATTTTATGCTGTTAAATAGACAATAAATTTGTTTTTGAAAATCGTTAAAAATTATGAAAAAATATCAAAACACTTGAACATTCTAATATATGCATGTACATGCTATTTATAAAGTATTTTGTATATGAAAATTATATAGAGAAAAATTGGGTATCAACACACGTGCCCCAAGAATGCCACGAAACCAAGCCAAATCTCTTAATGCTCCGTGTGCTCCTCCTGACTACGTGAATACACCACAACATCATCAATGAAGTCTATGACAAACGAGTCGAGATAAAGTCAAAAAATGTCGTTCATCAAATGCATGAACGATTGCTGGGGCATTGGTCAACCCAAAAGACATCACCAAGAACTCATAATGACCATATCGATTGCTAAAAGTTGTCATAGGAATATGCGAGTCCCTGATCTTCAACTGGTGATAACCTGAACGGAGATCAATCTTGGAGAACATTCTTGTTCCCTGAAGTAAGTCGAATAAATCATCAATATAGGGAAAAAGATACTTGTTCTTAATTGTTACTTTGTTCAACTGCTTGTCATCAATGCACATCCTCATAGTGTCATCCTTCTTTTTCACAAATAGAACCAGCGCGCCCTAAGTGACATGCTAGGCCGAATGAAACCCTTCTCAAGCAGCTCCTGAAGCTGCTCATTTAACTCCTTCAACTCTTCTTGTGCCATACAATATGGCAGAATAGAGATGGGCTGAGTGCCCGACACCAGATCAATACCAAAATCAATATCCCTATCTGGTGGCATGTCCGGCATGTCTACAAGAAACACATCGGAAAAATCCCTCACAGTTGGAATAGAATAAATGCTGGGAGTCTCTACACCAAAATCCCTCACAAAGGCTAAATATGAAAGACAAACCTTTTTAACCATATGCTTGGCATTTAAGAAAGAAATCAGCCTACTAGGAACATAATCAGTCAATCCTCACTACTCAGCTTGTGGCACACCCGGTATAGCCAATGTGACTGCCTTAGCATGATAGTCCAGAATAGCATGACACGGAGATAACAAATCAATGCTTAAATTAACATCGAAGTCCACCATACACAATAAAAAAAGATCCACTCGAGTCTCCAGGCTAGAAATACTGACCATACATGACCGGAACACACGGTCCACAATAATAGTATCACATACCGGAGCATATACATGAACAGGTGAAATAAGAGACTTACGGGACGTAGCAAAATAATGAGAAAAGTGAGATGACATAAGAAAAGGTGGAACCGGGATCAAATACTATAGAGGCATCTCTGTGGTAGACTGAAACAATACCTGTAATAACAGCATTAGAAGGAATAGCACCGGGTCTAGTTGGAAGTGCATAGAAATGGGCCTGACCGCCACCTGATTGACCTCCCCCTCTAGGGTGACCCCTAGATGACTGACCTTCACCCCTATATGGGTGGGTGGGTGATGATAAAGTAACTAGCACTGAAGCCGATAACTAACCCCTCTACTGAGATGAACCCGTAGGACGACGAGGATACTGCCTCCACATATGACCCATCTCTCCACACTCATAGAAACTCCCAAGTGCTGGATAAGGGGATTGAAGGGAACCCCTAGCACCTGAATGACTAGGTGATACACTTGGCATAGAAGAGCCATAAATTGAGGGAGCACCGGACGAACGCTGAGCTGGAATGGCACTAAGTGATGACCGGCCCTGATGAGAACTCTGAGAACTATGACCAGATGATGCCCCACGATAACTTGGGCGAGCTGGCTGAGCATGCCCGAATGGACAAGGTTTGTCGTACTGAAAATGACCTCATGATGGAGCACCACTATAACTACCAGATCCTTGAGGCCTTTTGGCCTTCCTCTCCTCTCTCTCCTGGCGACGAACAGAAATCTTTCGAGCAATGTCTACAACCTCTTCAAAAGTCGCACCAGTCATCTATCTGGTCATGAGGATACGAAGCTAACAAATGAGGCCATAAACAAACCTCCTAATCCTCACCCTATCTGTTGGAACCAACCAAATCGCATGATGAGCTAACTCGGAGAACCGCATCTCATACTGCATCACAATCATCTCTATTTGATGCAACCACTCAAACTCCGTACACAGATCCTCTCTGCGAGATGTGACACATACTTTTCCAAAAAGAGAACACGTAACTGGTGACAGGTAAGGGGTGTTGCACCAACAGTCCTACGCCTCTCAAATGCCTCCCACCAAGTGAAGGTAGCTCCAAAAAACTGATAAGTAGTAACAGAGACCCCGCTAGTCTCTAGGATACCTATTGTACGAAGCATCCTTTGACACATATATTAGAAACCATGGGCATCCTTTCCCTCTGCACCACTGAAGGTCGGAGGTTGAAGTCTACCAAATCTCTCCAACCTGCGTTACTCGTCCTGTGGCATAACAGGAACTACATAGTCCTGAGCAGCTGTAACGGATGGCTGGATGTGCCCCCAGTGTCTGAAGTCCCTGTACGACCTGCTCAGATTTGCGAGCGGCAGGAGTTTGATTGCCTCCCCCAGCCTGAGAAGTATTTACGGCTATAGTTACTGAAACCACATGAGCTAGGCCAGTACAAACTGATAGAATCTGAGCCAAGGCCTCCAGAAGACCCGAAATCACAATGTGCACATCTGGTGCCTGAGCTGGTGCTTCTAGAGCATCCACAACTGGGACTTAATCCTGAACTGGGGCTGGTGGTGGATCTGCAGGTGCCTCCGAGCTGCTGTATGCCCATACCTCTGCCACTACCGCGACCACGACCGCATCCTCGGCCTCTAGTGGCCACAACTTGTGGTACTGGTGGTCATCCATCCTGACCAGTAGCGTGCATCCTCATCATCTGTGAGAGAATAGAATAATAGAAGTTTAGTACTTGGATGAACAAACTCGCAGAACAAGAATTTCAAGAATATAAAGTTTTTCCTAAAGATTTTGCAGCCTCTCGAGGATAAACATAGACGTCTCCGTACCGGTCCGCGAGACTCTACGAAACCAGCTTATGACTCATAAGACCTATGTAACGTAGGCTCTGACACCAACTTCTCACGACCCTAAACCCAGGCCCAGTCGTGGTTTGGCGCCTCTCATGAAGACAAGGCCAGCCGACACATTTCCATTCAGTTTTAAGTAATTAAACAATACAAATTAAGTCTAAAACATGATAAAGAATCCCAAAGAATAAGCAGTAAACATTACAGTTTGTGGGAATAAATCCAACACAGCCCGATACCGGGGTATCACTAGTATGTGCATATATCAATACTCTAAAAGTCGGAAATGTCTATTAAACTATTATAGAATAACTTAAAAGAGATAGAGATAAGATAAAGAGGGAGAGGCACGGGGCTGCAAATGCGGAGCAGCTACCTCGTGGACTCCGAAATTTGCTGGGAGATTTCAACCCTTACGAGCAGGATTACCAGCGCCTAAATCTACTCAAGGGGTCCAGGTAGTAAAGTGAGTACTCCAACTCAGAAAGTAATAACCATAAATAAAGAGTGAAATCAAGAAATCAAGTAGGACACATTATAGGCTATAAGGAAACAGTAAAGATGTGTTAATTACTAAGTGTTTGTTTAAACATCATAAAATGCCTTTTTAACAATTTAAGCAAGCAAATGACAAGTAAGTAGGAAAACAATTAACACATAAAAGGATCGCCCCTCGGGCACAATGTCAAAAAATCCGACCCTCGGGAAATATCTCATAAACAATACCAGCCCCTCGGCTATATCTCACATCACTATGGGACCCGCGCTCACTAGGAGTGTGCAGACTCCTGGAGGGGCCCCTTACGACCCAAGCACAATATCAAGCAATCTCGTGGCATCATCACTAGGCTCTCGGCCTCATATCAACAAGGCACCTCATGGCGTACATATCCCAGACCCTAGACCTCATAATCATAATATGTGTTTCCTCATAACATAGGCCCTCGGCCTTACTCAGTCAGATTCTCATAGCCACTCGGGCAATATTAAAAAATATCGCTCATCCCAAAATATCATTTTAAGTGTTAAAACAGAGTAGACATCGTTCAGTTATGAAAATTAGTAGAATATAGCAAGACTGAGTTCAAGTACAAAGTCAAAACACTGAGGAAATATCAATGAAAATCCTCTAACTGTTCAAATAGTTGGCACGAAGTCCAAATATGGCATTCAACCCAGCTATGGAATTCATCCCAAAACATGATTATAACAAATAGTTTTCAGTCAAATACGCAGTGAAATAGTCATTCGAGACGGACTAAGTCACAATCCCTAATAGATTACGACCCCACGCTCGTCATCTAGCATGTGTGTCACCTCAACATAGCACAATGACGTGCAATTCGAGATTCCATACCCTCTGAACAATATTTACAATCATTACTCACCTCAATCTGGTCAAAACTCTAGTTCGCAATGCCTTTGCCCTCGAATTGGCCTCCACTCACGTTGAATCTATCCAAAATAAGGATCAGAGCGTCAAAATATGCTAAGGGAACGAAGCCCAAGCGAAATAATCTATTTATAGCATAAATCCCGAAATTATCAAAACTCGACCCCAAGCCCATGCCTCGGAATTTGATTAAAATCACATCAATGGATTCCTTATCTCCCCACGAGTTCATTCATGTCTAAAATCCGACCATCAATGGTCCTTCAAATCCTCAATCAAAGGTCTAAGTTTCTAAGCCCTAGTTTCCCATAATTTTTCCATTAAATTCCATGAAATTATAGTCCTAATCCATGAAATAATACCATAATATTGAGTCTTAGGTCCCAAATCCTTACCTCAATGAAGACCCCTTGAAATCCTTCTTCAAAATCGTCCAAAAATCTCCAAAACCGACTTAGAAAAGGTGAAAGTGCTCAAAAATAACGAATGAAATAACTTATACCTTCTAGCCCATGGATTTTGCATCTGCGGCCAAATTCCCTCTTCTGCAGTATCGCATTTTTTGTCCTTGAACCGCTTCTGCGGTTTTCACTTAAACGACCAAAATCGCATCTGCGATGCACAACCCACACCTGCGCCATTGCAGGCAGTTCACCAACTGCATCTGCGGTCATAGCTTCCTAGCCTTCCATCACATCTGTGGCATCACACCTACGATCCCCAATCCGCAAGTGCAGAAACACCAGAAGCAAAAAATCCGTAGTTCCTCCGAAATCCCAAACTTCCCGTCAACCATCCGAAATCACTCCGAGGCCCTCGGGACCTCAACCAAAAACACAACATATCCCATAACCTTATTCAAATTTGCACCAATCTTCAAAACGCCTCAAACAACATTAATACACCAAGATCACATCAAATTCACACATAAGATTCCAAAATCTTCCGAATTTTGCTTTTGATCAAAAACCAAACCACGTTCGAATGAATTGAAATTTTGTGCACACATCCCTAAAGATACCATGGAACTATTGCAATTCTCGTAATTCCATTTCGGCCCCTATATCAAAATCTCACCTATCAAATGAAAAACGTCCAAAATCCATTTTCGCCAATTCAAGTCTAAATCTACTCCGGACCTCCAAACCACATTCCGTTCATACTCCTAAGTCCCAGATCACAGATCGAAGCTATCCAAACCATGGGAACTTACATTTGAGCCCTCAAACACATAAGTCAACATTCGGTTGGCTTTTCCAACCTAAGCTTCCTTAAATGAGCCTAAGTGTCTCAAACCTTCACAAAACCTTTCCAAACCCAAGCCAACCAACCTGATCACATATCGAACCGATATACAAAGCAATAAGAAGCAAAAATAGGGAAAATAGAACGGTAACTCATGAGATGACTGTTGGTTCGTCACAAGAGCTCTAATTTGATAGTTAAGAACAACGAAGACTCGAGCGGGTATATTGAGCACCGTCTAGTAAAATATTCATAACACTTTTCTCTGAACTCCATTTGGTATATATAATATATGGTTGGAAAGCTAACTCAAAGGGATACAACTTTCATGTTTTACATTTTTCCAGATTCCAAAAGAACAGGGTGAAAAATACAGTTAAAACTGCGACATTGGACCTAGACACAGACCGAGGCAACGCAATGGGAAAATATCGCGCCTACACGGAAACTAGAAACTGACCGCGAGTGTCTAGATCTAAAATTATCCTTTTTCGTGTAGGAGAAGGTATAATTGTTTGGGCCAGACCCTGATTGGTATATATACATGAAACAATTGTATTTGGAGGTGGTAGGATATATTTTTGGCAGAGATTCGACCTAAGGAGGAAGAGACACAATAAGAGCAAGGCGGGGAATTCTTCCACGAGTTTTCCTTTCGTCTTCTTATTTTTATTATTTGTTATTACTTTTAGTATTGTATTTTTACATACTTTTATGAATAGCTAATTTGTTATCTAGAGTTTTGATGGAACATTTTAAAGGATAAATTCTTGTTATGTTTTTATACCATTGAGCCGTTGGATTTATCTTGTTCAACTACATGTTTATTAGTGTTAATTGAATGGACATCGATTAACTGTGTCAATTTATTATGTGTTACTTGAGAAAGGATACATACTTAGGGGTTTGTTAAACTACGTTACTCCTAACGTATGTGAATAATCAATACAGCGGGTTTAAAGGAAGGTTTAGAAGTAACAAAGATTTGATAGGGTTATAGTGAGCGGTTAGATAAATCTGGCTAGCGTAGTTCGAGAGAATATATCTAGTAAATTATTTTAGTTTCTCGAGAGAGAATTACGATACCTAAAGTTCTCACGATCAGTAGAGAACACATTGGCAAAATTGTAGGGAACATAGCTAGAAGGACTCCGACAATTGGGGAAATAATAACTCCAAACCTCCTTAATTTAGTCTGCAACCCTTTGTCTCGATAGTTGATAATTTTACCGCTTTGTAGTATTTACTAGTTAATTAGTTATAAATATAAATATTAATTTGTATAATTAAGAAAATTGTTCAAACTTGTCTTCTTAGTTGTCGATGCCTCCTTTTTCTGAAGCGAAATCGGGTTTACGACATTTGGGAGGACAACTCATTTTCTTTTGATAATTGGGTTTGGATTGTAGAGTCGCCACTTAATGATTAAGTGCATTAGGACACAAAAAAGGTTTGAGTTTGAAAAACCATTGTTTGGGTAAGGGCTAGAAATTATCTCGAAGGGAAGGTGTTAGGCACCACTCAAGATCCATTAATGTGGTTCCCGTCCATGTTAGAATTGTGACTTCACATAACGAAGTAAGCAATTAGAGGTTCAAAATAGAGGGACTTGCATATGACTTTACAAATAAGTTGGAAACTTTTGAAGGTAAGTAGAGAAGGTAGAAAATTCTAAAAATACTTGAATAGTTTTACAAGAAGAGATGAAAGCAAATAAAGGGAGAGTGTTCCTAGGTTTATCATTAACATAGATCACATCAATGCAATATCCAGTAATCACTTCTCGGAAGAGGGGATACATGAGATATTAGCGCATCGGTCATTATCTCCATATCTACCCTTCCCACCCCGTTAAGGTATTAAAGCGCGGATGGTATCGTTACTTATTGAATGCTATTACCAGTCCCGATCCTATCAATCTTAGAGGCATTGAGACTACTAATACTAAAAAGGAGGGAGTTGGGCCTTTTCAGAGCTGCAGAAAAGGTATAAATCTAAGGGAGAAGAAAACAAATAGCAGTTGAAGGGGGAACAAATAGCAGTTAAGGTTCATACATGCCTCTTACTTGAAACCAAACATAGCATGACTTGAAATACTAGTTTGGTCTGAATTAAATTAAGACGCAGGATAGGCTGATTCATCACATATTTCTCAAATGAGGAGTCCGAATTAGCCTTGTCTAGATGTAGTTATCATAGACAGACACAATTAATTAATTACCTATCAGTTTGCCTAGGTGAGGCCTATAGGCATGACATTTACTAGAACGCATTGATTTATAGGAAAGGTTGCATGTTTATAAACAAAAATCTGCAGACCCTTACGACCTTATGACTGCCTTTAGACTCGAGACGCGGCTGATTCAGTCGATTTGTTCCCATAGGTATGATATCTAAATGTCATTGATTTTAAACAGTTATAATAACCCTATAGACATGATATCTAGGTTGAATCAATTATTGATAAGCCTAAGATGGTTTGCCTAATAGAGTGTGTACACAGAATCATTGAAAGAATTATAGGCATGCTTTCTTAGATGCAGAAATGTAGAAGTTATAAAGACATATAGGCAGGTTTTCTAGATACTGGGATGCAAAGATTGGAAAGACTTATAGGCATGTTTTCTAAGTGCAGAGGTGCAGAAATTATAAAGGACCTATAAGCATGTTTTCTAAAAATGCAAAAGTGCAGAAATTATAAAGGATAAATAGGAACTATAGGCATGTTTTCTAAAATGCAGATGTGCATAAATTAAGTAAAGACCTATAGGCATGTTTTCAACCCTTTTCATGGATTTATCCCCATCTATTTTCACTAGCCATCTAAAATGCAGATGCGCATAAATTAAGTAAAGACCTATAGGCATGTTTTCAACCATTTTCATGGATTTATCCCCATCTCTTTTCACTAGCTATCCCCAATCGGCATTACAAATTATTACAGACCCGAATGAATAAAAAAAGTACAATTACATCAAAAGCTTCAGCTATATCCAAACAACCTAATTCAGACTCAAAGTCTGACTATATGAGATAAACCAATTTCGAGGATCAGATTTCCAAAAGACCTTCTCATACTTGGGGGTGTGTCAAAGTTCCCAAGAGTCTCAAAGGGCTATGGGAAGTGCATACACCCCAAACAAATTGCAGAATTAAGAACATAGAGTGTGTGGAAATGCCAGCCCTCAAATATCCAAGTTCAGCGGAAGCTCAAGGTCCCAAAGCAAGGCTCATAAGAGAGGGGCAAAACTTAAGAGTCTAAGAATAAGTATAAGTGCAAAAGGGGAAGGGAATCAAAGAGGGACATGGCAGGCTAGTGGTCATGCCCGGCAATCGGGATGCTGGAATACCCCTGACCAACCTACTATCAAACGTTGAGAGTTAGGATCCATTATGGATAAAGTCATGGCCTGGGCAGTAATCAGAATACTATCAGACCAGAAGCTTAACTCAGCACATAGATGCGAATAGGGGTGGGGGATTCATAACAGAAACAGAAGCAAAGAAGGGAAATATTTAGCATAAATAACAGAACATGAGCAGTAAAGTAAACAAAAATCTGAAGTTGTAAAGTAAACACATAGGGGGTGAGGAAGAATATTTAAATAAAGAACATACCGATTTCAGAGAAAAATAATAAGCAAAAATAGCCTTGAAAGATCCAAGTTGTGAACAACCGTTTTAAAAGATCTCGAACTAAGCACGACTAGAAGACAATTGAAAGAAAGTGTGTTTCAGTGTGTGAGTGTAGTTTCATGTCTTTCTAATGATGTGTGTATTGACTCCTTTAAAAGATGAGGGGGGCTAAGTCCTTATATAGTTTATTAAAACAAGTAAGGCAGGCAAAGAGAGCACAAACATAGAAACCAATCAATTAGTATCAATTAAGAAAACTAGACTCCTTTAATTAGGGGGATCTAGGTCAAACGGCTAATTGAGATGTAAGAAGGAGAGAAAATCAGTTTTCTAGGTAAAGAAACCATGTAGTGCACAAATAGGGTCAAGTACATAGTTGGTGATTTAGGAAAGATGGAATATTAGTCAAAAGGATCCCGGATCCAATTGTAATCACAAAGAACTTCAGGTAATTAAGCAAAGAATAATTCAAAGATTGGTACAGAATCACAGAAGAGATACGCAAGACCAATTATTTAAGGAAAACATCACAAAAGGATCAAAACAAAATAGTCAGTAGGGTAAAAGGGATTCAATCGCAAGAAATCACCGATGAATCACTAACATGATTAAAGGGATTTCAAAATCAATTCTTGGTGAAATCTTTTGAAAGGGAAGTTTTTCCTCATATATAAGCAGACAGTTTGAACAAGAGAAGAGTCTAACAATGAAAGTCTCAGAACCACATGCAAGTACGATTTGAGTTCGATTACAGGCTCACCGTGAGCCTGGCAACCTAGGAATCCAAAGTGAAACCATAGTGTCATCTACCCAAAGAGAAACCCCCAAATTTTAGGGTTTCAAATAGAATCAAAAGTGAGAAATCATTTAGAGAGGCAAACATACGCGATAGCAAAATATTGATTCAAAGTCATTCTTTGAGAGTTCAAACCAGTTTCACAAGTTTTGCACAAAGTAGGTAAAAACCCTGATAAGTAGCAACATTAACAAAACATAGTAAGGTGAAACAAAATTAAAGATCTCAGACTTAAACACATATGGCAAAGAATGAGGAACAACAAACCGAGTTAACATATGAGCAAAGAACAGAAAAATCTTGCATAATCAGAAAAGAAACAAGAGAGCAAAGCTCGAGCATAATATGAAACAAACATACAAGCATAAAACACATATAAAGAGAGAACAAAATAGTCAGTAAATATTTTAAAGAAACGTTTCCCAAGAACCCTAAAAAATTGAATTTGAACAAATTTGAAAAAAGGAAATTTTGGAAAAGTCCCAAAATGTCACGTAAAGGCCACGCATGTTACAGATCTAAAATAAATAGGCAAGTAGAGAACCTTAGACGGCTTAAATACAGCATAGAAGATCGTAGAATGAGAAGGTCTTAGTGAAAGTCGGATCCTGAATCGAAATAACTCATATTGCTCGAACTCGCCGAAGAATGGCCGTAGAGGCCATAGATCTCGCAGATCTGATATAGATCTAAAGGGGCCATTGAAGTATGCCTTCAAACTTTGAATAGCTTTAGTTCAATGGTGAGATACAGTGACCACAAGCCATCCATGGTCAGGAGTTTCATAGATTCTGGTGGAAACATTCTAGAAGTAGGTGCAAATCAACTAGGGTTTCGGGGAGGGCTAGAGAGGATTTGGGAAGTGATGGGAGTTCAAATGTGGCACAAATGATGGAATGAATTAGGGTCAAAGGGGGTATGGAAATTAATAAAGGAAACGGCGAATCACGGACGCTGAACAAAATGATCAAAGGCCAAGTTTAAAGGGAGAATCGGACGGGTTTAAAATTGGTTCAAGGGATCGGGTTAGGACTGAAATTGGGTCATTTAATTTGGGTGGAATTGGATGTTTAATTTTGGGCTAAAATTGAAATGATAATGGGCTATGTATTGAATAGCCAATTTCCCCTTTTTAATTTATATAAAATAGTTAAAATAACTTTAAAAACAAATTAAAAGCACTAAAGTAGTTAATAATATACAAATATTAAGCTAAAAATACTAAAAATAATTTTATAATTGTAAAATTCTATTAATCGTAATAATAGGTTATAATTGCAAATTTATACAATTTAGCTTAAAATATCAAATAAATTAGTAAAAATATGCAAAAAAATCACCTTAATTATATTTTGGTAGATGGAAATAAATTATTTACCAAATGATAATTTTGAGAATAATTATTGGATTTTGTACTGTCAAAATAGACAATAATTTGATTTTAAAATCTTTCAAAAATTAGGAAAAAATACCAAAACTCTTGGACATGCTTATATGTAAATTCACATGATATTTTAGAGTATTTTGAGTATAAAAATATATAGAAAAAAATTGAGCATCAACAGCTGCCCCTCTTTACTCGAGAAGGATGAAAGAGCAGTCGGGTAAAGATATGATGGCCAATTTTGACCGAGAGAAACAATTTGAAAATTCTTGACCGAGCTCCAGTTTCTGAGATGCCTACATATCCCTGGTCTTGAAGGAATCAGGCCATATGTAGTTCAGGGTCCATTGACGGAATATGTAGATGGAGTTATTCGAGAGGAACGAATGCATCATTCAGGTTAAGAAGGGTGGCTGAAGTCTGATAGGCTGCGGGAATTGGAGCGGGATCGCCCAGGACAAGACGGTTGTTTCTAGCCGGTGTATCTGCAAGTGAGCAGTACAAACATATATTGTGTATAAATTTAAACGTGATGCAAGTTCCTGTAGGACTATGAATGATGTCTTTGGATGATTAGGATGAGGTCCTCAAACCATTATGTCCAGGGCAATGAAGCGTATAATAAGGATTCGCAGGCTATGAAATGATGTTTGCGAGCTATGAGGATGATGCCTCCGAACCCTGATGCCTTTGAATAATGGTATGCAAAAGACAAAATGGGGTCCTCAGGCCATAACATGGAATTCTTAGGCTATGAAGATGCTGCCTCAAAACAATGATGCCTTTGGACAGCTTGGCAATCTTCCAGCCCATGCAATTAAAGAGGTGGTGATCTTTTAGATGATGCAGAATGAAGTGGTGATATTTCAACCATGCAAAATAAGGTGGCGATATTTCAGTCATGCAGGATGGAGATAATGCTTAGTCCTGGAAGGCAGAAAGGTAGCCTTATGCAATGTATGAAAATACAGATAGAGGTAGAGCTTAACCTCTGAAGGAATAAAAGTAGCCTTATGCGATGTAGGGAAATGTAGATATAGGTAGAGCTAAACCTCGGAAGGCAGAAAAGTAGCCTTATGCAATGCAGGAAAATGCATATGGTGGTAGAGCTTAACCTCGAAAGGCAGAAAAGTAGCCTTATACAATGCAGGAAAATGCAGATGGAGATAGAGCTTAACCTCGGAAGGCAAAAAAGTAGCCCTATGCAATGCAGAAAAATAGAAAGCGAATAGTAATAAATTCTCTTTGCTGATAGATGATGGACGATACCTGATTGTGTGGTTTTGGCTGCTGGGGATGTCGTGTGCGGGTAGTATATGAGTGTTTAATAATAGCTGATGACTTTATATCTTAGGTTCCTGCATCCAAAGAAACATTATGAGTTTTATAAAAGGGGGAAGGTTAGTTCGTCTTCCTGTGGACCTCGCTTGTCCTACTTGGCACTATTTTCATTGGGGTAGGTCGCTAAACAAAGAAATTTTGATAGTAGTCATATATAATACATTATATAATTGAAAATAGTTTTCTTTAGATAAACCGACAACTGCGACGTGGTTCAAGACGTTGCAACCTCTCTCGCTCTGAATTTTTGAGGGTCCTCAAAATGCTGCCCGTGTTTGCTGGGTTGGTGCTTCTGACGGGTGCTTGCGATGATCGGCTGAAGTTACTTCAGAATTTAGAGGGTCCTCCAATAAATTCTACCCTAGTTTCCAATTGCGGGGAGGGGGGGGGGGATGAAAATTTTATCAAATTGTGAATGAACCCATAAGGGTGCGTACGTATCCCCTCTTAAACGAGAATCAGGTCAGACATAGTTCAAATACATCGTAAAGGGGAACATAAGTGGTTACACATAGTATCGTTTGACTACATCTAAATTGAATGGCTTCGGCCAAACTTCTCTATCAATTTCTACAAGTATGAGGGCTCCTCTGATTAGAACCGGATGAACCATATACAGACCTTGCCAGTTGGGAGAAAATTTCCCTTTGGCTTCATCTTGATGCAAGAATATTTTCTTCAACACCAGCTGCCCCGGTGTAAACTTTCTTGGCTTGACTCTTTTGTTGAAGGCTCTGGATATTTGGTTCTGATACAATTGACTATGGCAAATTGCATTCATTCTCTTCCCATCTATTAGAGCTAGTTGCTCGTAGCGACTCTTTACCCATTATGCATCGTCGAGTTCGCTTCTTGTATGATCCTCAAGGAGGGAATCTCCACCTCGGCAGGGATGACCGCTTATGTACCATAAACTAGCATATAGAGGATTGCCCCGGTTGATGTGCGAACTATGGTATAGTATCCCAATAGAGCAAACGATAGATTTTCGTGTCATTGCTTATGTTTCTTTGTCATCTTCCTTAGTATCTTCTTGATATTCTTATTGGCCCCTTCTACAACTCCATTCATTTAAGGTATGTAGGCTGTAGAATTCTTGTGTTTAATCTTGGATGTTTCACACATTGCTTTCATCAGGTCACTGTTGATATTAGAACCATTATCAGTAATGATTGACTCTGAAATTCTTAACCGACAAACAATATGGTCGCGGACAAAGTCTGCCACAACTTTCTTAGTCACTGCCCTATATGATGCTGCTTTAACCTAATTGGTTAAATAATCAATTGTCACTAGGATAACCTGTGCCTGTTTGATGTGGCAGGTTCGATTGGTCCAATAACATCCATTCCTCAGGCGGCAAACGGCAATGGTGAGCTTGTTGTAGTATGCTTTTTAGCAGGAAACTTTATCATGTTTGCATGTGTCTAACAGCGATGGCACTTTCGAACATACTGGATGTAGTTTTTTTCTATAGTTATCCAAAAATAACCTGCCCGGAGTATTTTCTTGGCTAAGACAAAACCATTCATATGTGGACCACAGGTCCCTACATGAACTTCTTCTAATAAGCTAGATGTTTCTTTTGCTTCGACACACCTTAGTAATCCCAAATCGAGGGCCCTCCTCTACAATATTCCTCTGTTGTGAAAGAAGTTGTTAGATAACCTCCAAAGTGTGCACTTCTGAGTAGCGTTTGCAAGTTCTGGGTGTTCTCCTATTGTCAGATACTCATTGATGTCATAGAACCATGGTTTTCCGTCCGCTTCTTCCTCAACGTGAGCGCAATAAAGTGGTTGGTTGTGAATCTATACTGGAATAGGATCTATGAAGTTCTTATCTAGGTGGTGAATAATAGATAATAGGGTAGTCAATGCATCGGCAAACTCATTATGTATTTTGGGGACATGCTGAAACTCCGTCTTTGTGAAACTCTTCCTCAACTTATGTACGTGGTGCAGGTAAGGGAGTATCTTGGAGCTCTTGGTTGCCCATTCTTCTCGTACTTGATGTATGAGCAAATCCGAGTCACCGATCACTAGTAACTCTTGAATGTTCATATCAATGACCAGCTTGAGCTCTAAGATGCATGCTTCGTATTCGGTCATAGTGTTGGTGTACAGGAACCTGAGTGGAAGATACCGGATAATGTTGTCCTGTTTTTGATATTAGGATTGCTCCTTTGCCAACTCCTTTAAAGTCTGCTGCTCCATCAAATAACATTCTCCAACCATCATAGGATTCTGCAATATCTTCTCCTATGAAATATAATTCTTCATCAGGAAAATATGTCTTTAAAGGCTTGTGTTCTCTGTCCACAGGATTCTCGGCGTCTGCCAATGCATGTCCTTTGATTGCCTTCTGAGTCACGTAGACAATGTCGAATTCGCTCAGTAGGATTTGCCATTTGGCTAGCTTGCCCGTGGGCATGGGCTTCTGAAAGATATCCTTTAGCAGATCCAATCTTGATATGAGGTAAGTGGTATATGCACAGAAATAATTCCTCAACTTCTGAACTACCCAAGTCAGGAACAATAGGTGCATTCCAACAGGGAATACCGGGCCTCGAACGGAGTGAACTTCTTACTGAGATTGTAGATGACCTGCTCCGTTCTCCTTGTTTCATCATGTTGTCCCAAAACACAACCGAACGCCCCATCTAATACTGCAAGGAATAGCAGTACAGGTCTACCTGGCTTGGTCCGAAATAGGGTTGGTAGCATTAACAGGTATTCCTTGATTCTATCAAAGGCTGTTGACAATCATTAGTCCATTTGATAGCGGTGTCATTTTTCAACATTTTAAAGGTTGGTTCACAAATGACATTGGACTGAGTTATGAACCAACTTATATAGTTGAGTCTTCCCAGGAAACTCATCACGTCCTTCTTGTTCCTCAGCAGTGGCAATTCTTGAATGCCCTTAACCTTTGACGGATCCAGTTCTATTACTCGGTGACTCACAATGAACCCCAGCAGTTTTCCCGTGGGAACTCCGAATGCACATTTGGCGGGATTCAGTTTCAGATTGTACCTTCTCAGTCTGTTGAAGAACATCCTCAGATCTTCCATGTGGTCATTGGCTTTCTTGGATTTGATGATAAAATCATCTATATACACCTTGATTTCTTTGTGTACCATGTCATGGAAAATAATAGTCATGGCCCACATGTAGGTGGCCCCATCATTGTTTTGTTAAAATGGCATCATCTTGTAGCAATACATCCCCCACGGCGTAATGAAAGCCGTTTTCTCCGAGTCTTCTTTGTCCATCTATATATGATTGAATCCAGCAAAACAATCAACAAATGACTGCATGTCATGCTTGGAGTAGTTGTCAATTAAAACGTGTATGTTTGGCAAGGGGAAGTCGTCTTTGGGACTGTCCTGGTTGAGATCCCAGTAGTCGACACACACTCTAACCTTCCCGTCTTTCTTTGGCACTAGAACAATATTGGCTAACCATATTAGATACTTTACTACCCTGAGAACCTTGGCTATGACTTGCTTGGTGACTTCTTCATTGATTTTCAAACTCATGACAGGTTTGAACTTTCTGAGTTTCTATATTACCAGGGGACATATTAGATCTGGTGGCAGTTTGTGAGCTACAAAAGATGTACTGAGGCCAGTCATGTCATCATACGACCAAGCGAATATGTCCTCATATTTCCTTAGAAATTCCGTGTACACTTCTTTTTCTATCGGTGACAAATGAACACTGATGCGCGTTTCCTTGAAATTCTTTGTATCCCCCAAGTTGACAATCTCAGTTTCGTCCACATTGGACTTAGGTCTGTTCTCAAAGTCCTCAACTTCTTTAATAATCTCTTCTGGTATATCATCTTCTTTTGAATCTATATCTATTTGTTGCGTTGTCTCGTTACAAGTCACAATTGTGATTTCATCAAGATAACTAATAGTAATGCTGTTTAAATAAGGTAAACGATAAAAAATTAATAAGAGTGAGATTCATAAGAAATTGAATTCTTTGATAAATTTCATAATTGTTTTGAACATTGGAGCTCTTTTCGAATTTAAAGAAAATATGGAAAGAAAATAAATTAGAGAAAAAGTAAAAGGTCATGCATGTGCTTTGTTCATCCTTGCTACCCCGAAGTTTTTCGAGGCCTGGTGGTTCTGATTGAGGCATGCTCCTCGGCACACAGCTTGTATAGAAGGGCCTTCCTCTCCTTCCTCCTAAAAAAAAACACAGCAATCCATATTGTCATCTTCCATAAATAAATTCCTCATTGTCGCCAACGCTTCCTCCTCTTCTGACCCATAGATGACATCAGCTGGCTGGAAAGTCTTCTCCAGGCGAGGTATCGGATTCTCCAGTGGGTAGTAGGGACTGCGCCATGGTGGCGACCAGTGGTTGAACTCCTCCCAAGTGTATTCATATCTGAATCCAAAAGTGGTACCATGTTTTTTCAACTGATGGGTTTGGTAATTCCCTGGAGTTTTTTGCTGAGTCCCTTGCTCGACTCGTATCCACGCCAATTCAGTATGTTTTCACTCTTGTTGTCCCACCATTTATCCTTGTCCACGGGGTTACCCGCTCGATGTGGCGGTAGGTTTCTCCGACTATTTTCCTTCTTCCTTCTATCACCGGGATGGTCCGGTGATGTATATTAGCTACCATCGCCATGGATAATTACCTCATGGTGATTCTACTCAAATTTCACTACCTGGTGTAGGTTGATGCTACAGCTCCAGCGGCATGAATCCAGGGCCATCCTAACAGCAAATTATTAGATGATAGGACGTCTATTACTTGAAAGTCGACGGCAAACCAAGTCTGTCCCATTTGCAGACCCAAATGATTTCCTCAATAGTGGACCTTTGGGAACCGTCGAAAGCTTTGACATTGATGGCTCCATCCTTGATATCATGCAGGCTCTTTCCCGATGTTTTAAGAGTCACCAATGGATAAATATTGAGGTTGGATCCTCCGCCAACCAGAATTCTGGTGATGAAATAATCTTCACATCGTACTGTGATGTGCATTGCCTTGTTATGGCTTAACCCTTCTGATGGAAGCTCATCTTCGTGGAAAGTGATTTTATGACTATCCAACACCTGCCCTATAATGTTTGCCATTTTTCCTCCAGTTGTGTTCATGGGAACATATGCCTCGCTCAGCATTTTCAATAAGGCATTTTTATGTGCGTTAGAGCTTTGTAGCAAGGCTAAGTTGTAGATCTGGGCCGGCGTCTTATTAAACATATTGATGACTGAATACTTTTTGGCTTGTATCTTTCTCCATAGATTATCAGGCTCGGTTTTGGTCAGTCACTCAGAGGCTTGCTTACTGGACTCAGCTAGATGTTTCGGAGTATAAACCCTGCCGGTTCTGGTCATACCCTAGCTGGAATTGCTTCTCCAGATTTGGTTTTCCCTTTACTTCTCGCCTTGGCAGTGTAATTCCAAGGAATGGCCTTCGTATGGAATGGTGTTGTGGCTGACAAAGCTACTTGAATGGGTACTCTTGTCTTGGAGGGCAACACAGCCACTTCAAATGGCATAGGTGCCTTCGGGGATCCAAATACGACCTCAATTGATCCTAACGCCTTTGCAAAAGAAAGTGATTTGAACTCAAGTGAGATAAACATGTTTGTCATTCCCGGAAGGCTAGATCTGGACAACAATCTGGTTAAATGTGACGGTCGGTTTATTTGGCTCGTCAGCCTCAGCAATCAATCCAATCAATCCTTTAAGGTCTCAATCATCCTCTATCTCGATCTTGTGAATGCCTCCATCCTTGTGGTTAGGGAGAGGGTTGTTGTGAACATTAGGAGTAGGCTTCTTTGCCGTGATAGTCGTATTATCAATTACAGCTTGGATCTTATCCTTCAGCTAGCTGCACTCATCAAGGGTATGCCTCTTCATGCCAGAATATTATGTGCAGGATTTTTTCAGGTTGATCTATTAGGAAGGTTTTATATAATTATGGAAGGGATAGGGGTGACGTATCCAGCGGTTTTGAGTCTTTCATATAGTTGGTTGATCGGTTCGGCAATGGCTGTATATTATTTAGGAGGCCTGCGGTCGATGTTTGGTCAAGGTCTGGGAAAGTTTTGACGAGCGGGAGGTGATTGATAATGAGAGGGTTGAGTTTTGTAGGCTTGGTAGACATGTGTGGTTGGGAATATCTCAGTGAGGTTGATATGTAGGGGGTGGAGATGATTGGTAAGTAGGCAGTGGATCTTGGTAAGGAAGCGATAGTGCTTGGTAATTTGGGGTAGGTTGATATGTGAGAGAAGATGTTGGGTAGGTTTTGTATTTTATTGGGGACTTTATTCTCTGTGCAACCATGACGGCACTAACATCCCTTTTCTTGGATGCACCACCAAATTGTAGGGCCTTATTGGTGGCCTGCAATGCTTCAAAGTTAGTGACCATACAACTTTTAATGCCTTCCTCGATCCTCTCCCCTAGCTTGATGATGTCAAGAAATTCTTGGCCTTCACTCAACATCAACCTCTCATAATATTGTGGACCATAAGCCCGGACAGAAAACCTGTTCATTTGTTCTTCTTCTAAAGCCGGCCTGACCTTAGCAGCCTCTGATCTCCAGCGTGTAGCATTCTCACAGAATGTCTCTGTGGGTTTATTCTTTAAGTTCTAGATGTATAATATATCTAGCGCATTCTCCGACTTCAATCTGAACCTCTCCATGAAATCAGACGTCATACGTACCCAATTCTTCCACATCTTTTGGTCTTGGCCAATGTACCAAGATAGAGCATTTCCTTTCAAACTTCTCATAAAGAGCTTCATGCAAATCTTATCATCCTTCCCTACCTCGACCAACTTGTCATAGTAAGTCCTCAAATGAACTCTAGGATCCCCGTGCCATCAAACATCTCAAACACCCTGGACTCAGCTAGTCAACTTCTTGAGTTCTGCAGCCAGATTCCTGATAAGAGAGTCTTTGTCATCAGACTTTGGTATTCTTGAAATAAGTTGAGCATAGTGTGGTATGGTTTCTACATAAGCGGGGGAGTTGTGGGGATGATCATTTGTGGAGTTTAGTGTTTCAGGAATGAGTAGCGGGGTGTTATTTGAAGTATGACATGTGTTGCAGTGTTGATAAGGAGTGGGTTGTTTTTGTGATTTCGGGATGTTTTGTGGAGGTGTAGGTTTTTGAGTATTTGGAAAGTTGATACCACAATTTAGCATCTCCGTTAGGTACATGCTAGTAATTGTGACCTTCTCCGCATTTGGAACTTTGGCAGCCACGAGTATTGTTCCATATCGCACAAAAAGTTTTCCAACTATCTTGTACTACGCGTTCCACAAACGCCTTTGGATCAGGAATCTTTACCTTCAACCGTTCTTCATTGCCTTGGCCTGGAGCAGCCAATGCTCGTCGAAGAACAATGATTTCGTCATTCAAGTTTTTGACCTCCTTCTTCAGGTCTTCAATTTTTCCATCCGTTGACTCACAAGTCTGTTGGATCCCATCACTAAACTTATCTGGCCCATCCCTTTGACGGTAAATCTCTGTAATCAGATCTGCCACATCTAAAGGATCATCAGTCATGCCGATTAGCGCCTCCAACCATTTCACTCTATCACATAAGTCTGAAGTAGACCCACCAGTCATGGCCACAAGCTACGACCAAATCTCTGATACCAGTTATTACAGAGCCAATTTTTTGCAAAGATTGACAATGCACGGCAACGGAAAATCACAGCCACTCAGCCTTAACATTTTCAGACACACACAGCCTGACTTATAATTTTTAGACTTTAGCCAAACTAAGAACACACACAGAATTTACGGGTAAAAACCCAATCTTTATTAATTCTCGCAGAATATACAAAGGACTCACATCTTAAACTTGGCTCACATGTGTTATGCTACTTGCATCCGCCAAAAAACGAAATACAACATATAACAAGGGGCTGCCAATGGCAGTTTACAAAGGGGCAGTTATGGGCAGTTTCTACCATGTGCCATGTACATGTCTTAACTAAAATAATGAGCCAAATATGTTTGAATTTGAAATTCAAACCTTTCCCACGAAATGGCCTTATCTTCAGTTTTTGTAGCCGACAACTCATGTGCTTGACACATGTCTTGAACTTCCAAGCGCATGCCTTGCACAACACTTCGTCACATGCCATGCACGATTGCCTCCAGCTTTGCCCACGTCTTTTTTGTCTCCAGCTCAGCTTTTCCTTGGACCTTGCCTCGCCCTTAATTTCATAGCCACACCCTGCTATAAATTAAGTCGTCCCACTGATCCGCGCATGCCTTTGTCAAGTGTCATGCTTCAGTTTGCCATTGCCGATGCCCACGAACCAAGGCTGCCTTGCCAACACTCAAACTGCCTTGCCTAGCTGCCTTGCCTAAGTCCATCACCAACTTAGACGCACGCGCAACCTTATGCATTGCTTGCCAACACTTCAACGAACACATGTCAAGGGTCAATGCACAAGCCCTTGACATGAATTATGCCTGACATTTGTCAAGTCTCAATATTAGGGGCTAACACAAGTGTATGTTGTTTTTAACCTAGCTACTTTTAAGAGCAAACCCCTTTTTATTTGGAATAAAACTAGGTGGTTAACTCTATCATAAAAAACTGGTGGGGAAGTTCGGAATAAGACTATGTTGTGTGCCAACGATGATGAGGTCACCAGTTTTTCAATTTATGGGAACCTTGTACCTTACGTCATTGCATGTTTAGTTTTTCTATTAATTGATATACGTATGCATACAGTTGCTTGTTGTACGTTGTGTTTAGTACTACGAGCTCACGATCACAAACTTGCTTGTGCGAACAAGTCAACAACTTGCTGAAATTTGCAATTTCTATTCTTTATGTATCTAGGGTAGAGGCAGATTGAAAAGTAGATGAACTGATTGCAGGGTGTCATTGCCTGCCATGTTGGTGTTTTCTGTTTTAAGTACTGCATCATTCTAAGTTCATGCTTCCCAATATTCATTGTTGACAGTATTAATGCACTTTGTTTGGTTCTAAATTGGGGTATGGTATGCCTGCATTCATGATGTCGCTGCAAGTATATATTCTCAACTCTATCCTTAGTTATACATGAAATTTGCCTTCTAAAAGTATGTCTAGGTTTTGTTTTCTTATCGACTAGCTAAATGCTATGCGTCATATTATTGATGGTACAACTGACACCAGCTCTGGCTTTGTTTTTGTTCAATTAAAAGTTATGGTGAGAGGATGGAGTGGTTGTAGTTTTGGCTATATTTTGAGGTCAAATTAATTCTTTCTACAGTGATGTCGCCTTTGCTATTTCAATTTGCTGTTTTCGTGGTTTATCTTCCAAACTTGCCAACATCTTTTTAGGAGGTTTGGCTAGTTGAAAATGGAAATATTGATGTAGCCAATTCCGACTAAATTTAAATACCTTAAGCACATAGTGCAACACTTATATCTGGCAAGACAAAAGAGATGTTCTGAAGATGCTCTAGTGCCTCCATGGGCTTTGGTCTAGTGGTAGTAACACACACTTGGTCAGGTGTATGCATTAGACTCACCTCACTGTTCCAACGACAAAAGCTTGATATTTGAGCGGAGAACAAAAAGGTTTAGATAATTATTTATCGAGTTTTGAGTCGTGTGAGACTGGCTCTAGACTCGTTTAATAAAAAATAGATGCGCTAATGTACCATATTTTTCTCAATATTTAATACTGTCTAAAATTGTACTAATGTAATAAGAAGCTGATGAAGCATATGCTTTTTACTAGGTTTCATCGGATGGCGTTGATTGATCGTTTGTCTTTTTAAAACTATCTTAAGACCAGCCTAACCTAAGATTTTAAACTCTCATCCTCACATGTTGGGAGACATTTAAAAATAGTCAGATTTGAGAGCGGTCATTGAAAAATGCTACAGTTTTAAAAGTAATTGAAATTTAGTCTTTTTTTACGAAAATACTATTCAAAATACAGAAATATTTCAGCATAATATATTGTAATCTCCTATTATATGCTAGAATTTCAGTATAATATATTGGACTTTCAACATAATATAATGGAGTTTGAGTGAGTATAATATACCGGTCCATCATAATATGCTGGAAGTTCAGGTATTCCAATTTTTGGTATATTATGTTGGAATTCTTCTCATGTTAGAATTTTAGCATAATATGCTGGAAGTTCATACACAGGTGCATCAATCTCCAGTATATTTTGCTGGAACTTTAATATGCTGAAACTTTTCGTGTTGTAACAAAATAATGACTATTTTTCAATGACATTAAAAATTCTAATTATTTTTTAATTATTCGTCTGAAAACTAGCTAGCTCATACTATTTTTACTCTCGTATTAGAACCCCATGGCCAAGTCTAAATCTATCTTTTGGAGTTGTACGTTCAGTTTATTTCTTAACATGCAATAGTATTTCCCCGCTTGCTAAATATGAGGGCCCAATTCCTTATTTGATCTGTCTACCCACTTGTTTACATATATTATTTTGCATTCAATAGCCTTACATATCAAGTTGCTTATACTTATTACGCGCTAGGACAATGATACCCAAGGGGGTGTTTGGTATAATAAAAAACATTTTTCGTGGAAAATATTTTCGAAGAAAATTTTTTTGAAGAAAATATTTTTTTGAAAAATAAATAATAATTTTATTCATTTTCCAGTGTTTGGTACGGAAACTAAGGAAATTGACTTCTCAAGAATATTCATAAATAATTTAGATATAATAAACATGAAGCCATAAACTTTCAAATCAATAACTTTCCGTACCCACAAATTTCATAAACTTTCGAACTGCTAAACTTTCAAAACCGAGGAATTTTGAACCCGAACTTTATAATTTCTAAACCTATAAACTTCAGAACACATAAACATCTGAACTCATAATTAACTTGTAAAATTTTGGGCCTTTAAATCGATAAATAATAAAATTAAAATTTTAAAAAAAAAAATCGGGAGAGGGGAGGGGGTAGGGCTAGGGGGCAGTAAAATGAAAAAGAATAGAAATTACAAAAAGAAAAGTAATTTTTTTGTGCCTTGGGGGTGGGGGGTAGGAGGTGGGGTAGAGGAGGAGGTTGGGGGTGGTGGGTGGTGCAGAAAACCGAAAAAATAAAATTTTGAAATTGCAAAAAAAAATTAAGGTAAAAAATAATATATTTCTTTGGGGGGGGAGGGGGGATGGAGGGTTAGTAGGGTTGATGGTAACGGTAAAACTGAAATTTTTAAAAAAAAAAGAAAAAAATTCTTTTTTGGAGAGGGGATAGGATGGGTTGGTGAGGGTGGGGAAGGTTTAGAAGGAGTTTTGGAAAATGTTTTCCTTTTCCTTCAATGGGAAGAAAATGAATTGATATTTAAAATATTTTTCAAAATATTTAAACTAACCAAATATGAAATTAAAAATATTTTCTGAAAAATAGTTTCCTTCATACCAAACACACTCTAAGTTGTGCGTACTTTGATTATTCTAATAATTATCGGATATCTATGTCGTTAAGGAATAGACAGATATTGTGACGACCCAAAAGGGTCATCACCTGTGTTTTATTCATTCGGTGTCTTCGAGGCCTTGAAACCTCATTGAGGGTCGCCTTGATCTGCGAGAGCAATACGGACGCGTAACCGGAAAGCTTAAATGTGAATTCCGTGTGAAATGAGGATGAATTTTGATATTAATATAATTAAAGTTGACTCTAGCCAATATTTTGGGTAAAACGGACCCAGACCCGTGATTTGGCGGTCCCGGAGGGTCCGTAGGAAAATATAGACTTGGGCGTATGCTCGGAATCAAATTCTGAGGCCCCAAGTCCGAGAAATGAATTTTTAGGTGAAATTATTTCCTGAAATTAACTAAAGAAATTGAAAAATGAGATTGATTAAAAGACTGTGGTATCAGGCTCGTATTTTGGTTCCAACACCCGGTACAAGTCTCATATGTGATTTAAGCACTTTCTGTAAAGTTTGGTTGAAAACGGACATCATTGGATGTATTTCGGACTTAAGATGGAAAATTTGGGTTTCATGAAAGAATTGAAAGAAATCTTAAGCTTTGGGGCTTGATTTTATGTATATGATGTTATTTTGATAATTTGACCGCATGAGTAAGTCCGTGGGATATTTATGAAGTGGTGTGTATGTTTGGTGTGGAGCTCCGAGGGCTCGGATGAGTTTCGAGTAGGTTTCAGGAGGTGTTATACTTAAAAAATAGCAGTGTCCCAGGTTATCCAGCACAGCCGCGGTCGTCTTCGTGCGGTCCGAGCTGGAAGAATCAAAAAGTTGTAATAAATGCAGATATCAGAACCCTCTGGCGCGGCCCCCGTGAAAACATGTGCGACCATGGGGGTCTGATGCGGTCGCGGTCCCTTTGGCACGGTCCGCGGTGGAAGCCGCACGGCCGTGGTCGTCTTTATACGGTCCGCGTGGAAAACTTTAGAGAGCCAGCAAGTCTTCATCCCACCAGCGGCCACGGTCCTTTTTACGTGGTCCTTGCTGGGCGCGTCTGAGAGTATAATACACAGAATTTTTCAGTTTTTTCTCATTTTTCAAAGATCCAAAATATAAGAGGCGATTTTCTAAGCAATTCTTCTTCTTCAAAACAGTTGGTAAGTGATTTCAAAATGATTTTCTTTACTCCTTAATATCTTTTAACATTATTTCAACTTCAATTAGAGATTTTAATGAGGAAATTTAAGAATTTCATGTAGAACCTAGGTTTCTAAAATTGGAGGGTTTTAGACCTCAATTTGAGACCTGATTTCAAATTAAATCATATATTTGAGTTTATGGAGGAATGGGTAAACAAATTTTGGTTCGAACCTTTGGTTTTGACCATGCAGGCCCGGGGGCATTTTTGGAATTTTTGGGCAAAACATTTGGAAACCCATTTTATGCATTCAAATTGTTTCACTTAGCATTTGTTGATGTATATTAGTAATTTGTGACTAGATTCGAGCGGATTGATGGTGGAATCGAGGGGTAAAGCTGTAATTGAGGCTTGAGTGAGTTCAAAACTTGAGGTAAGTGTTCGGTCTAACATTAGCTTGAGGGAATAGAAATTGAGTCTTCTTTGCTACTTGCTAATTGTCGAGTACGGTGTATAGGCATAGTGACGCGTATCTATACTTTGGTGTTTAGCATGACCGTGATTCCTTGAAATGTGATTGTCATGATTCAGTTGTGAATTCCATGTTAAATTGAGGATTTGTATATATCGCAAAGAACATGTTAAAGACATTATGATCATTTGATTTCGTGGAGCATTGGCTCGGTTGTGATACGAATTGAGGAGGTATATGGGATTATGAATTCTTAGGAGCATTGGCTCACGTGATAAAGTGAGATATCAGGTAAGAAATGAAAGAAAGCTAATGAGTTAGCGGTTATTCCCTTGCGGGGTTGTTTTGCTTTTTGATTGTTGACATTGTTCCCTTGTTGGGATTCCTATTTTTGTTTATCTATTCCCTCGCCCCATTGTTGTGATTATTGTTGTGTGAGGAAGAGTGATAAAGCACGAATGATGATGCCGTGCATGTTTGTGATATGAATACTAATGCACGAAGGAACATTCCATGCCATAATATGATTACTAATGCACGAAGGAACATTCCGTGCCACAATATGATTACTAACGCACGAAGGAACATTTCGTGCCATGATATGAGTGTTTACGCATGAAGGATCATTCCATGTCATCATTTTGTGAGGTAATGTACGAAGGGTGATGATGTGTCGCACGATGTACCATCCTGTACCGATTCTATTAATTATATGTGAGGAAAGAGAGTAAAAGCACGAAGGGTGATGCCATGCACATTTTATTATGTCATTATTTTGTGAGGATGAGAGTAAAGCACGAAGGGTGATGACGTGCACCTATTTCTGTTTGTTATAATTTCTTGTTGTTATCAGTTCAAGTGCATTTAATTGTCTTATTCCATTATGACTGTGATTCTTTGTGTTGACATTTTCCTTTATTGTGTTGCTTCTCATTATTGAATCAAGGTATCCTTGTGCAACGTTATGTCTTGAATTTATGCCATGATTGCTACATGATTATGTGACTTATTTGCTACTTGACATTTGACACATTAAATACTAATTTTCTAATTGCTCCTTAAAGCCCATAACTAATTGCTACTTGTCATCATTTGTTTTCCTCAGTGAAATTATAATTATTTTGTACTTGTTGTCTTATGAATTCGTATTAATTGTTGCATTATTAAAGTAAATTTCATTTGGAAGAACTGTTGATATAATGAAGTAGGAGCGGATGGTACGTCTACCATGAGGTTTTTATGAAATGGAGTGGGTGGTACGCCTACCATGGAAATATTGAGAAACAAGATCGGGTTGCACGCTTGCAACGAGATGTGTACAGACAGTGAAGTCTGCTTTTGTTTTCCTTATCCGTGTTAGAGATAAACTATTGATGTTCCTTATTATTCTCCTAAATTTCTGTATTATCTGTTATCCCCGCAACATGCTTCCCTTCCCCAGCTTTAATTGTTCATTACTTGTTTATTTTTCCGTCTTATATTATATAAGTGCACAGGTTTATCTGGAGTCTTGTCCTATCCTCATCACTACTTCGCCGATGTTAAGCTAGACACTTACCAGAACATGGGATTGGTTATGCTGATACTACACTGCGCACTTTTGTACAAACCCCAGTGTTGTGGATTTCGGACCGCAGTGAGATTGCTGGATCTTGTCCATCAGGCGATCCGAGGTAGCCTGCAGGCACTCGCAGGACCTGGCATCTCCGTCTATCTACTTTCCCGTTCTTACATGTAATTCCAGAGACAATGTAGTATTTAATTCTTTCGGGCCTTTATTTGTAGAAGTTTTATACTGTCTGTGAAACTGTGACACCATGTCTGGGTAGTCGAGACTCAAACAGTTGTACTAGGTGTTTATGTTAAGATAATTATTATTCGCCTTCCACATATGTTAAATTTCACTGTTTAAATGTTATATCTTGGTAGTTGTTAGAGGATATAAAATGGGTGAGAGGTCAAATTATTCGACTAATTGGCTTGCCTAGCTCATATTAGTAGGCGCATCACGACTCCCGAGGGTAAAAAATCTGGGTCGTGAAAATTTTGTATCAGAGCACTAGGTTACATGGGTCTCTCAATTCACAGACAAGCTTAGTAGAGTCTGAGGGATCGGTGCGGAGACGTCTGTCTTTATTCCTCATAGGCTACAGAGTTAGGAAAAGTTTCATATTTGTTCTCTCTTGTCGTGCAGTTTGGTTTCTCAATGCTAAATTGAAACTTCTACTCTTATTCTCTTGTGAATGGCGAGGTCATGTACTGCTTATTCAGCTAAGTAGTAGCACAGACCAGTGATCGATCAATTTTGTCTTCGGAGGCCTTAGGGAGGTACTAGGGGTATAGGTAGAGATGCTAGAGGTGGAGGTAAAGGTATTAGAGGTGGAGGTAGAGATGCTAGAGGTGGAGGTAAAGGTATTAGAGGTGGAGGTGCAGGTATTGTTCTGGTATGTGGTAGAGAAGCTTCGATTTTATTCTGTGCTATATCTAATCATGCCTAGTGATTCTTTGAGTTCCCTATTTATGTGTCTACGCCGGTGGGTGATTCTATTGTGGCGGATTGCATCCATTGTTCATGTATAGTGGTTATTGGAGAATTTGAGACTCGTGTAGATTTTCTTCTTCTGGCCGTGATTGGTTTGATGTTATAATGGAGATGGACTGGCTATGACCTTACCACGCTGCCTTGGATTGTAATGCCAAGATCCGGACCGTGACTTTACAAGATTTTCCCCGTTTGGAGTGGAGAGGGACCACAGGACATGCCACCTGCACTGTTATATCATATTGTGAAGGCTCGATGCATGGTCGAAAAAAGGTATCTAGCTTATTTGGCATATGTTCGTGACTCCAATGCAGAGGTCCCTACTATTGATTCGGTACCCGTGGTTCAGGAGTTTCCTGAGGTTTTCCCTTCATACTTGCCGGGTATGCCGCCCGACAAGGATATCGACTTTTGTATCGATCTGGCTTCGGGCACTCGGCCCATTTATATTCCGTCGTATCGCATGGCCCCGTCAGAGCTGAAAGAGTTAAAAGTTTAGTTGCAGGATTTGCTGGAGAAGGGTTTCATTAGACCCATCATTTCGCGTTGGGGTGCTCCAGTGTTATTTGTGAAGAAAAATGATGGTTCGATGAGGATGTGCATTGATTACCGACAATTGAACAGAGTTACAATAAAGAACAAGTATCCGCTATCAAGAATTGAAGATTTGTTTTACCAGTTTTAGGGTGCAAAGGTGCCTTCAAAGATAGACTTGAGATATGGCTACCACCAGTTTAGGATTAGGGCATCCGGTGTCCCTAAGATAGATTTCCGCACTCGATACGGGCATTATGAGTTCCTAGTCATGTCATTTGGATTGACCTATGCCCCAACAGCTTTTATGGAGTTAATGAACCGAGTGTTCAGACCATATTTGGGCTTGTTCATGATAGTCTTTATAGATGATATTATGGTGTACTCCCGCATCTAGGAGGAGCACGAGCGGCACCTCAGAGTGGTTCTTCATACTCTGAAGGATAGCCACTTATATGCTAAGTTTTTGAAGTGTGAGTGCTAGTTGAGTTCAGTTGCATTTCTGGGTCACGTTAATTTTGCAGAGTGTATTCAAGTGGACCCAAAGAAGATTGAGGCAGTCAAGAACTGGCTTCGACCTGCTTCAGCTACAGAGATTTGGAGTTTCGTGGGGTTAGCAGGCTATTACCATAGATTTATGGAGGGGTTTTTATCTATTGAAGCCTCGATGACCAGGTTGACAAAGAAGGTTTCCCATTTCAGATGGTTAGACGAGTGTGAGGCGAGCTTTTAGAAGCTCAAGACAACTTTAACTACGACAGCGGTATTGGTTTTGCCTACAGGATCAGGGCCTTATGCAGTCTATTGTGATTCTTCCCGTATTGGACTTGGTGTAGTATTGAAACAGGATGGAAGGGTCATTGCTTATTCTTGACAGTTGAAGATCCACGAGAAGAATTATATTGTTCATGATTTGGAGTTGGCATCAATTGTTCATGTATTGATAATTTGGAGGCATTATCTATATGGTGTGACGTGTGATGTGTACACTGATCACAAGAGTCTTCAGTATCTATTCAAGCAGAAGGAGTTTAACCTGAGGCATAGAAGGTGGTTGGAGTTGTTGAAAGATTGTGATGATACTATCTTGTATCACCCGGGGAAGGCCAATGTAGTGGCCGATGCATTGAGTAGGAAGTCAGCCAGCATGGGTAGTCTTGCTTATATTCTGGTCAACTAGAAACCGCTTACTTTGGATGTTCAGGCCTTGGCCAATCGATTCGTGAGATTGGATATTTCTGAACCTAGCCGAGTGTTAGCTTGCACGATGGCTCGTTCTTCATTGTTGGAGCGCATCCATAAGCGGCAGTTTGATGATTCCCATTTATGTGTCATAAAAGGCACGGTACAACGTGGAGGTGCCAAGCAGGTGACCTTAGGAGATGATGGTGCCTTGAGATTGCATGGGCGAGTTTGTGTGCCCAATGTTGATGGGATTCGAGAGTTGATCTTAGCAGAGTCCCACAGTTCTGGGTATTTTATTCACTGGGACGCCACAAAGATGTATCAGGATCTGAGGCAACACTATTGGTGGCGCAAAATGAACAAAGAAATTGTCGCATATGTGGCTCGATGTTTGAATTGTCAGCATGTTAAGTATGAGCATCAGAGGCCTGGTGGGCATTTTCAGAGGATTGAGCTTCCTGATTGGAAGTGGGAGAAGATTACTATATATTTTGTTACAAGACTCCCGTTGACCCAGAAGAAGTTTGATGCAGTTTGGGTCATTGTCGATAGATTGACCAAGTCAGCACATTTTGTTCCTGCTGCAGCCACTTATTCATTCGAGAGGTTAGCTGAGGTCTATATCAGAGAGATTGTTCACCTTTGGGGTGCCGGTATCTATCATTTCGGACCGGGGTACATAGTTTACCTGATGCTTCTGGAGAGCCGTTCAGCGAGAGTTGGGCACCCAGTTTGAGTTGAGCACAACATTTCATCCTCAGACGGATAGGTAGTCCGAACGGACCATTCAGATATTGGAGGATATGCTTCGAGCCTGTGTTATTGATTTTGAAGGCTCGTGGGATCTGTTTTTTCCATTAGCAGGGTTCGCCTACAACAACAACTACCAGTCTAGCATTGAGATGGCTACATATGGGGTGTTATATGGTAGGCGATGTCGGTCTCCATTCGGATGGTTTGAGCCGGGAGAAGCTCAGCTATTAGATACAGATTTATTTCAGGAGTCCATAGATAAGGTCAAGACCATTCAGGATAGGCTTAGGACACCTAAGTCCAGGCAGAAGAGTTATGCAGATCGCTGGGTTCGAGATGTGCCTTTCATGGTTGGTGAGCGAGTATTGCTACAAGTGTCGCCTATGAAGGGCATGATGAGATTTGGGAAGAAGGGCAAGCTTAGCCCTAGGTTCATTTGTCTATTTGAGATTCTCGATCGTGTGGGAGAGGTGGCTTATAGACTTGCCATGCCGCCTAGCTTGTCAGCCGTGCATCCATTATTTCATGTTTCTATGCTCCAGAAGTATCACAACAATCCATCCCACGTGTTGGATTTCAGCACTGTCCGGTTGGACAAGGACCTGTCTTATGAGAAGGAGCCGGTGGCTATTTTTGACCTGCAGGTTCGACAGTTGAGGTCAAAGAATTTTCCTTCTGTGCATGTTCAGTAGAGAGGTAAGCCTCTTGAGGCATCGACCCGGGAGTCCAAGTCTGATATGCAGAGCCATTATCCTTATATATTTCCCGCCTCAGGTACTTCTTTCTTTTGTCCGTTCGAGGACGAACAGTTTTTTAGAGGTGGAGATTGTGACAACCCAAAAGGGTCATCACTTGTGTTTTTAATCATTCGGTGTCTTCGAGGCCTTGAAAAACTTATTGAGGTTCGCCTTGAAAACGTTATTGAGGTTCGCCTTGAAAACCTTATTGAGGTTCGCCTTGATCTATGTGCGCAGTTCGGGCGCGTAACCGGAAAGCTTAAATGTGAATTCTGTGTGAAAAGATGATGAATTTTGATATTAATATGATTAAATTTGGCTCTGGTCAACATTTTAGGTAAAATAGACCCAGACCTGTGATTTGCGGTCCCAGAGGGTCCGTAGAAAAATTTGGGAGTTAGGCGTATGCCCGGAATCGAATTCTGAGGCCCAAGTCTGAGAAATGAATTTTTATGTGAAATTGTTTCCTAAAAATAACTAAAGAAATTGGAAAATGAGATTGATTAAAAGACTGCGTTATCAGGCTCGTATTTTGGTTCTGACGCCTGGTACAAGTCTCATATAGGATTTAAGCACTTTCTGTAAAGTTTGGTTGAAAATAGACGTCATTGGACGTATTTCGGACTTCAGATGGAAAGTTTGGGTTTCATGAAAGAATTGAAAGAAATCTTAAGTTTTGGGACTTAATTCTATGTATATGATGTTATTTTGGCGATTTGACCCCACGAATAATTTTGTGGGATATTTTTAAGGTGGTGTGTATGTTTGGTTTGGAGCCCCGAGGGCCCACATGAGTTTCGAGTAGGTTTCGAAAGGTTTTAGACTAAAAGAATAGCAGTGTCCCAGGTTAGCGAGCACGGTCGAGATCGTCTTTGTGCGGTCCGTGCTGGAAGAATTAGAGAGTGGCAATAAATGCAGGTCTCAAAACCCTCTGGCGCGGCCCGCATGAAAACATGTGCAGCCGCGATCCCTTTGGTGCGGTCCGCGGTGGAAGCCGCGCCGCCGTGATCGTCTTTGTGAGGTTCGCATGGCAAACTTTAGAAAGCCAGCAAGTCTTCATCCCACTAGCGGCCGCGGTCCTTTTTGCACGGTCCGTGCTGGGCGCGTTTGAGAGTATACATTCACAGGATTTTTCAGTTATTTCTTACTTTTCGAAAACCCAAAACATAAGAGGCGATTTTCTAAGCAATTCTTCTTCTTCAAAATAGTTGGTAAGTGATTTCTAAACTATTTTTTTCACTCCTTAATATCTTTTAACATGATTTCAACTTCAATCAGAGATTTTAATAGGGAAATTTGGAAATTTTGGGTAGAACCTAGGTTTCAAAAATTGGCAGTTTTAGACCTTAATTTGAGGTCCGATTTCAAAATAAATCATATATTTGAGTTTATGGGGGAATGGGCAAATGGATTTTGGTTTGAACCTCAGGTTTTGACCATGCGGGCCCGGGGGCATTTTTGGAATTTTTGGGCAAAACTTTTGAAAACCCATTTTATGCATTCAAATTGTTTCACTTAGCATTTGTTGATGTATTTAAGTAATTTGTGACTAGATTTGTGAGGATTGGTGGAGGGGGCTAAAACTGAATTGAGGCTTGACTGAGTTCAAAACATCAAGGTAAGTGTTCGGTCTAACCTTAGCTTGAGGGAATATGAGTTGAGTCTTGTTTGCTACTCGCTAATTGTCGAGTACTGTATAGGCATAGTGACGAGTATCTGTACATTGGTGTTTAGCATGACCGTGAGTAGTTGAAATGTGATTATCATGATTTAGTTCTGAATTCCATGTTAAATTGAGGATTTCTGTATATTGCAAAGAACAAGTGAAATATATTATGATCATTTAATTTCGTGGAGCATTGGCTCGGTTGTGATATAAATTGAGGATGTATATGGGATTATGAATTTGTTGGAACATTGGCTCAAGTGATAAAGTAAGATATGAGGTAAGAAATGAAAGAAAGCTAATGGGTTAGTGGTTATTCCCTTACCGGGATTCCTATTTTTGTTTGTATATTCCTTCGCCCCATTTTTGTGATTATTGTTGGGTGAGGAAGAGTGATAAAGTAAGAAGGATGATGTCGTGCACGTTTGTGATATGAATACTAATGCCTGAAGGAACATTCAGTGCCATAATATGATTACTAATGCTTGAAGGAACATTCCGTGCCACAATGTGATTACAAATGTATGAAGGAACATTACGTGCCATGATATGAGTGTTTATGCACGAAGGATCATTCTGTGCCATCATTTTGTGAGGTAATGCATGAAGGGTGATGTCGTGCCGCATGATGTACCATCCCGTGCCGGTTCTATTGATAATACATGAGGAAAGAGAGTAAACACACAAAGGGTGATGTTGTGCACATTTTATTCTATCATTATTTGGTGAGGATGAGAGTAAAGCACGAAAGGTGATGCCGTGCAACTATTGCCGTTTGTTATGATTTCTTATTGTTATCAGTTCATGTGCATTTAATTGCCTTATTCCGCTATGACTCTGATTGTTTGTGTTGACATCTCCCTTTATTGTGTTGCTTGTTATTATTGAATCAAGGTATCCTTGGGCAACGTCATGTCTTGAATTTATGTCGTGATTGATACATGATTATGTGGCTTAATTGCTACTTGACATTTAATACATTAAATATTAAATTTCCTAATTGCTCCGTAAAGCCCATAATTAATAGCTACTTGTCATCGTTTATTTTTCTCAGTGAAATTATAATTATTGTGTACTTGTTGTCTTACCAATTAGTATTAATTGTTGCATTATTAGAGTAAATTTCATTTGGAAAAACTGTTGATATAATAAAATAAGAGCGGGTGGTACGTCTACCACGATGTTTGATGAAATGGGAGCAGGTGGTACGCCTACCACGGAAACATTGAGAAATGAGATCGGATTGTACGCTTGCAACGAGATGTGTACATATAGTGAAGTCAGCTTTTGTTTTCCTTATCTGTGTTAGAGATAAACTATTGATGTTCCTTATATTCTCTTGAAATCTTTGCATTATCTGTTATCCCCGCAGCATGCTTCCCTTCCCCAGCTTTAATTGTTCATTACTTGTTTACTTTTCCGCCATATATTATATAACTATAGAGGTTTATCTAGAGTTTGGTCCTAGCGTCGTCACTACTTCGCCGAGGTTAGGCTAGACACTTACCAGCACATGGGGTCAGTTGTGATGATACTACACTCTGCACTCATTTGTGCAGAATCTAGTGTTGTGGATTTCGGACCGCAGTGAGATTGCTGGATCTTGTCCATCAGGCGACCCGAGGTAGCCTGTAGGCGCTCGCAGCACTTGGCATCACCTTCTATCTACTTTCCTGTTTTTACATGTAATTCCAGAGACAGCGTTGTATTTAATTCTTTCGGGCCTTTATTTGTGGAATTTTTAGATTGTATGTGAAACTGTGACACCAGGTCTAGGTAGTCGAGACACAAATAGTTGTACTAAGTGTTTATGTTCAGACAATTATTGTTCTCCTTCCGAATATGTTAAATTCCGCTGTTTAAAGGTTATATCTCTGTAAGTTGTAAAGGATATAAAATGGGTGAGAGGTCTAGTTGTTCGACTAATTAGCTTGTCTAGCTCATATTAACAGGCGCCATCACGACTTTCGAAAGTGAAAAATACGGATCGTGACAGATTTTTTTTGTCGGGTGATTTTAACTTTAATCTTTCATGAGTTGTCCCATGTCATTTATCACTAGATCACACTATTATGTGCGATAATAGGTATTTTTCTCCATGCTCGTAAATTATCTTATTTTATCTTAAATTGAGATGTAGATATGTCAATGTGATTCCTTTTGGCCTTGATCTGAGACATTTTCTGAAACTTTTATTTTTCATGCCAATGTATTTTTGTTTTTACTTTTGGAAGAGAGATTCGCAGTTGTGGGTACTTAACTGCTCAAAATTAGTAGCTTTTGATTTATAAATGGTTACTGATAAAATTTTAATATTGAAAAACTTAAAACTACAATAATTCCTCGCAATCAATTTGAGATGTGTATTTTGTAGTGACATTCAGTCTATTCAATAGAAGAATAAAATAAGTGAGATCCTATAAAGAAGTGACATTGGAGTGACACTTCTTCGGTAAAACCTAGTGAAATAAATATTTTGTGGAGGTGGGAGCAATTGAAATTATGATTTCAAAATTATTTCATTCTGTAGAAAATTGACTATTATGGTATATAAATAAACGATATAATATGATTTGATCTTGTAGTTCAAATTATCCCGAACCATGGCATATCTGAAATAAAATTAATTATTTGCAAGAAAAAGGGACTGATATCTTAGGGAAGGGAAACGGGGCTTTGCATGTGTATGAGTTAAAGAAGGGGTGGGAAAAAGCCGAAAAGAGTTAAAACAGAATTGAATAAGGGAACATGCAAGGAAGGAGAGATGCCCAAATTGAGAAAGTCAATTAAATAGGCCATTTAGTGAGGAAACAGTTAAAAAAGAAACCAAAAAGGAAACGAAATACCATATAATTCCTTCTGTCCGCAATAAGTAAACAATTTACTTTTTACACATCCATTAAGAAAATTAAATTTTATATAAAAATACTTAATATAACTAAATTATTTTTAGTTAAATATTTAATCTGAGAAGTAAGAAATTTTTTTAGAGATATGTACATAAGAATAATTTTATAAAATCAAATTGAATTTTTTCTTGATTATATAAATGGACACTTGTTTTAGATCAAAATTAAAAAATAAATTAATCAATTATTGTAGATGGATGGAAATATATAACAATAACAAAAAATAAAAAAGAAGGTTTAATTGAAGATGGTAGTAGAAGATGATCACAAACATTTAATTTTGTATTTATCATATGACGTAATGGCTTCATTATTCTCAACCGTCTCAATTACTGTTTGCATTTATTTGATTTTAATTGTTCTCTCAATCAAATATGAAATATACTACACGTCTCTTAAAAAAATATTAGTTAGAAAAGCAATTTAATTATTTTACTGTTATTTATATCATAAAATATAAATTTTTTCAATAAATATTTATATTGTGCTATCTATATTTCAAAAACAATTACTATTAAGGTAAAAACGAAAAAAATAATCAGTTTTACCTTAAACTTTTAAAATAATAAATAATTAAAACAATTATTTTTAATAATCACAACTATTTATATGATACGGAGGAAGTATCCCCTTCCCTCTTGTTTACTAATGCTCGAAATGCCCAACCTCATTCATTTCCAATTACCAGAATTACCCTTGTTCTTCGACGTAATTACGGTACAGTGTCATCACATTGATTATTTGGATTTATAATAATATTGACGTTGAACTACCTCCAGATTACCATTAATCCTTTAATAAATAATACATGTGTTAGCTTTAATATTATTAATCCTATGTTTGATAATGTTTTTCAAGTTATGTATAACTAATATTTATATGTATTTTATACAATATTATTTTTATACATAGCAAACCGTCACATTAGCAATACTATAGTTTTTAATACATGAATAACCATGTATAAATATAAAATTATCTTTTTAAAATCTTTAATCCACCGAATAAAATTGTCAATAAAAAATAATTCTAATATAACTAATATTAGTGCTAATATTAATAATACACTCTATTGAATACTGTTATTATACACTCTACTGAACGGCCCCTATACATCATGTTACTACACCATTGCTAGTGTCACTTCACGTTACTTGAATCTCTGTTCATGGTCATGAGTTAACCTCTGTTGAAAAGGAGAAAAAAGAAGTTCCCAAATTTCTGGTTAACAACGACAACAACAAAAACTACCCAATATATTCTCATCAGGTGGGGTCTAGGAAAAAAGTTTAGTTGACTGACTAAGATTAACTGACATCGCTAATGCGTCATGCTCTGATTCTACAGTAAGATGGGTAGAAAGGCATTGAAAATTAGTGGAAAAATTTACCAAAATTTTCTTTTTTCTTCCCTTAAGAAAATGTGGGCACTTTTAGTTGGGCAATTTACAGCTTCTGCAAAAGATGGAACATACCTTAAACCGACTAACCTCACAACTAGCACTATAAAAAGGGAGTAATAACAAACATAACCGAAACCTTCAAATTGCTTAAAAATTAACGGAAGAACCAAAGAAATAGCACTATTTAAGCTCCAAATTCCCATTTCTACCTTTTCATCATGGCTAAATTTTCAAGTAAAAATTTGGAGCTCAAATAGTGCTATTTATAGAAACTAAAATAACAGGGGAATACGGGGATGTTTTTTTGTTGTTGTTGATGGGATTCTTGAAACCTAGGGAGTAGTAATTATATTTTCCTCCTTGTAGTAGTAGTAGTAGTAGTGTTCGTCTCATAGATAACATCAAGCAAACAAGTGCTCTTGCATTTGGGACATCTTGGATCAGCTTCAGCTAGCATGACATACATTAGGCACCTTGGACAGCCCACAAGAACCATAGATGTTGCTGTTTCTGGGCTGTTGGCATAGCGTTGACCGCCTGACGAATCGTCTGAAGACACACATGAGCTTGGTGGAGATGTTGGTGATGCTGTCAATGACCTGTTTGGTGACTCCAGCCTTAATGGATGCTGGTTAATGTACTGCTGCTGCTGCCTTGGTGGAGATAAATTCAACTTCAAATCAAGTTTTGGACCATTTCCGTTCCTCCTGCTCATGGTCTTGCTTGTTATTTGAATCCTGAAATCAAATAACAAAAATAATTTAGCATGAGAAAATGAACATCTGATTAATATTCTTCTTTTTGGTGGTCATTTTTGACAAGAATTTGTAGTAGTAGAACTATACCTTAAGAGATTCTTGTAATTGTACGGAGAGTGGTTTTATAGAAGATGTGCGAGTGGAGCCAGCAGCAGCACAACTGAGATGATGGGAGAAAAAATGTTGAAGAAGAAGAAGAAGAAACTGTGTTGTTGATGATGATTATCTTGGTCTATATATAAGAGGGAGCTATAGAGGGGAGAGATGGGATTGCTTTAAAGGTTAATTAAATTATAGTGAAGTTGAAGAGGGGGGGGGGGGGGCGGGGTGCGTGGAAGTGGGGTGGAAGAGAGAGAGTTAATAAATAGGAATTTAATTAAATTGAAGGAGGAACAGTACAATAGTAGTTGTAAATAGAGTGGCAGAAAATGTATTAATGGTTGGAAAAATCCCAAGAAGGTATGCAGAAAAAGGAAAATTGGAGTAAATATTGCAATTACAACTAATTAGTGCATGCAGTGCCGGGAAAAAGAAAAGAGGTTGGAAGAGGTCTTTCATTCATTGCTTAAGAGAGTCGGTGTGTAAAGGTGTATCTAGCCATTTCTACTGTGTGTTTGTGTGTGATGAACCTATAAATACATTATACGGTAAAAATTGCATCGGGTTCTATTTTGGTCGCCCCCATTTAATTTATACTCACTTTTAAAAAAAAATTTAATTTGTATCAACTTTTTAAATAATTTCAGCTCCATTTCTCCTCCTCCTCCTCCTCCTCCTCCTCCTCCTCCTCCTTCTTCTTCTTCTTCTTCTTCTTCTTCTTCTTCTTCTTTCTACTGCTGTTGATGTGCTATTGAACTTCTGTTCATTGGATGATTGCCATAAATATGTTAATCAGATTATTTTAAAATAAATTATAAATAATTACGTAAGTTAGTAAATAATAATTTATGAATATTTTCATGTACATAAGTTAGTAGACAATAATAATTCTTTTCTTTTCACGTTTATTGTTTCCAAATTTTATGATGTAGATACTGTTGGCAATCTGATTATTTATGTAGTATGTTAGGAAGTTTTTTAAAAAACTGTAGCTTATATAATGCTGAAGTTTTTACAAATGAGCTAAATAACTTCAGTTCTAGTGCTGAAGTTCGCCAGTTACAAAACAAAACTTCTGCTCTAGAGCTGAAGTTCACTAGTTACAAAAATAAAAACTTTAGCTCTAGAGCTAAATTTTGCTAGTTACAAAAAAAAAACATCAACTGTAGAGCTGAAGTTCGCCAGTTAAAAAAACAAAAACTTCAACAATTATAAACAAAAACTTCAGCAAATAGAGAACAAAACTTCAGCTACTATGCTTAAGTTCTACAATTATAAATAAAAAACTTCAGCACACTTGGTTCGACACACTTGTTACTTCAGGTCTGTCTATTAAAATACTGAAGTTTTGCGTGATTATCTTTGCTACTTCAGCCTCATATGCTGAATTTATGTGAAAAAGCGGGTACGCTTACAATTTTTTTTTGCAAAATAGACACAAGCTAAAATATGACACAAAAAATAAATATAAATACAAACGCCCTGTACATACATATATACATATATTATGTGTAAATACAAACATAAGAAAACGGCCTAAGAAAAAGCCATCGTAGCCTTTAAAGCCCAAACTAAATTTTCTAACAAATCCAACCACATCCTTATTAATTTCAATAGCTATCCATAATAAATTATTGAGTTACGTATGATGGGCTTTGTATAGTTAATGAAATGAATGAGAGCATTACGCCACCCTTCGAACAAGGAGGAAGAAATTAATACCCTTTTTTCGATCTTGAACTATCATAGCATTATAAATATTTGGCATCTTGGCTATGAAAAATGCTACATATGGTTTTTTGTTGGTATTTTTAGTTATGTCAATAAATATATATATATATATATATATATATATATATATATATATATATATATATATATATATATATATATATATATATATGGAGGATATATATATGGAAAATGCTATATAGTTAGTGCTTGATAAATGGAGATAAATGGAGGAAAAAGTCTAGCCAGGGGCGTGAGTGAGATTCAATTTCTCGACCATATACTCATTTAAAGCCCTTCAAGATCCATCATAACCAAAGCACTCACCAAGCCTTTTGTTATCTGGGTGCTTGCTATTTTCTTATATCCATTTTCTTAAGTTTTTTATATAATTATACGTGTTCGGGGTCGAGGTTAATGGGTACTCAAGCATCCAATTTTTATATGTAGATCCGCCCCTGTATATATATATACTTTACAATTTATTATACACGATTTAGCAACTATTTGCTACAAAAAGAGAGAAAGAACGAAAATATTCTCGTGGTTTCCAGAAAAAAATGAAGGAAAAAAAAGGAGATCTGAAAAACGGAGCATGTTATAAAGGTTTTAAAACCATGAAAAACTTTTATGAAAATAATGTTTTGTTCGCCGCAAAAGTTATAGTGACTTATTAGCATTATTTAACATTAAAATATCGGCCCAACTTATCTTTCAAGTTTTGAATACTATTTATTGCAGCTTAATATATTTGTTGAACTCGTAATGTTTGAGTTCCATATTGATTAATACGTAACAATAAGCTGTCAGTTTTAGGGATAAATCAAGAGAAATGGCCCCTTCCCTACATTTCTCCTCCTGAAAATAATATCACTCGAATCCGATATTTACATTAAATCATTAATGTGGTATATCTGTAATGTAAACAAATTTTATTAATTAATAATAATTAAAGGTGTGTTTGGTTTGAAGAAAAATATTTTTCATGAAAAATGTTTTCATTGAAAATGAATAGTTTTATCACTTATTTTTCCTTGTTTGATTGGTGAATGGAATACTTTTTGCGAAAAATAGTTTTTAGTGTTTGATGTGAGAGTAGGAAATATTTTTTATGCTACTCTCCTCACCCCTTTTCCCAAGTTCTTATGTTTTGTTGCCCTTCCTCCCCCAAATACCCAATGTTTTCATAACTCTATTATCTTCAATAATTTAATTATTATTCTAAAAATTCGTACAATACTCCATAACTACAACGAAAATACTCTTTTTTTTGTTGAAAAAGAAAGTGCTCTTTCTACGACATGAATATAAAGTAATCATTTTAGTAAGATAAAAGAAAATACATTTTCTACATCATGAAAAGAAAATACTCCTTTTGTTGAAATGAAAAAAATACTTTTTTTACATCATGAAAAGAATATTTTTTTGAGATGAAAATATATTTTTCTACATCATGAAAAGAAAGTTTTTTTTTGTTAAAATAAAAAAAATTATATTATGAAAAAAAAAACTCATTTATTGAAATGAAAAAAAAAACTATTTATAACATGACAAGAAAATATTATTAATAACATTTTTATTTAGGGTGGGGTTAGGGAGCGAGGGTTGGGGGTGGGGTGGATTAGGTGGGGGATAGATTGGTGAAGATGAGGAATAGAGTGAGCTAGGTTAAAAAAACGTTTTAAAAAGTATTTTTCAAAATATCTAAGTCAATTAAATATAAGAAAATTAAAAAATATATTTTTCTTCCTACGAAACACACCCTAAGTGGTAGTATGTAATTTCATTTTAATTTTTAACTATTAAATTAAATTATCGGTTTGGATTTGAACACTAGGTACATATAAGTATTTTCCATGCCACCCCAATACTACCACCAACTTCATAGTCCTCTTATTTTTTTTCTGTAATCTTTTTTTGTCATTTTCCTTGCGAGATTTCCTTTTACTTAAAGAAACTAGAGAGAGAGAGGAGGTGTCTGTACATATTGATTGTGTCATTCATGCATATAGTCAAGTATTACTAATATTCAGAAGCTCAAGATTCTAAAGGATATTAATGGTCGTGACAAATGCATTAAGTTTTTTCCACCTAATTTTTTTAAAAACTTATCACCTTATGTTAAAGTCATCCATCAAAATTTAATTGATAATATATATCATCAAGTCGGTTTTTAATCCATTTCTGTTTCTAATTCCTCACCTCATAGATGTCCTCATAATTTCATATCAGTTTTTTTCTGGAGTTCTATTAATAAATATGGATTGCGTCGTTTGTATTAAAGGCTACTGGAGGTTGGGAGATCAATTGTGCAATAACCTCTCCACGGGATATGTTAAAAGCTTACGCAATTGATAGTCAAACAACAATATGTTGCATATTTTTTAAACTAATAAAATAAACCAACGTTGCCTTAACAGCCAAGTTGCATAAAAACTCATCAAATAACATAAGAAATCCATTTTTTATTATTTTTTATTTTTTAGAACGTTTAAGTCACAAAATTCCTACGGATACTCCAATACCCTCCAACTATCGTTACATCATTCTCTCTCTACTAGCTCGTAGGATTTTTAGGGAGATCTATTTTTTTATTTTTTATTTTAAAAAAGAAAGGAAAATGGATGGCACTAAGAACGATTAAGAATTCAATTTAAGTACAAAATTTATCTCCAACCTTGAGTTATCGTGTAGACTTGTTAGCACATTCACTTCTCCAGTCCATAGAAACAAATCAGGAATGATTAGCTTGATGCGTTTTGGCATTTTCACCTAACTAGTCGCTCCATGATATTGCGATAACACAACCAGTCGTTTTGAGTAAGAGCCTATTTCGCTATTTTAGATTTTTCATATTTTCATTTGATGATTTATGATTTGCAAGTATATATAGGTGGTAGGGAGGACAAGTGGTGCGGTACGGTGCGGTGTGATGCGGTTCCGGGACAAATCCGCATAAATCCGTGAAAGTCTCAACCTGCCCCACTCCGCTCGCCTCGCATAATATTTTCACCCGCGTACACCCGCACTCACACAGACCGCATCCACCCGCCCCGCCCGCACCACTTAGTTCTTTTTTTATTTTTTTTGCTTATTCCCTTTTTATATTTTGGATGGAATTCAATTTAATCAACCAAAAAATTAAAAGTTTTTTTTTATTTCTTAAGTTCTGTAATACTATTTCTAATACCATTATGAATGTATTTGCATCACAATTCAGTACATCATTATCCAAACATTCACACTTATTGATAAAATAGTCATTTATACAACTGCACAAAATGTGTATAATCAGTATAATTGATAAAATAATCATTTACACATGATATCTCTCTACATTTCATCTCTGACATTAGTTTTTTTTTATGTAAATATGCTTTTTAAGTTGATATATATAAATAGCTTTAAACGCATTTCAATTATTTTACTGAAATATGCTTATCAATATACATCTTATACCATATTGTTGTTATATTGATAAAAAGCTATTGGCCTTATTTATCTATCGTGAAATTCGAATCATGAAACCATTTGAAAGAAGATTATTTATTTCAATAGTATAAAATATTTGGTGGACAAACTCTTCTCTCCTTTTAGAATTCTTTTTTCCACACACATTTTTTGCCCTCTTTCACCGAGGTGTGGTTTATAATGACTTGATATAAAATAATATTCATTTAACACATGGAGATCCACTTTTTACAGCATGCTATTTAAAGTAAGACTTTAAACTATTAATTCAGAAGAAATTCAAACTCCACCTTCCTTTTTGGTGGGTTTGACGACCTAAACACAAAATTTATTAATCCACATTCACAAGGAACCATGCAAAATACAACCGCATAGACCCGCAATCGCCCCGCCCACTTTAATTTTTATGAAAAGTATTTAACCCGTCCCGCCCGCATAAATTTTAACCCGCACTGCTCTGTGTAGCCTTAAACTCGCACCGCCTCACACTCGTATCATCCCGTTTGTTATCCCTAATAGGTGGTTCAGGTCTTGAAGGATTCAAGAACATTTTAGAACACTTAAATTTGAAGCCTTAAGTTAATAGAGTTGGCCAAAACCAACATTTTTAGTAAACGAGTTCAGATTCATAATTTAAGGGTTCCAATAATTTTGGATTTAGTTGTATGTTCAAATTAGGACCCTAGGGATTCAGGTCTAATTCAGTACTATTTTAGGAAAGTTGAAACCTTATTTCGTAAGTTTGATTTAAATATTTGATTTTGAGTTGTGATATTTATTTATGTGTTTTTAGCCTTTGAACAAGCTTGTATAGGGTATGCGGACTTAAGAGGATGGATTGGATAAGCTTCTAGTGGCTTGGGTGAGTTTCAGGTATTCGAGGACGAGTTTTAAGGTAAAAGCCAGCAAAACCATCAATAACTATACCAGTAGCCACTCAAATATTTTCTGTACGTTTAATCATTTTTTAGCGCTTGGAATAGGTAGCCCCATTTCATACTTGGGATTTATTTTATAATTTTGGAAGTTATAAGCATGAATTGGAAAAATTCTTTACGGAATTTTCATCTGCTTAATTGGGGTGAGTAATTCTAATTCAAAGATATGATTAGTAAATGAATTATCGTTGATTTTGCCTTTTGAATCAAGGATTTCAAATAGGAAAAAAGAGATTTTGAATTAAAATTTAAGAAAGTGAATTTTGTAGTTTTAAACATCGAAATGGACTAATTTGAAAATAAATACATATTTGGTCTTGGGATTGATGGTTCACAAGGATTTGATATTGGTCTTGAGTTTTAACTATGTGAGATCAAGTTAATTTTTGTTGACTTTAAGGATTTCGATAAAGATTAAATCTTTTTCCACGTGAGATCGATTTTTATTGAATTATTTGATCTTGTTGAGTATTATTTGCATAGATTATTGCCATTTAGAGGTCATAGAGAAAGGAAAATGCACTCGTGTGTTCAAGCTTATTTGAAAAAGTATCCTGGCTAACCTCGACTTAAGGGAATTTCCTAAAATGGACTTATCTGCTACATTTTACGTGAGGGTGTGAGCTGACGGGCACATATGCGTATACCGAGGTAGTTTCATGCTTGGCGGTAGATTCTAGGCTTCCTTATGCCTTGTATTGAAATATATTCCACTTGTGACATGCTTTACTTATTTGTTTGACTACCTGAGAATTCTTATTTATGCTAGAGATCATATCTAAGATTTTTATACTTTATTTGAATATGATGGGCTATTTACATATTGGATTACATGTTGTCGCTGCACTTAGACCTTATAAATATGCATACTTCCCTGTATGTTTTTCTCTCTTGTCCATATGTATCATATATACTTATCTCTTCTTTATATGCATACATCCCAACTTAAAATTCTCCTATATGTACTGAGAATATATCATGATGTGATATTCCATGCCGTTGATCTGATTATGCCATGATGAGATATTTCATGCGGTTATTATGACTATGGTACAGTGGTTAATTCCGTACAATTTGGTAACTGCACTGAGATACTAAAATTTGATGACACATGAAGTTAGATTAATTCCTCGAAATCCATGCGATTGCCCATGCTATATTGGATCGTGTGTGCGCATGCTTATGTAATGATCTGCCCGGTCGTTTTATGTATTTGAGTTTTATTTTCCTATTTGATGCTATATATATATATATATATATATATATATATATAATTTTATGACTAGCGAGGATAGTTGGTTTGGCTCAGGCAGGGTTGCGTTTGCTACAGATACATCCCAGGCCGGGGAAGGAGCGCAAACTCCCATCGCCCGCACTTCTAAGCAGCGAGTGCATGTTGAGCAGGTAATTGAGATTAATCCTGTACCGCCGGCAGTGCCAGTTCAGGCCGAGGATAGGGCAGTGGCTTCTGAGGATGAGCAGCTGAGGCTTGAGTGGTTCAAGAAGCACAAGCCTCATGTATTCAATAGTCTAGCATCGGATGATGCTCTGGGATTTCTAGATGAGTGTTACCGCATTCTCCGTAACATGGGTATATCAGGATCGAGCGGGTTTCCTTCACTATCTTCCAGCTTCGAGGGGCCGCATATGAGTGGTGGCGCACCTATGAGTTAGACAGTCTGGATGAGGCTGCTTCACTGACTTGGACTTAATTTTCAGATCTATTCCTGAAAGAGTATGTCCCTCAGAGCCTTAGGGGCGCGTGTTGCACAGAGTTTGAGCATTTGAAAGGTACTATGATTGTCTCAGAGTATGCAGTCCGCTACACTAGTTTGTCTAGACATGTTCGAACCTTGGTTTCTACTGTTCGCGAGAGGGTTCGCTAGTTTATTGAGGGGCTTATTCGTAACATCAGGTTTAGCATGGCTCGTAAGTTGGAGATGGATATTACTTATCAGCAGGTGGTGAGCATTACTAGGAGGATTGAGGGTATGCATGCTAGGGAAAGAGAGGAGAGGGATGCCAAGAGGTCTCAACAGTCAGATCATTATTGTGATACCCATGCCCCAGCTCCATGTCCGTCATGGTAGGGGCTATAAAAGTCACCCTGTTCATTCAGCTCTTCCAGCATCCAGTGGTATTCCAGCTCCTCCTAGGCATTGGGAGCCTCATTATACACTTCCGGTATCTAACACGCCTCCTATGTGGGGTGCTTTCAAAGGTCAGTCCAGCAGACCTAGCCCGAGCCAGTCACAACCACCACGTCCTCCCACGGCTTGTTTTGAGTGTGGTGACTCACGCCACATGGTGAGTGATTGCCCCAGACTTGTGAGGGGTGCACCTCCATAGACTTCTTAGCCACTGTGTGCCCTACAGAGTTCTCACGATGTGGTTACAGCTCCAGTTACTACCCCACCTGCTCAGCCAGCTAGAGATGGAGGTCGGGGATCCTAAAGCGGAAGGCCATGCCCGATACTATGCCCTTCCTGACCGTATCGAGGCTGTCGCCTCTGATTTTGTCATCACATGTATTATACTGGTTTGTCATAGAGATGCATCAGTTCTATTCTATCCAGGCTCCACTTATTCTTATTTGTCTTCTTATTTTTCTCCACATTTGGGTGTATCTCGGGGTTCTTTGAGTTCCCATGTTTATGTTTCTACTTCGGTGGGAGATTCTCTTGTTCTGGACCGCGTTTATCGGTCGTGTTTGGTTGCTCTTACTTGTTTTGAGACTAGAGCTGATTTATTGTTGCTCAACATTGTAAACTTTGATATCATCATGGATTGGTTGTCGCCCGATTATATTATTCTTGATTGTCACGCCAAGACCGTGACGCTGGCTATGCTAGGTATGTCATGTATTAAGCAGAGGGGTGCATTAAATCACACCCCAGTAGAGTTATTTCTTTCCTTAACGCTCAGCGTATGGTTAAGAAGTGGTGTGATGTGTATCTAGCCTATGTGAGAGATGTCAGTATTAATACCCCTTCAATTGATTTAGTCATAGTAGTATGAGACTTTTACTATGTGTTTACCGCTAATCTTCTAACCATGCCACCTGATAGAGATATTACTTTTGGCATTGATTTGTTGTTGGGCACTCAGCCAATTTCTATTCCTCCTATCGTATGGATCCTCCTGAGTTGAAGGAGTTGAAGGATCATTGCATGAATTGCTTCGTAAGGGTTTCATTCGACCCATTATATCACCTTAGGGTGCTCCTGTCCTATTTATGAAGAAAAAGGATGGTTCTATATGTGTGTGTATTGATTATCGCCAGTTAAACAAGGTTACAATGAAGAACCATTACCCAATGTTGATGGGCTTCGAGAGCTGGTTCTAGAGGAGGCCCACAGTTCGCGATATTTCATTCATCCAGGTGCCGCGAAGATGTACCAGGATTTGAGGTAAGACTTTGGTGGAGGTGGATGAAGAAAGATATAGTAGGGTTCGTAGCTTGGTGCCTCAACTGTCAGCAAGTGAAGTATGAGTACCAGAGACCGGGTGGGTTGCTTCAGCAGATAGAGATACCGGAGACGAAGTGGGAGCGATCACCATGGACTTTCTAGTTGGGCTTCCGGGGACTGTGAGAAAGTTCGATGGTATTTGGGTGATTGTGGATCGCCTAACCAAGTCCGCTTACATTATTGCTGCGTGTGCTACTTATTCTTCGGAGCAGTTGGTGGAGCTCTATATACGAGAGATTATTCTTCTGCATTGTATTACAATTTCCATCATTTCGAATAGATGTACTCAGTTCATATCACGGTTCTGGAGGACCATTCAGCATGAGTTGGGTACTTGGGTAGAGTTGAGTACTATATCTCACACTCAGATGGATGGATAGTCCGAGCGCACTATTCAGATTCTTGAGGATATGCTCCGTGCGTGTGTGATCGAGTTTGAAGGGTCATGTTTCGATGCTCCGGAGGTATCACGGTGATCCGTCGCACGTGTTGGATTTCAGTTTAATCTAGTTGGACAAGGATCTATCCTATGTTGAGGAGCCAGTGGCAATGTTGGACAAGCAGGTTATAAAGCTGAGGTCAAAGAACATTGCGTCAGTGAAAGTTCAGTGGCGGGGTCAGCTAGTCAAGTGGGCAACCTGGGAGACTGAGCACGATATGCACGTCTGTTACCCTTATCTTTTCACTACTTTAGGTATGTCTCTATGCTCCTTCGAGGATGAACGGGTGTTTAAGTGTAGGAGGGTGTGACGATCCGACCAGCCGTCATAAGAATTAATGCCCCAATCCCCTATTAACTGTTTTCCCCATATTTATTTATGCTATCTTGATTTTTTCGAGAGTTTCAATTTTAAGTCTGTGACAGCATTGGGACACTTAATCACTAAATGAGAGCTTAAGTGTTGAAGAGTTGACCATAGTCGTAACAGTATGAAAACGACCCCGGAATGGAAATTCAATCATTTCTTTAGCTCCGTTGGGCGATTTCGGGCTTAGGGGCATGTTCTGATTGTATTTGGAGGTCTGTAGCTAACTTAGGCTTGAAATGCCAAAAGTTGAATTTTTAAAATTTACGGTTCGATAGTGAGATTTTGATCCAAAGGTCGGAATAAAATTTCGAGAGTTGCAGTAGTTTCTTCTTGTTTCAGTTGGGATGTGTGTGCAAAATTCCAGGTCATTCGGATGTGGTTTGTTTGGGTTTTTTTTATCAAAAGTGTAATTTATAAGATTTTGGAATTCTTAGGCTTGAATCCGATGCGAATTTGATGTTTTGATGTCGTTTTGAGCAATCTGAAGGTTGGAACAATTTTAATTGATCTTATAGGATATGTTGGTAAGTTTGGTTGAGGTCCGGGGGTCTTGGGATAATTTTTGATGGTTGAGGGGAGGTTTTAGAATGGTTTGAAGCACCTGAAGCTGCTGGTTTTCTACCATAACCGCACCTGCAGTTTGGGTCCTGGAGATGCAGAGCTGCATAAGCGGAAGAGCAAGCGCATGTGCGCATTTGGGGAGGATCAGCAGGTTCCGCTGATGTGTCGTAGAAGCGGTACGTCACCTGTGGATGAGTAACAGCAGATGCGAAAAATGGGCTTTTAAGTGAAAGTCGTAGATGCGATGAAGTCCTCGCAGAAGTGGGATTGCAGAAGTGATCCCAGGATCGCAGATTCGAAAACAGCTGCGTGGAACATAAAGTTCAAAATCTATGGTTTTGAGTTCATAGCACAAAATTAAATTAGGAGCTCGTTAGGAGACAAATTTTCGAGAGATTTTAGGAGGGAGCTTGCTGGTAATGATTCTTAACTCCTTTTTGCATGTAACCCATTAATATAAACATGAATTTATCCTTTAATTTTAGAATATGAATGAAAATTTGGGGAAAGTTCTTGGACCAAGAATTTGAGTTTTGCTTGGGGTTTTTACATTGGATTGGGATAATTTGATACGGTTAGACTCGTGAGGGTTTGAGGATTCCGGAAATATAAATTTTACCTGATTCCGAGATGTGGTCCCGAGGGGTGTTTTTGTCATTTTACCTAATTTCGCGTATTAGCTTAGAACTTAACTGTAGAATCAGTTACTTTAATTGTTATTTATATTATGCAATTGAATTTAATAGATTTGGGCCATTTAGAGTTGAGTACACGTGGCAAGAGCGTGGTTTCAGATTGAATTGAGCTGGTTCGAGGTAAGTAGCTTGCCTAACCTTGTGTGGGGGACTTTATCCTTAGGATTTGGTATATTTGATAATTGAAATACCTTATATGTGAGGTGACAAGTGTGTACTTGTGCTAATTGTTGGAAATCCGATTTTCATTAAGTATGTACTAGTATGTTTTCTTTCTTGTTTTATTACTTGCACTATAAAGCTGTGTTAGCTTAGGAAAGCATGTCTAAGTGATTAAATTGCCTTGTTTATTCAATGCTTTACCTAAATTCTGTGCAGCACGCTAGGCTAGACTATTTGTTTGCCTTAATATGAAGTTTGACATTTCTGAGTATTTCTTTATTACTGCTGTGTATTTACATTGGGACTACGAATATGGGATTCTGTTGCTTCCCCCCTTATCTGTTTATATTTGTACTACAGATGTGGGATTCCGATAGATCTCCCTGCACAGTTATGTGGAACTACGGGAATGCACTCGGTAGATTCCCCCAGTACTAAGTACTTATGTTTGGGACTACGGAACGAGATTTCGGTAGATCCCTGTGTACTGTGAGCTGGACTACGGGACGGTATTCCGAAAGACTTATTGGATATATATATTTGGGACTGCATGGCTGTATCCTGGAAGATCCCCGATTGGTACTATTGGAGCTGAGCTGTATTTCTCTATGTGTTTACGTTGCTTCTATGTGGTTGTTGCTATCCTTTATATCTTGTGTTACTTTTAATGTTGTACTTCTTTATACTGCTCTGTTCTACACTATCGAACTTTATCTTTTACTTAAACTCATTAGGCCCTGACCTACCTCGTCACTACTCACCGAAGTTAGGCTTGGCACTTACCAAGTACCGTAGTGGTGTAATCATGCCCTTTGTGCGCATGTTTTTCATGTGCAGATCCAGGTACTTCTACTCAGTCCTATCACCCCTAAGGCAAGGCGACTGTTCTAGAAACTTTGAGGTATATCTTCAAGGTTCGCAGAACGAGGAGTCCATTTCTATTATTGCTCTTAGTATTAGTCCTTCTGTATTTTCTACTCTTGCTAGACATTCTAGAGTTAGAGCTATGTAGAATTTCATATGTTGTGATTCGTGGGGTTTATGGGTCTTGGATTATTGTATTTGTTTTGAGAGCTAAATATTGTGTGTGTCGGGCAACACATTTAGATGTTGTTTATTATTTTATTCTTTTTTTAAATTGCTTTACTTCCGCAAATTTGGTTTTTCTGCTGCAATTTAGGCTTACCTAGTCGTATGAACTGTATGCCTTTTCATGAGTGCATACCCGCATGATACTTAATTATCTATTGTCATATAGAGGTTTCATGAGCGCATACTCGCATGATATTTATTAAGTCATTATTATATGCCTTTTATCTATAATTCTTGAGCATAATATACATTTTGAACAACGGATACGTGACTTGGACTGAGAATTTTGGCACAAAGGATAAACATGTGGATGAGATATAATTATGGCACATCGGACATGATGATTTTATGAGTAATTCTATTACGCCCCTCTTTGCTCTTCGATTTGGATCTGTCCCTCCGGAGTAAGGTAATTACTAATATTACTTTGGGCCTTGTTAGCATGGCAGTACATGGACTTTGTATCAGGTCAATATATGAATTTTGTTTTGGGTTATGTTGATACATGTATTGTGTATCACGATACATGGATCTTGTATCGGTTGAACATGCATTTGTATTACTGATTCATTTTGTAGTACTCATCTAATTGCTAATTGTTACTTGAAATCCTTATATGCTAGTTGGGAGTCCCTACTTCATTATTTGAGCATGCTATCTTTTAATATCATATTTTAGCAGTGTTATGATTATTTCTGTACTAGAAGAGCATGCCTCATATTGAATATCAGTTGCAGCATGCAACCTAATCCAAATATCAACAACATGTGATATTACATACCAATATGTACAAAGACCAAGATTTAACAAGCATGTACAAAGGTATGACTGACGATATGACCTATAATCAAGGAAAACATCTCAAAATAAATATAATGTCCCCAATATGTCTCAACAAGTAAGCACATAGCAGGGCATAATCCCTCATGATTAACAACTCAAGTAATCATAGAAGTAGAGAAAGAAATGTAAAGATCCAACCGATTATTTTGAGTAGTATTGTCCAATTTCCATTCTTTTTGCTTTACATATGCGTACTTGTGGTTACGTGACTTATAGAAAAGGTTGGTTTGGTTATGTGGAGGGTTTGGATTGATTTGGAACACGTAGTACCTTGGATGGAGGCTTAAGTTATAAGAATTAACTGGAGTTTGACTTTTATGTAGAAGAATCCAGAATAGTATTTGATGCTTTCAGTAACTTCATATGATGACTTTAGACCTAGGTGTATGTCTAGATTCAGATTTGGAGGCTCCTAGGTTATTTTGGCTTGAATTGGCGAAAGTTGAAAAATTGAAGTTTACAAGGTTGATAGGTTTGACTGAGATTTGACTTTTTTGATATCAGGTTCAAATTTTAATTTTGGGAGTTGAAATAGGTCAGATGTATTATTTGGATCTTGCATGCAATACTTGAGGTCATTCTGAGGTGTTTAGGCATATTCGACATAAGTTTAGAATTTAGAAAACTTTGATTAGTTCCTTAGGCCTGAATTAAGGTGCGCTTCTAGTGGTTTTGATATTGTGTTATATGATTTGAGGCCTCGATTAGGTTTGTGTTATTTTTTGGTATTTTTTCATATGATTTGACGGGTTCTCAGAGCCCTCAGGTGCGTTTCAGATGGGTTTCCGATCATTTTCTCTTGTTTTGGACTGCTGATAGCTAGTTTCTGATTTCATTCATGGCGATTGTGGCAAGGCAGTCGTGTTTGTGGAGTGCTTTTCGGTGGTAGGTGGAAGTTTTTCTTCACATTCACAAAGGGTTGAATGCATTCACGAATTTTGGGATGCAATGGCCTTTGCGATTACATTATGAGAGACGGTTTACATAGAGGAAGGCCGGCTGGGGGGATGGCACATATTTGTTATTTGTGACCGTGTGTAGGCGTTTGCATTCGTGTAAGATCAGTATCGGTGTGGACTGTGTTCAAGACCAGGATATTGCATTATCGTAGGGATTTTTAGAGGAACCGTTTGGTTGTGCTTCGTGATCCCGAAGCTGGTCCCGCAATCGCGAAGGGTATACCTGCCCGATCACTTACGTGCTCCATTTCGAGGGTTTTGTTTATGTTATCACATTTTGAGTTATAGAGCTCGGATTTGAGCGATCTTTGAGGGAATGTTCATGATTTGGACTAAGGTAAGTAATTTTGGCTCGGGTTTGTTTATTATTCATGATTCCAACCTTCAATTTAGCGATTTATTGGTGAATCTAATTGAAAAAATGGGAATTTTAGTAAAAACTTTTCAAAAGTAAAACTTGATGATTTGAAGGTCGATTTAAGCCCTGAATTGGATGACACACATATATTTGGACTTTTATTTGAATTAGTGTTTGGAATTTGTGGGTTTCGTTGGGTTTCGGGATGCGAGCTCGGTGTTGACTTGGATAATTGAACCAAGATTGTATTTTACTTATTTGGGATTGCTTCAATGGATTTTATTGTTATTATTAAGTTATTCTGGTTAATTTCAAGCTTTCCAGAGGGTGACTCACACGGGAAGGTCTTCTTAAAGTATTGACTTAGCTCTTTTGAGGTAAATATCTTACCTAACTTTGTATAGGCGAATTACCCCTTAGGATTTGGTCTAATTTGTATTATTTATGATACATGAAATGACGTGTGCATTGTGGACATTGTGGAGCTTTGGCATGGGTTGTGCGTATCGATTGTTATGTTGTGATTGAGATGCAAATGCGAAAACATATGGGTGGCATTCCAACATTAATGTGCATGTGGCGAGATAAGTGTGGCTAATTATGTGCATGTGGCGACATAAGGATGATATTCTATTGTTAATGTGCATGCGATGACATAAGGGTTGCTTGTTGGGGATTGTTATTAGATATATTAGAGGCAATTCCTTTTATTGGTCATGTGTTGAAACTAATGGTTGATGTTTTTGATTAAATTCTTTTTTTCGTTATAATGACTTTTCCTTGAGTTTTACAAGTTTTTGGTTAATTTGCCATATCATCACATGCCTATTTTTTGTTGCCATTTATTTTCTTATGCTTTCCATTGTTAATTTTATATTGGTGTTTTGCATATGTTATTTTGACTAGTGAGTGTCTTGACTTAAACCTCATTACTATTTCAATGAGGTTGGTCTTGATACTTACTTGGTACTGATTGTGGTGTTATCACACGATGCTTCTTCACATTTTTTGTGCAGATCCAGGTACATTGGCTCGAGCTGGTCACTAGAAGGCCGATCCAAAGCTGTGGAGACTTTAAGGTGTACCTATTATTTCTCTTGCAGGCCTCAGAGTCCCCTTCTATTATTTCCATACTGCTATTTATTTTATTCCAAATAGTGTTGTACTTTGAGATTGAATGTGAACTCTCTTTAGAGCTTATAACTTTGTATTACCAGGTTTTGTGATTTATGACTATTATATTCTGCTTTTTCTTTTTTTAAGGCACTCTTCTGTTTTCATTAATATTTAAGTTGATATTTTCTATTGATTTCATTATGTGTTAGGCTTACCTAGTGTTATGAACTAGGTGCCATCACAATCCTTAAGACGAGATTTTGGGTCGTCACAAGAAAGTATGGAAATAACGAGTCATGATAGAAACAAGTCTTGTAGTAGCCTAATGTATACCCAGATCATGAATACTCAGGTGTACACACACACACGTCACCTAGCCTGTGCGTCACTCCCAACACATCACAAGTATTACAGTCCACATGAATAATTACCCTCAAACCAAGTTTAGATATATTACTTGCCTCAAAGAGCGTGAATTAATACTCCTACAAGCCCTTCCCATGCGAATCGACCTCTGAACGACTCGACTCTAGTCAAAACAATATAATCAATAGAAGTCATAGGAAACAACCCCAAACAATAAAGCTATGATCTTGAATCAATTATGAAAAGTCAACCTAAAGTCAACCCTAGGACCACACCTCAGAACAGTCAAAACTCACAAATCACGTGCGCTTGTTCCAATACGAGTTCAAATATGCATGTTTCAATCAAATCCAACCTTATATCGACCCTCAAAGAATCCATTTTCACTCTCCAAAATTATAGTAAAAAAAACTACAAATTGCACCTTTAATTCACATAAACTAGATGTAACAATCCATGGATAATAAATATCTACCAACAAAATCGAGTAAAGTCTACTTACCCCTTAAATTGTAATGAAAATTTCTTAAAAAATAGCCTCTAGCCGAGCTCCACAACTCCAAATAATGAAAAATGACCAAACCTTGAAATCATATAGTTTGCCCAGTGACTCCGTATTTGCGGTCCAAAATATTGCATCTGTAGAATCGTGTTTGACGAGATTCCATTGCAGATGCATAAATGACTAATCCTCCCCACAAATCCGCTTTTGCAGTTTTCCCATGCTAGGACAAATCTCACACCTATGCATCCATGGCCGCATCTGTGACCAGACTCCCATCAGACTCAGCAAATTTTCAGCAATGCTAACTCAATCAAAAATAATTTGTAATCAATACGAAAACACACCCCAGGAGATTGGGACCCCATTCAATTATACCAACCAATCCCAAACATAACACGGATCTGAAAAGAATGGACATTGGCCTAACTCAACCCCAAAAGCTAGCTTATGAGGTGAGGATTGCCCAAGCCATATAAGGAGACCAAGGACCTCAAATCCCTTCGATGTGGGATAACTCAACACCCCCCCTCACGCCCAGATCTCTGGAGCATGGACAACATAAATGGGAGTCGAACATCGGTAACAATAATTGGGATGGGCCTGGCTCTGATACCATGAAAAGAATGGACCTTGGGCCTAACTCAACCCCAAAAGCTAGCTTTTGAGGTGAGGATTGCCCAAGCCATATAAGGAGACCAAGGACCTCAAATCCCTCCGATGTGGGATAACTCAACAGGATCTACCCGAGGCCTCAAAACCTATAAAATAACATCGAAACTAAGAATTACACCTCAAGTCAAACCTAAGGAACTAATGAACATCTAGCTTTCAAAACTCATGTTGAACCACACCAAATTAACTCGCAATAACCTTAAATTTTCATACAAGTTCCAAATGATAATTCAAGCCTAATATTATCAAAGTCAACTCCCGGTCAAACTTATGAACTTTCGAAAGCTTTAACTTCCCAACATTGGCAAAATAGAACCAAATCAAACATACGAGAGACCAAATCCAAATTCGTATATACGCCTAAATCCAAAATTATCACACGAGCATATTGGAACCACCAAAATACCATTCGGGATCGTCTAGACAAAAGTCACACTCCAATCAATTCTTACAACTTAAGCCTCCAATCAAGGGACTAATTGCCCCAATTCAATCGAAAACTATCGTGTAACTAAATCAACCATTCCCAGAAGTCATATAACAACAAATACACCTATGTAAAGTATCAAAAAGGTAAATGAGGCAAAAATACTCAAAATGACCGAAAAACGCGTTACATTTGGAAGTTCATTAGTTTTATAGGCTTGAATTGGGGTGCGATTCGTAATTTTGGTGTTTTTTGATGTGATTTATGACTTTCAGTAGATTTGTATTATGTTTTAGGACTTGCTGGTATATTGGGTTAGAGTCCCGGAGGCCTTGGGTGTGTTCTGATTGAGATAAGATCAATTGTGCACTTGGAAGAATTGCTAAAGGTTGTTGGTTTCTTGTGTTTTTGCATAAGCATAGTGCTTGGCCGCAGATACAGAGCTGCATGTGCAGTCGTTTGTACGTATATGCAATGTAAGGTGGAGAATGGCTGGGTGCTCTAGTGCAAAGGTAGTGCCGTATTTGCGATTCCACAAATGCGGGGGAGGGAGGCGCATAAGCAGACATAGATAGGAGCCTGATAGTTCGCAGGTGCGAAGGGTTGATCACATAAGCAGTCTCGCGGGTGAACCTTATAGGCCGCATTTGCGGATGGTTGGGAATTTGATGAGTTCCACATCTGCGGTGGATTTACCATAAGTGTAGAGTCGAGCAACTAAGTGGGCCGCAAATATGATTTTGCTAGACATACCTTATAATCGAGGGTTTGAGTGTTTTTCTAATTTTGGGTGTTTTGGAGCTCGCGAAGGGCTATTTTGGAGCGCTTTTCACCATAATTGAAGAGGTAAGTAATGTTTAATCATTTTGATTATCGACATTGATTACCCATTGGTTATTTCACCTAATTTATGTCAATTTAAGGTGAAATTTAGGGATTTTAGAATATGTTGTTGGAGAGTGAGATTTGATGATTTGAGGGTTGATTTGTGGTTGGAATCGTGTAAACACATATGTTTAGACTCATGATGGAATGATGTTCAGAATTTGTGAGCTTGGTCAGGTTCTGGGGTGCGGACCCAGGATTGACCTTTTAGGTTGACTTTCCAATTTTGATTAAAGGCCTTAGCTTTATTGTGTGGGATTGTTTCTTTGGCTCTTATTAAAATGGTATTGAGTTAGATTCCAGTCATTCTAAGGTCGATATTGGTCGCAAGGGCTTTGGAGTATTGATATGCACATTTTGAGGTATATAACATTCTAAACTTGGAACTTGTGGTAATTAACCCTGGGAACTATGTTATATGAGATGTATTGGATACATGTTAGGTGACGTGCGTGTGTGCATGTATCGGGGTATTCATGAGTTGAGGTGGCTTTTAGACTATTATGGGATGTGTTTTGCTATCATGCCTCGTTATATTCGTATTTCTAAACATGTATGATTATTTGCATTCTAATTAAAATTAGAAATCATGTCTAGACTAAGTGGTATTTGTTCGAGACATGGTATGGATATTCTTGTTGTTTCTGAGCTATTTACCTTAATTGTACACATACTCTCAGTGATGGTGCGATATCCATGTATGAAATCTCTATCTCGGTAATTCCTTATTTGATTACTCATATATTGTTGATACCTCAAACGTGTAACACTATTGAATTGAGTATTGTGAGATGTGGTTAACTGATATTTGAGTGGTTGATGAATGAGCTTATCCCATAGAGCCGATTTGGTATTGATTTTGAGGTGACGTGTACACTAAGCTCATATTGGGCTAAGTGCTACGAATTTGGGACGACACGTGCACCAGGCCCCACTAGTTGGGCTATGTGATTATGATTAGCGCCCGGGTAGGATCTACTCCTCCCAAGTCTGACATTCCATCAGTAGACGCATGCACAATATAATATATACATGCTTTGGTGATATGCATTTATTCCAGGCACCCATACAATGTTAAGCGTTGTTGTGTGTGATGGTAATGGCCTTGTGCCAGGCACTGTGCACGTGCTAAGTGTGATTATTCTTTATTGTTTCACTACGATAATATTGAGTTGACATGTATGCATAGAGATGTACTATTCACATGCTAGATAGTAAATGAAATATGTTAGGCTTCAACTATTATATTTGAAAAGCATGTCTAAATTCCTAAAATGTGAACGAGCAGAACATGATATCATTAAGTTAATTATTTACACTGTTTCCTTTATATACCGAGATATTATTGGTTATTAATATTGGTCTATGAGTGTTTCTTCTAAGCTCGTCATTGCTTTCAGCCTAAAGTTACACTCTGCACTTCATATGCAGATCCAAGCGCTCCCGGACGTGGTGATGCTAGAGTTGTATTGGTAGAAACTGTTGGCCGACTACAAGGTAGATGCTACGTCATCCCTAGACCTTGACATTTTCTTTTATCCATTTCCACTATTACTGTTCTATTGTCCATGTAGTTGTACTGATGATTTGGCTTTATATTTTGATATTCAGTAGTGCTTATCTACTCGTTCACGCTAGATCATTGGGTTGGTTGTAGTAGTATTGTTGTTGTTTTCATTAGTCATTTTATTATATTTTCATTGTTGAGTCTATTAAACCATGTTTATTCAAATTCATTGTTATTGTGTGATTGTTAGCTTGCTTAGAAAGTAGTATTAGGCGCCGTCATGGCTCCGAAGGGAGTTGGGTCATGACATCAACTCTTGGTCAAACCTATTAATCTTTCAATCCTTCTACTTTCCAACTTTCGCTAATTCAACCCAGAATAACATATGAAACTCCAAATCCAAATATAGACATACATTAAAGTCCAAAATTAGCTTACGAAGCTACTAGTACTATCAAAACACTGATCCGAGATCAAATACATAGAAGGAAAACTTGGTCAACTCTTCCAACCTAGTTCTCTTATAAAGCATTTTGTGTAATAAAATGTCTTCTTCTAGCTAAGTATCTTTTAGTTTCTTCCTCCAAAATATGGGAATATGGTTGGTTTATATTTGAATGTAGAGTCTCAAAATACATTAGTAGTTGAATAATATTTCTCTATTTGTTGAGGAAGAGTACTCTAGCAGCTGAGAAAGATTGCTTCAGTAGTTGAGAAAGATTGCTTTAGTAGTGGTTGCATTAGGAGTGCAAACGTTTCCTGAGTTCGCTTTTGACGACCTAGTTGTAGCAAGGGACGCCTTTTGTGAGCCTCTAACGCCCCCCTTGTAAGAATACTTTTGTACGAATAATTCAACCTATGCTAAGTGATTCAATCTCAATCTCGACTATAATATTTTAGTGATCTCTACGATTTGCAGTACTACACTTACCCTATGTGGTATTAGAGCCAAACCCATTATTTTGGAGGAGGGAGCGACTTTCTCAATTTATGTTTGATGCATCCTCATCTTCTAGTCTTGTATGTTTTAGTGAAGCTATTAATGTGTCTCATACTCTTTCAACAACTCTTGCAAAGAAAATATGATTACTAGTATGAAGTAGAAGTCTTAGATAAAAATCAAAAAAATTTCATCTGCCTATTTGCCACTCATAAATCCTTATTTCTCTTTTGCTAAAAAATAATTGTCTCCATGGTCTCAAATCCGTTCTTTGGTCCAACATTGGCCCAAAGGTGTTAAAGAATATATTGCTATAGCTAAATTTGACCAGTATCCCATTTATGCAACACAAAGAGAATAATTCATCACTTTTCAGATCTCTGAAGAGTTTCCAAAGCAATGGAAGAGTCACGGTTTCACTCACATACACTTTGGAGCTATCTGGATAGCATTAACTTATCATGGATGAAAAGGGCAACCGATTGTCACAAGGATTTCTCTCCTTTATACCAGGTATCTTGATTACCAGCAGTCTAATCTTGGCACAATTGGAGTTATTCTAATTGCAGGAACAATCCTTGTGACAATGTTCCAGAATTTTAATTTGTCTCTATATGATCCATGTCTCACGGAGACATTAAAGATTCAAGTCCAGATCCTAGGAGCCTTTCTTCCCAAGGATGTCACTCAAGCAATTCTCCACTATCGGATTACATGGAGAGTTTAGAATCATGCCATGGATCTCTCTCCCCCCGTGATGGTAATACTTTGCTCATCAATGTTGATGCTACAAAGTTACTACCCAGTGCACTCAGTGTAACAGCTCAAGCTACTGGTGATATTGTTCGCTTTAGGCCTAGGCCCTCACGGGTTTAAAATACGTCACTAAGGTCTAAGACTTGTTAACTTTTATAACTAGCATCCCTCTTATTTTTTACCGATGTGGGACTGTATCTAAAGTATGGGGTGTTATATATACCCCCTCTTATGGACTCAACGTCCTCGCTGAGATTTTTCCCACGGCATGTGATTCGCCTAGACTCAACATTGAGGTTTGCCCCGCGTAATCAGGATTTGTCTAAACTCAGTTGATCTCTGACCCACCATCATCAAGGCTGTCATAAGAGTGGCTCTAATACCATCTGTAACAGCCCAATCTGCTAATGATATTCTCTGTTTTGGGCCTAGGCTCTTACGAGTATAAAATGCGTCACTAGGGTCGAAGTCTTGTTAACCTATATAGCTAACATCCCTCTTGTATTTTTCTAATATGGGAATCAGCCTAAAGTCTGGGGGTTTTACGTAACCCTGTATTGTGGTCCGAGCCTGGCCGGGGACCAGCCCAGGACAACGGTCCTAGCGGTCCTAGAGGGCCTAACGGTCCGGTTCTGCTGGGCCTGGGCTCTAGCGGTACAAAAGCCCGTGGTGGATCGATTCAATACACAAGGCCCTTGAGCCTGGGACCGCCCAAGCGGGCCTGGGCTGGTTCAACCGATCCCAATGGGCCTAAACGGGCTCCAACGGTTACTTTTTTTTTAAAAAAAATCTTTAAAAAATGGTCAACGGTTAGATTTTTAAAATCTAGCCGTTGGCCTTCATAATTTATCTGTTCGCCACTTTAAAAAATAGTCATTTGGCCCCCAATCTTTATTTTAACCTCAAACTTTATGTAATTACACTTTTTCCCAATTCTCAACTATAAATACCCCCTCATTCTTTCATTTTTACTCACCAATTCATCAATCTCTCTCAAGCTCTCTCAATCTCTCTCAATCTATATTTAATTTCTCTTCTATTGCTTACTTTATTATTGCAATTTTGTGAAAATTGTGAAGTTGGTGAATTGAAGTATTCAAGTCTTCAACGATTTGCAATATTGAAGAAGTTGTTTGGCATTTCGGTAAACTCGTTACAACTCTTATGTTTTAAGAATATATTTTTGTGTGTTTTAGTTTGCATAATTGTAATTAATATGGCATTTTATTTGAAACAAATGTTTGGTGGTAAGGGAAAAGCTAAAATTGGTGAAATTCGTAGCCAACCTACTACCCTCCCCCAGCTCCCCGACCTTCTTCATTTACCCGTCCTGCTACTCCTATTATTATTGATAGTGATAACCCTTGTTTTCAATTTTTCGATAGTCAATTTTGCCATAATGTTGCACCGGGTGAACAATTAAATGAAGGAATTATGAATGCTCTTTATCCTAATCAAACTATCTTAGAAAATGATGAGGAAAATGAGGATGTAGATGAAACCCAATCGGATTTAGATGATACACCTACTAGTCCTGTTAGTAACCCAACTGATGCCCCGCCCGACCTACCTATAGAAACCCCTACATTTAATAGACAACCTTCTAAACGCCCTGAAACATCAATTGTTTAGCATTTTTTTACTCAAGTAAGAGAACAAAGTAAGGATAAGTGTAAAACTTGTGGGAAATAGCTAGCGCATAAATATACTGGAGACCATAGCGGTACGGGTAGTTTGGATAGGCACATAAAAACACACCCTAGAGATAAAGCTAGATATTTACAAATGAAAGCGCAACAAGAGGGGACAAGCGTAGATACTGCGGTTAACCCTAGTACCGGTTCAAATGTAGTTCAACGAGGAATTAACACTGTGACCGGTGGTATTTTATATTAAGATCCTAACAGATATCGTGAAGAATTAGCAAAGATGGTTACTGTTATGTGCTTACCATTTAGTTTTCCATTAAACCCTCGTTTTGTGCAATATATTAGAAGAATTTTTAATCATATTTACAAAGGTTGGCCTCGCGCAATAGTTAAGAGCGATATTTACAAATATAAACATGATTATGAACAATATTTGCGCTATTTGTTTACTCATATAACTAATCGGTTTTCTATTACTACTGATATTGGTAGAAGTAATAATGATTGTGATTATCTAACTGTTACTAGTCATTGGATAGATGAGGAGTGGATAATGCAAAAACGCATTATTACTTATAGAATAATTAGTTCACGGCATAAAGGTAAGTTTATTGCTAACACTGTTACAAATATTTGTACATATTTTTGGATTCGAGATAAAATAATGGCAATTTCTATGGATAATGCTTCTAGTAACATTAGTGCGATAGGCATACTTACAATAACACTGAATTCTGCATTTAGTAATTGTTTCCATGTGAGATGTATTTGTAATATTTACCATTTAATTGTTGGTGATGGAATTAGAATTTTCAAATTTTAAATTGAAAAGGTTAGAATGACTCTTAATTGGATTTTTTATTCAAACCGTAGAAGTAGAGTTAAAGAGTATTTTAAAAAATATGATGAATATGGCCCTACAGAAATAAAGATTCCTAAACCTTATCCGACTAGACGGAATTATATGTACGAAAGATTAGTCGTTGCATATCTATATAGAAACCAAATTAATGCAAGGTTTAATTATCGTGTTGGTGGTGAGGATGATGATGAAATCCTTACAAATCAAGATTGGACGAATGTTAAAAGTCTTATAGATTTTTAGAACATTTTCAAATTGCTACTAATGCATTTTCTGGGCAATATAATCCAACTATTTCAAACTGTTTTGTTTATATTGCAGCACTATGTGATTTGTTTGTTATATTTTTGGAGAGGGTGGAGAAATTTATCAACTTTCTATAAATACAATGAAAGAAAAGTTTAAAAAGTATTTTTTTTCCTACCCCTCTATTTATGGTGTTGCTGCAATGTTAAACCCTACATTGAAATTAGGAAGCCCTCACTTTTGGTACTCAAATATTTATAAGAATTTAGATCTTTCACATGAGAAATTTTCTACACTAGGAGATGCAAAATCCTCAATTAAAATAAATGCTCAAATAATCTATAATGCTTATCAATTTGCCTTAGATCACGCTTGGCCAAATGTTCCAACCCCTACTTCGTCTAGTACACAATCGTCTAAAAGGGTTGCTGGCCTAAAATCACTTAAATCTTGGATGGAGTTCAGGAGTTCTCAGGGTGATAATTTTGATGAGACTTCACATTTAAATGAGCTTCAAGTTTATTTGTCGCAGGGTCTTGTAAAGGAGAATCCAGACAGCATCTTTGATATTTTAGAATGATGGAAGGCAAGGGAAAAACATTTTCCTATTCATGCAAGGATGACTCGGGATATTTTATCTATCTAAGCTTCAACAGTTGCATCAGAGAGCGTTTTTAGTCAGCAAGACTTCAAATAGGTGATCATAGAGCATCTATGAGGGAGAGCTTGGAAAAATTAGTACTATTCAGATATTGGATCCGTGTAGAAAGAGAAACTTTGGACTTGCAGAATCACAACTAGAGATAGACGATGCTTATGAAGAAATGATAGCGGAACTTGTGGAGGATGCTGCTTCGCCCGTAAGCGGTGATGAACAAGCTTCTTTTCCGCCACCACCAACGGAACCACCTCCGAACCTTGAAGGATTTATGAGATTTGTTAGAGATACAATGTAGATTACGGTGTAACTTGTACTTTGACACATATTCTTTAGTTTTTTTTCCTTTTAATGGTAGTATTAGCACTATGTTGTGCTTATTCCATTGGGGGGAAGAAGACTAAGAAAGATTTACCATTTTTGGTAATAAAAATTATAAGACATTCCCTTGAATTTCTCTTTGCAATATTTTTTTGGTCTTTAACTTGCTATTCCTTATAAGCTATAATATATATACATAACATACTATATATACTATATATACTATATATACTATATATATATATATATATATATATATATATATATATATATATATATATATATATATATATATATAAATATATATATATACATATATATATATATATATATATATATATATATATATATATATATACACACACTATAATACTATTCAACATATTCAAACCAAGATAGAAACATATGTGAAATTAGACAAAGCAAATGCTGCAAAGGACAAAATAAGCTCATTTGAGCTAATTACTAAAAGTCTTCACATGAAGAAAGGAGCCATATCCAAGAAAGAAATCCTCGCTTCATATTTTGAGGAAATAAAGAAAGACTTGGGAAAAAATTTCGGAACGGATGTCAATGATGATATATCAATGGCCTCTATAGGTAACACTTCCGATGAAGACAAACGTGCAATAGGGGAATCTCAAAGCACCTCCAGAACGGAAGTTAATATTGAAGAGATAGAGGATTTCCTTGCAAAATTGAAGGAAAATGCCGAAGAATCTTCGGAGAAAAAAGACAAAAAAGGAAAGGGCAAAACTTAAATTATTGAAGTCCCCATAGGACAATTATAGGGATAATAAGTTAAAAGACTTTAATAAAGAGACGGACCCCTCCATTATGAGGAATCTACTTTTATAAAGTATATTGTCCGTTTGTAATAATTTTCTTTGTAGGCCACTATTGTAAACTATTTTGTCAGCCAACTTTATTTTTTTAGTAGTGAATCGATCCATTATATAAGGATCAACTTAGTTTAGGAGAAAGGAGTTATTCGCCAAAGCTCGGAACATCTACCTAGCCTTCTCTATCCTTGTAAAAATCCCTTTGTAATTTGGTAGTATTTTGAATTCAGCAATAAAAATCAAAAAGGTCACTTGGCCACAAACAGCCGGTCTTGGGTACTGATTTACTCTCTCTCTTTATTTACAATATTTGGAGTACTATTAGCCTAAATGATAGGCTAAACAAGTAAGTGTTAAGCTTAGTATTCAAAGGTTATTTACAAAACATGCTTTGTCTCTTAAAATGAACCGTATCACCTCGATTAAGTGTTAGGTTAAGAACTCTATAGACCAGGCAGTTTCTAACGTCGACAGTAAATCTTTGTTAGGATATCCTAACCGGTGGTGCTCTTAAACGCATTTAGGCAGATGGCCATGTTGAAGAGTTGTGAGGAGCATCATGGGTTAAGATTTACCTAAAGGATGGTAATCTGTCTCGAATATAGTTCTTGTAATTCTTCCTGAACCTCATTCGGATGCGATCCGGTTAAAGATGGAATCAGATCCATGTTGGTAGAAACCCGAGAAACTAAGTTTAACACTATATATCAAATGAATATGATTAGGAAGGAAACTGCTGTTAAAAACAGTAGGAAAGAAGAATATGAATTACCACAGCAATTAGATCTACTTAATAAGTGGACTATACCCTTAGTCAAACCTAAGGTAATATACCAGTTAGGAACATTTGAAAAAATATGTTTAAAACAAGTAGTTAAAACTACTGAAGAAATTATCACTGTAGATAGTGACCATGCTACATTCAGATTATTATCTGAAAGTGATTTAGCCCCATATAGGGATTCTCATAGATTTATTCACATAGGCTTAATACAAGTCGCCTTTAAGCCACTAACTTTAAGAGGCTTACCTGAAAGCTTTATAGTAGCTCTCAGAGATGGCAGAAATCAGAACTAGAAAAAGTCTCTTATAGGGACTGCGCAAACTAGTTTGGCTTATGACCCTGTTTATTTTAATGCTTAACCTAATTTGCAGATTTCTCTTAATGATGAGAATTCTTTAAATGCTTTAATACTAAGCATTAAATTACATGGTTATAATTATTTTCCTGGTACAGAAGTTATATGTATCTGTTATAGAATATATATCAAACCTTTATATACTTTGAATCCTATGTGTAAAGTTATGGATTTCAAAAATAAAACAATTCTTATAGAAACCAACTTTGGAAAATTCAAAGTAACTACCAGGAGACCTATCAAATTGGATGAAATTGATTTTCCTAGGGAATGTGTCATAGAGGAAGCAGTTGCTCCTCGAAACAATGGTAGTACTGAGGTTGCAGAAATAGAACAAACCTCAGATGGCACAATTAAGATTAGGTTTAATGAACATATCCAAGCTGATAATATCAGTTTATCATTTAAGTTAACCAGATCAAACTCTTCATACATCCCTCCAATTGATTATGTGGTAGACATTCCATTTAGATCTTCCACATCCCAAATTAGAGAAAATAATAGGATTAATAATATCAGTATCAATAGTGATAATATAGTCAAGATTAATTCATATCTTGAACCCACTGCATCCGAAATGGATTTTTCAAATGGTGTTAATGATGGTTGAAAACCAAATAGAGTTTAGTCCGGGTTCACCGGCAAGAAAAGTGACTCTAGAAGAATTTCTAACACCCAGATGGGCTGTTTTCAGTAAATGGTTTCATGAAAACATGATTAATGAATTGATGCAATTTTTTAGAAATGATTTATATCAAGATATTAGCAAGAAAAATAAGATTATTGCTTTCATTTCCTGGTTTATGTCTAAACATGTTTATAGCTATGTTTCTGTGTTAGAAAGAGATTATATGTTCACGAGTGGGAAAATAACTAAATCATTCGTTCCACCCCAACAATATTTTCAGATGGTAGAAAGAGATAAAATTGTATATTTCACTGCTTTTCAAAATTGCTTGAACACGATGTGGCTTCTATTACAGTTAAAAACTTGAATACGATGCTCACTCAGAATAATTATACTAATATGTATATTAGTATTCTGGGTGAACAAGTTGTTATGATACATGACAAATTGGACAAGCTTATAGCTGAGGTCCGAAAGATTCAACAGAAGGATGATAAAGGTAAAGAGCAAATAGCTACTACCAGCATCCAACCTCCACCTGAGGTAAAAGACTTTAAATTAAAAAGTCTTGAAGATTTGGAAGAACTTCTTACTAGGAAGATTAGAGAGTTTAGGGAAAGTCCTTTAACAATAGTACATAAACTTGATGAAGGTAAAGGATTACAGGTAGAAGATGAGATTAATAAGATCTATGAAAGATATGCTTGAAAACCCTACCAAAGAATGTTTTACTACCCTAGACCTACCCCGAGGATGTCCTAATAGAAGAACAGGACAACGACCACTATCACAAGGGTTACAGTGGGTCAGATATCTATAATTGGAATATAGATGGTCTTGCTGAAAGACAAACCTATATGACAATACATAGAATGCTTGTGTACAGTAATATCTGTAAGGTTAATAAAAATACAGATAGAGCAATAACAGAAATGATTATTACTAGATTTAGTTGCCAACTTAAATATTTGTGGGATAATTATTTCACTCATGAACAGCGTCGCCAAATCATGAACGCAACCAAAGTTGAGGAAGATAAGACTGTTCAAAACATGGTCTATTCTTTAATTCTAAAATATCATCGAACACTTTTTGGGAAGATGGTCTGATAATAGTGAGACCATTAGAACTATGCTCCAGAATTTGAGGTGCAAAACCCTCACATCATTTCGATGGTACAAAGATGTTTTCTTATCCAGAGTGATGGAATTACCAGTGAGTAATAGTACTCATTGGAAGTCCAAATTTATTGATGGACTCCCTTCCTTATTTACTGAAAGGATTAGAAAGGTCCTTAGAGGTACATGGATGACTATCAACTATGATACCTACTCATATGGTAAGTTGATTAGTGTATGCACTCAGGAAGGCTTAGATTTATGTAATGAAATAAAGCTTAACCAACAAATTAAGAAATATCATCTCACTAAGAGACAACAATTAGGTGAATTTTGTGAACAGTTCGCTATAGATATGCCTTCTAATGGAAAGAGATCCCATAAAAAAAGGATTTCAAAAGAATCAAGGGTTCTTCGGAAAAACGGCGTGAAAAGAACCAAAGGAGAAAGGCTTTTCATAAAGCCATGAAGGGTTTTGTTAAATCAAAAAACCCTCAGGCTTGTTATAAATGTGGAAGATCATATAAAAGATTATTTGTATAAGATTCTTTTAAATTCTTCTCCAGAAGTATCTGACACTGAGGAAGATGGATCATCAACAAGTGAAGACCTCAGGGTTCTTCATGAAGAAAGTTATACCTCATCTTCTGAAGAAGAGCAAGAGCAATATGATAAGGGACATTGCTCAAATCATTGTTGTAATACTGATGATGAGCTTTTTAATATGTATTCTCATTTTAGAGATTTAAAGATCAATGTTTTGCCAAATAATAACATACTTGATATTTTAAGGGTTATTAAAGACCCTGAATTAAGGTCCCAGCTTATTGACAAACTTCCTTCTAGTCTAGAGGAAGACACAAAGGTGGAACAAATCCCATCTCAAAAAGGACCTTGCACTATGTCAGAAATCAGAAAATGGTGAAAAGCAAATTACGGCATGAAAGAATGGCTACTGTCCAAGATTTAAGTACTGAGATAAGTTATCTCAAGAAAGAAATCTCTGAACTAAAGGCTTCAAATATTGCCTTGGATAAAAGAATTTTCAAATTGGAAAATTCCACGATAATTGATAATCCTAATATTAAGATTACTGAGTTAAATACAACTGCCAGTCCTTCTGAAGAAAACCCAGCTAATAAGTTTCTTGGAGACATAGATTTTTCTGAAGGAGAATTTCTTGAAAAACTCCAATATTTTATCACCTAAAATTGTTTGATAAAAACAACTCTTTTAATAGGCTACAATTTTAAAAAAAGAGTTTGTTGCTTTATTTGACAGTGGAACAGATTTAAATTGTATAAAAGAAGGAGTAATACCCTCTAGATATTTTCATAAAACCACTCATCGCTTAAAAATGCCAGTGGTAATTCAATGGGTATTTGATATAAATTACCTAAAGCTTACATTTGCCAACACGATATCTGTATTCCAGAAAGTTTTATTTTAGTAAAAGATATTGACAAGGATTTTATATTGGGTGTCCCATTTTTTATTTAATAGATGCCTTTTTATGTTTGGATACAAAAAGATTTACTGGTACTTACGATGGTAAGAACATCACTTTTGAATTTATAACCCAGCCTGTCCAGCGATTTATAAATGAAATCATTTCTAGTAATATTTCTTCTAAAGTAAATAAAATTGAATTTTTAAAGAATGAAATCTGTTCTATTACTATTGAACAGAATTTAAAAAATCCGAAATTAGTAGAGAAAATTAATTCTCTTAAAATAAGTTTTCTACTTCTATTTGTGGTGATCATTCGAATCAATTTTGGGGTATAAAAAAGCATATCATAAGTCTTCTTTATGAAGAAGACTTCTCTGAGGATCATATCCCTACCAAGGATCGTTCTTGCCAAATGAATTCTGAATATTTGGAATTATGCAAGAAGGAGATTGACTCCTTACAACATAAGGGTTTAATATGGCCCTCAAAATCTAAATAGTCATGCACTGCTTTTTATGTCAATAAGCATGATGTACAGGAACGGAGTTCCTAGATTAGTCATAAACTACAAACCCTTAAATAAGGTTTTAAAATGGATCAGGTATCCAATCCCGAATAAGAAGGATTTATTAGATAGGTTACAGATGCCATCATATTTTCAAATTTTGATTTAAAATCGGGTTATTAGCAAATTCGGATATCTGAATCGGATATATATAAAACTGCTTTTAATGTGCCAATGGGCCAATATGAATGGAATGTTATGCCTTTTGGCTTAAAAAATGCCCCCTCTAAATTTCAAAAAATTATGAATGATATTTTTCTTCCTTACACGGATTTCATAATTGTTTATATTGATGATATTCTAGTATTTTCAAAAAATAGAATCTCATTTTAAAAATTTAGATTTATTTAGAAAAATTATTATCCAAAATGATCTAGTCATATCAAAACAAAAAATGATGATTTTCAAACTTTCGTTAGGCTTTTGGGTCATAACATTGAAAAAGGTAGGATTATCCTATCAATAGAAGTATTGAATTTGCTTCTAACATTCCTGATATAATTACTGATAAAACCTAACTCCGGAGATTTCTTGGAAGTCTGAATTATATTTCTCCTTCATAAAGGACCTTGCCCAGGACACTGCTATTCTTTATGATAGATTAAAAAAGAATTCCAAAGCATGGACTGATAGTCATACTGAAGCAGTCAAAAACATTAAACAAAAGGTCCATAACCTCCCTTGTTTAACTCTAGCCAATCCTACTTGGCAAAAATAGTAGAGACAAATCCCTTTGATATTGGTTATGGCGGAAATTTAAAAGAATATTCGCCTTTGGATAAACAAGAATATCTGGTCAAGTTCTATTTTGGAAAATGGAATAATGCCAAAAAAACTTTTGCCACTATAGCTAAAAAAATTCTTGGTATAGTCAAATGTGTTATGAAATTTCAAACTGATTTATATAATAAACAGTTTCTTATTAAGACTGATTGCCAAGCTGCAAAGTTTATCTTTAATAAAGATTAAAGTTATTCCCCTCCTAAGCTAGATTATCCTTTTTCTAGATTTTCTTTTCCCCAAATAAATAGCCATATAGATGCTCATAACCCATATGCTCAAAATATGGTAGAACCTGAATTTGACATTGCAAAGTTAGTTTGGAAACGAGACACCCTTCCTGATTTTCTTACAAGAAAATATTTGCACTAATAAATTCTCTCTTCAATATACCATAATCATGAATTATTACATGATATTTTTTTATGAAGAAACATTTGAGGTAATTACTAAAAGTCATCAAATGAAGAAAGGATCCATATCCAAGAAAGAAATCCTCGCTTCATGTATTGAGGAAATACAAAAAGACTTGGCAAAAAATTTCGGAACAGAAGTCACTGATGATATATCAATGGCCTCTATAGGTAACACTTCCGATGAAGACATATGTGCAGCAGGGGAAGCGCAAAGCACCTCCGGAATGGAAGTTAATATTGAAGAGATAGAGGATTTCCTTGGAAACTTGAAGGAAAATGCCGAAGAATCTTCGAAGAAAAAAGACAAAAAAGGAAAGGGCAAAGCATAAATTATTGAAGGCCCCATAGGACAATCATAGGAGTAATAAATTAAAAGACTTTAAGAAAGACTTTAATATATAAAAACATATATATATATATATATATATATATATATATATATATATATATATATATATATATGTACTACTATATACCATGGAAGATCTACTAAGGTTATGGAAGTGAAGTTATTATTTAACACTTACTTTATTGAGTTTTTATGTCTTGGTTTAATAAACAAAAATTTATTAAAAATATGATTAAAGAACAAATAGATTTTCCTGTACAACAAGATTTATTAAATACTTGGGTAATTCCTATGGTTAATATAGAGACTATTTACAAATTGGGAACTTTTGAAAAATTTGCTGGAAAAACTACTGTGAAAACTACAGAATTAATTTTACGATGGATAAAGATAGTGGAGTTTTTAATTTATTATCTCAAAATAATATAGATTATTATAAATCTAAAGATTTCAATTATCTGCATATTGGTTTAGTTCAAGTTGCTTTTAAGCCATTAACATTAAAAGGCTTACCTGAAAGTTTTGTTGCTGCTTTACGTGATGGAAGAAATTTAAATTGGAAAAATTCTTTGATTGGTTCTATACAATCAACTTTGGCTTATGGTGCAATATATTTTAATGCTTATCCAAATTTGAATATTGCCTTAACTGATGTGAATATTTTACAATCATTAATTTTGAATATCAAGATTAATGGATATGATTATTTACCTGGAACAGAAGTGATGTGTATTTGTACTAGAATTGTTTATAGACCTCTTTATACTTTATCTCCTAGATGTAAAATTTCTGAACAAAATCATGAGACTGTTTTGTTTAAAAATAATTTTTCTAAATCTAAAATTATTACTCGTAGATTAATTAAGTGGGAAGAAATTAACTTTCCTAGTGAATGGATTATTGAAGAAGCTGCAGTACCTCGTGAGATTACTAGTGATGAAATTTCTGATATTAGGCAAAGTAAAGATGGTAGTGTAATTTTGAGTTTTAAAACTCAAGACATCCCTAGACTAACAGATTCTTCTTCAAGATTAACCAGATCTGTATCTTCTTATATTTCACCAGCAGATTATATCGTTGATATTCCATCAAGAGCTTCGACTTCTCAGATTAGAGAAACAAATTAATTGTTTTAGATAAAAACAATATTGTTAAAGGGGAAGATCGTTTTAGTGATCCTACAGATTCCGATATGAATTTTCCAACTGGTTTACATGGATAGTAAAAAAATTAATTTTAGTCCAGGTTCTCTGGCACGAAAAAAGATTTCTTTAGAATTTTACAGTCCAAAATGGGAAGAATTTAGAAATTGGTTTTTCTCTGATTCTAATGGAGATGAAACAGAATATTTTTCTAAAGATTTTTATAAAAAGTTAGAAAAAAATAATATTTCATTACCATTTGTCCCTTGGTTTATGATTAAATATGTGGGATATCATTTGTCAGTCATTGAACATGAGTATCATTTGTCTAACGGAAATATAATGATTTCTTTTTTACCACCAACTCAGTCTTTTGATATCGATAAAGATGGTAAAACTATTAATTGTACTGCTTTTGCAAAATTATTTGAAAATAAAGTTGCTGTAGTTACTTGTGAGCATGTCAATTTGATTCTTAAACAGCAGAATTATTCTAATTATTATTTGAATGTTTTAGGAGAGCATGTTATGGCATTGCATAAGAATTTAGATAATTACTTGAAACAAACACAGATTCTACAATAAAAAATAGAAGCTTTTCATAAACCAAAAAAAGAATTGAAAATTGTTAATAATACATTACAACCTCCTCCTGAAATAAAAATTTTAAAACTGATTCTTCTGAAGAAATTGAACAGCTTTTGAAAGAAAAATTGAAGAATATTAATTTCTCCTCCAATCTTACTGGAATAAATTTTCAGCCTCAACCTATTTTATCTACAAAACAAGAAGATTTTATTACTCAAAATGCCCCAGATATTTTAAATAAAATTAATACTAAATGGGCGGATAAGCCAATTCAAAGAATGTATTATTACAATAGGCCAACCCCCATGGATGTTTTAAATGAAGAAAGAGACCAGATTTTTAACAATAGTTATAGTAGTAAAGAAATTTATGAATGGAATATTGATGGTTTTAATGATAAACAGATTTTTACTACTGTTCATAGAATGTTGATGTATAGTACTATTTGTAAGATTAATAAGAATCAAGACAGAGATATTGCGGCTATGATAGTTGCTGGTTTTACGGGCCAACTAAAAGGTTGGTGGGATAATTTTTTAACTCAAGAACAAAAGATTACAATTATGAATACTACTAGTGTTCATAAGATTGAAGGGCAATTAGCCTACCAAACTGTTGATTCTGCTAGTACTTCTCAGATACAACAAAATGTTGTTTATACTTTAGTTACTACCATGGTAGAACATTTTTGTGGTAGATGGACTGATGAGGCAGAGACTATTAGAACAACATTACAAAATTTACGTTGTAGACAATTATCTGATTTTAGATGGTATAAAGATGTATTTTTAAGTCGTGTTATGGAATTGCAGGATTGTAGTCATGAACATTGGAAGTCTAAATTTATTGATGGTTTACCTTCGATTTTTTCTGAAAGAGTTAGAAAGCATTTACGTGGTACTAACAACAAGATTCCTTGTGATTCTCTTACTTATGGCAAAATTATTAGTGTTTGCACACAGGAAGGTTTAGCTGTTTGTAATGATATTAAGATGAATTATCATATCAAAAAGAATAGACTAAATGAAAGAAAACAATTAGGAGAATTTTGTGATCAATTTGCTTTTGATATTCCTGGTTCTTCAAAAAGAAAAAAGAAGATTTCTAGTTCTAAAGATGATAGGAAGCGTAAGTATAAGAAAAAGTTGTTTAAATCCCATGATAAAACAAATTGGGATAAAAATAAGAATTTTTATAAAAAGAAGGGTAAGAAAGATTACAAAAAAGGATTAAGTGTCATAAATGTGGTAAATTTGGTCATTATGCAAGTGAGTGTAAAACTCAGGAAAAGATTAAGAGTCTAGATTTAGATGATAAAATTAAGGATTCTTTGTGTAAGATTCTACTAAATTCTGATTATAGTTCTGATGTATCTGATTCCTCTTCTACTGATTCTAGTTCTGATGAAAATCTAAGGGTTTTACATGATGAAGATTTATATTCTGATTCTGACAGATCTTTTTCGAATGATGATTGTGCTTGCAAGAAAGATGATAGTTTGTATGATTTAATTTCTAATTTTCAGGATCTGAATGTTAACATGATTAATGATGAGAAGATAATAATGATTTTAAAAACAGTAGAAGATAAAGATTTGAAAAATAAAATTTTGGGTACAGTTTTGACTTAATGATGAGCCTAATACCAATTTTCCCTCTTCAAATTTTAGTTTAAAACAGCCTGATTACTATTCGACTGCTGAATTAAAAAGGATTTTAACTCAAAGGAATTTTCCAGAAAAAGAAATTACTGTTTATGATTTAAAATAAGAACTCCTTAATTTAAAGGAAGAAATTGTTTATTTAAAAAATCAGTCAAAAATCTATGATAGAAGAATTTCTAGCTTAGAAGATAATAGGACTTTTGATTTACATTTACAGGCAAATAAGAATGAAGCTGAGACTTCTAGAACAAATGAAACTGAAATTTCTAAACCTGGTAGTGGAGAAAACACTAGCCAAAATATAGATATTACAAAAAATTCTTTTTAACGAATATCCTCAGCGAGGATAAAAATGAATTTTTACAAAAAATGAGTATTATTACATCTCAAAAGTTTTATACTAAAATTACTTTACAAATTGATTACAATTTTAGAAAGGAATTCATTGCCTTATTTGACAGTGGTGCAGTTGTAAATTGTGTTCAGGAAGGACTTATACCTTCGAGATATTTTCATAAAACAACTCATTGTTTGAGATCTGCTAATGGTAGTCAAATGAAATTGAATTATAAACTACCAAAAGCTTTTTTTATGTAACAATGGTATTTGTTTACCTCAAAGTTTTATGATTGTGGAAGATATTTCTTGTCCAATTATTTTAGGGGTCCCATTCATGCATGCTATATTTCCTTTAAAAATGTGGGATTATACTAAAATAATAGGGACTTATAATGATAAAGATTTTCAGTTACATTTTATTACTAAACCTTTTACGAAATCTATAAAAATGATTATTGAGAAATTGATTCTGAAAAATCAACAAATCAATTTTATAAAACAAGAAATTACTTTATTAGAAATAGATGTTTTGCTGAAAAACCCAAAATTACAAGAAAAAATTGATTTGTTAAAAAACCAATTTGTTACTAATATTTGTGATGATCATCCTAATGCTTTTTGGGATAGAAAAAAACATGTTGTTTCTTTACCTTATGAAGATTGTTTTGATGAAAATAATATTCCTACTAAAGCAAGACCTTGTGAAATGAATTCTGCTTACCTAGATTTGTGTAAAAATGAAATTGATAATTTATTAAAGAAAAGGTTAATTAGACAATCTAGTTCTGCTTGGTCATGTACTGCTTTTTATGTCAATAAGCATGCTGAACAAGAAAGAGGTGTACCAAGATTAGTAATAAATTATAAGCCTCTTAATAAAGTTTTGAAATGGATTGGTATCCTATTCCTAATAAAAAAGATTTATTGAATAGATTACATGATGCTATTGTTTTTTCTAAATTTGATCTAAAATTAGGATATTGGCAGATTCAGATTGCTGAACAAGATAGATATAAAACTGCTTTTAATGTTCCAATAGGGCAATTTGAATGGAATGTGATGCCTTTTGGTTAAAAAATGCTCCTTCAGAATTTCAAAAGATTATGAATAATATTTTTATTCCTTTTACAAATATTATTATTGTTTACATAGATGATATTTTGGTATTTTCTAAAAATATTGAATTACATTTCAAACAATTAAAAATATTTCAGCAAGTAGTTATTCGAAACGGTTTAGTTATTTCTAAACCAAAAATGACTCTTTTTTAAAATAATATTAGATTTCTTGGGCATAATATTGGTAGAGGAACCATTATTCCTATTAATAGACCTATTGACTTTGCTTCAAAATTTCCTGATGTTTTAACTGATAAGAGGCAACTACAAAGATTTTTGGGTAGTCTAAATTATATTTCTCCTTTTGTAAAGGATTTATCAAAAGATACTGCAATTTTATATGAAAGATTAAAATAGAATCCTCCTGCTTGGAATAATTTACATACCGATGCGGTTAAGAAAATAAAATCCAAAGTAAAAGAACTTCCTTGTTTAACTTTGGCTAATCCCGATTGGGAAAAAACTGTAGAAACTGATGCTTCAGACATAGGATACGCTGGTATTTTAACTCAGTTTTCCCCTGTTGAAAGAAAGGATTTTATTATACAATTTTATTCTGAAAAATGGAGTAATAGCCAAAAGAATTATGCAACGATAGCCAAAGAGATTTTAGCTATTGTTAAATGTGTTTTAAAATTCCAAACTGATCTGTACAATCAGAAATTTTTAATAAAAACAGATTGCCAAGCTGCTAAATTTTTGTTTAATAAAGATTTTAAGCATAATGTTTCCAAATAAATGTTTGCTAGATGGCAAGCATTGTTAGCTCCATTCGATTTTGAAATTGTTTATAAAAAAGGAATTGATAATAGTTTACCAGATTTTCTTACAAGAGAATATCTAATTGATAATTAATTTTAGTTTTGCAGGATGCGGCCAAATTGGCCAAGACCCTCCTCTGGAAGAGAAAGAGGGGCAAATCAGAACAGATTTCAAACCTTAGGGCATATTCCAGCCCAAAAGAGATTTCTTGAAGAAGGACCTTCATCAAGTATGAAACCTTCTTTTGCAGATTATCAAAAATATTTAGATTTCATTGCCAGCAATGCTGGAACTACTGGGAGTAGCAATGCTACCATTCAACCCACCTCTGTTGAGGATCATAAGGATTTGGACCCCTTAAATGAAGATTCCTCTGCTGTCATTACAGGAAAAACTGATAATGAGATTTTTGACACAAATCCTATGAAAGAGATTATAATTTATGTGGACTACAAAGATTTTCAGTGGAAACAAAATCCTTGGATTGTGATGAAGAGATATTTGAATAATGCATTATTTTCAATGCAAACCTATAAGAATAGATTACACTTTGAAATGATTTTAACATCCACATGATCAGTAGAGATTTCTCATAATAATACTGGTAGTTCAAATAAATCATACTTTTCATTTTCAAAAATTATCATTAAAAGGATTATACTACCTGAAGAATGGGGATTAAGTACCTTGAAAGATTGCCAATATGTACATCCAGTTTAGAAGATTTCGATTAACTACAACTATTGGGATTATGTGGATGCATTTTCTAAAACGTTATTCTATGAGAATGATGATCATAAACATTCATGGTTTATCAAGATATGTGCTCAGGTGTTTAGAAGCACTCAGATTCCAACATGGTTCATCAAATGGTGGTCTTTTTTCGGACCTTCTCAAGGAGTTCTACCATTATAATTCAAAGATTTATTTAATAAATAGGTTGAAATTTCTCCTAAGATTAATGAATTGGATAGAGAAGATAGACTTTATCCAAGGACACCTATTATGAATTTCTTTATGGAATTTTTTGTTCCCTGGATTTTTAAATGGACCATTGAAGTGGGAATTGATTCAGATGAGATGCCTTGTTTGTATCGAAGATTTCATACAAAATTTTGGCCTAAATTGATTTCCAAAGGACCTGATGGAAAATTAGTAGGGCAAGAACTATTGGATACAATACAGATTGCAATTGTCAAATATAGTAAGGAATCTCCAGAAGATCCAATGTAGAAGAGAGTCATTTTGCCAAGATTACTAAAAAGATTCAGATTAAGAGAGGTGGATTATTATCCAAAGAAGAATTGATTACAGGCTATATGGACCAAATAAAACAAGATACTCAGAGGCAAATTGTTGGTGATGACGTTTTGATGGGAGATAATTTTAAAGATTCTCAGAGTATTAACAGTGTGACTTCAGAAGATTTACCAGACCTGCTCAAAAAAGCAGAGGAAGAGATTTCAAAACTCAAAAAAGCCACATAGGTTCTAGAAAAACTATTGTATTATGTAATTTTACTATACACTTTTTGACTTTTGTGCACTTTACTATGCACAATATCTTCTATATAAGAAGGATAGATTTCATAAAAGAGGACACGGTTAGTAGAACCCCTCTCTCTCTAAAAATATTTGCTCTCACTTCTCTCTAAGATTTCTTCTTTGTAATTCAGTTGTAATAGAGTTGTGAATAAATAAAATCGAAAGTTCTGCAGAATCAGGTATTTCTGTTCCTTTATTTGTGTTTTAAATATTGTTTATATTAAACTTTGCTTATATTTGCCCAATGATGGGCTAAGTTCTTAAGTGTTAAATAATAACTGATATAGCCTAAGGATAATCTGAAAGGGTGATGACTCTAAAATAAGAGCTTTGCCTTGAAGGGGTTAAGGTTGTAGCATAGGTAGAGTTTAAACAATTTTATGCAAACTAAGCTTAAATCATGGCGTTGGTAAGCCCTAGAAGGGGTGTTCCCGACATGGTTACTGATGGATTAAATCGGGTATAAACCTTGTGATTCCGTTGGTAAGTTCTGTATGGCAGGTTGTATCGCCTATGGATGTTCCCGGTTGGGTTTATATCGATTAATTCGTGGTTTGCATAAAATATATTAAACTTAGTAAATCCTAGCTTCCTAAAAGATCCTACAGCCCTAAAAAGGTCCTGCTCAACACTTTAGGGCTGTAGGATCTTTTAGGAAGCTAGGATTTACTAAGTTTAATATATTTTATGCAAACCACGAATATATATACACATAACATACTATATATACTATATAAACAATATGTACTATCACACACATACACATATATACATATATGTAGTATATATACATATACATATATATATATATATATATATATATATATATATATATATATATATATATATATATATATATATATATATATATATATATATATATATATATATATATATATATATATATATATATGTATATGTATATGTATATATATATATACACATAATACTTATATTTGGTAATTAAAGCTTTTCATTAATCACCAATGAAGTAACATTACAAAACCATAGTCTAGCTTAAACTCAGCTGACTATCTCTAATATAACATTTAAACTATATCTAATATCCTAACTACCTACCAATATTATATTCGAAGGTGTTGTAATTGTTTTCTAATTCGTGAGTACCTCTAACATTACAACTCTATACTATGTCTCTCAAAAGGGCTGCATTGCAGGGAAATGTCTTGTTGAAGATTCTTGATTTCCTTTCCAGCCAGATAGTATATGCAAACTCAGCAACTACCATTTTGAAGATGGCTGCTCGACATGTTCGACCCTTGGCTTTGCTTACTAGCCACTGCATTTTCTAGTTCCAATCATTGAGGTAAGGATAAGTCTCCTTCAACCAGTGCATTGTTCTCTCCCATAATTCAACAATGACTGGGCAGAATAGTAGCAAATGGTCTCTGGTTTCTGGGTGATTTTGGCATAAGATACATTGCTGATCAACACTCATTCCCCAGCTGTGCAATCTGTCTTTTGTTGGACGTCTATCTTGTAAGAACAGCCATAGATTGAAGGTTGTCTTTGGCCTTGCATAGTTTTGTATGATCAAATTCTTCCATGGGACTCTCGGCAAGTCTTGCATCTGTGAATGGTGTAACTATCTAACTGAGCAGCCCGGAAAGTAATTTATACTAGTATATATATAGTTTACAAGAAAGCGCCTTAGATAAAAAAAATTTAAAAAATAGCCCGGAACGGAAAAAGCCCGTTAGGCCCGTATAGGCCCACGAGCCCCGACTCATTTAGCCCTGGACCATGTGGGCTTAGGACCACCATGGGCCGGTTCTACCCATTGGGACCGTGAAGACCGGGACTGTTTGGCCCAAAACCGCCCTGGACCGACCCGCCTCAAGCCCGGGACCGCCAGGACCGACCCATTTAGGCTCTGGCCCGGCCCAAATAGCAGCCCTAGTCTTACAATCAGATCCCCATACATATTTCAAAAGAAGAACTTGTAAAAATTCTCCAGATTCACGTGTGACAAATTATGATAAGTTGAGAGAGCCCTTAGAACCCCCCTCATCCGTTGAGTCAACTATTGTCATAAAAAATGATCAAGGTGTCTTGATAAGTTTTGACTACTCTTACCTTAAGAAGCCAAACAAGGCTTCCTTTTCTTTCCTTATGATACAACTCATGTACCACTATACCTATGGATATGATCCAGACTATTTCTCTAAACGGATAGATGGAATCATATCCGACCATATCTAGACTGTGCACTTTGACATCGAAGGTAAAAATATGTGGTGGTTCAAAGATGTTTTCATAGGTCATTTCCCATGGGATATTGAATGTTCATCCTAAGAACGCCTTGAGGATCCGACAAAATACTACCAGGTGTCCAGAAAGTAAAACAAGAATGTTAGAAAGAAAAAATTGCAAATCATCTGCAGAATGCCTTCGAGAGATGTATGAAAAAGGTAGCCTATGAGTTGGTTCACACAGTTGCCCGGGTTAGAATGAATTCCCTCTCAGGAATAGCCAAAACTGCAAGAGAAAAATGCCAGGCCAATCATCCCTGTTAGCGCCGAATATACCCATGACTTTTCACCTCTTGAATATTTTAGTAAAGATGGTGCAGATAATTCTCCCAAGATCCCCAAAACTAATGTTGTTTTGCCCGTAGGAGTAAAACTACCATCTAGTGAGATTGACGCAACAATTAAATCAACTCAGAGAGCCATAGGTCTCCAAAGTTAACGATGACCAAGTTGGGATAAATGAGCCCATTCCAAAAAGCAGATATGACTCTGGCACAACCAAATAGATAATGAAGAATGATCCAACACTTGAAGAGCTTGCCGCTGGTCAGGTTGAATCATAGGAAATAAAAGATTACTTATGCCAGGAGCCAAGGAAGAAGTTCAAAAGATTTAGGTGGCCAAAACTCTTAGGCAACATGTGTACGTTCTAAAGGAAAACAAAATACTTCTGAAGGAGAAGTCTAGTCAATGCAAGGAAAAATAGAGCCTATTTTATTAGTAATAAAATAGGACATTTTCCGCGAAACTGCCCGCAAGCCAAGCAATCTATTGGACTTCTCTATGAAATTATAGATTACACAAGCATTCATTTCAATAAGGATGATGATCTTGAATTAGTTTTCTAACTTGCAGATGAGCCTATAGAAGAAACTCTCTTTTCCCTGGATGTTTATGAGGAATATGGTGATGATTATTACCAAATTGCAGAACCAAAACCAAAGGTGAAAAAAGAGATCTACAGTATCATGGTGATTAGAAACTAAAGTGTATGCACCCAAGTGGGACAAACCAGCATATATCATACCTTTTTTGATATGGGAGCAACCTCTTCACTCATTGATCTTGTGGTCTTCTCAGATGAGTATTGGGTGCTGTACTTCAAGATTGTCAACACAGCCTCAAATAGTATTCTGACAACAACTGTCATTACCAGGCACCTGATCACCATTGAAGTCTTTCCAAGACTGGAGTACATAACCAAATTGATTGGGTCATATGTCCCAGGTAAGGATTTGATTATTAGTGTTGAAATTTATAGGGTTTTGTAGGACAAACTACAGATCAAAGCCTATGGAATGGTGTTCAAAAAGCAATTCAAGCCATATTGTGCATCCCGAGATTCTTCTAGCTCACAGAAGAAGATCAAGCCAAGGAAATTGATGCACTAATCACACAACACTCATGTGCAGAATCTCACACTGAATTCTTAACCAAATATGAGAATCCTTTGAGGATAAATTAAGATTTCTTCATTAAGCTGACTCTCAAGAAAATGAGAATGTCAATCCTAAAAAGGCAAGTCACTCTGGTATGAATGTTTACCACTTTCAGCTTGCAGAAAAGGAATGTCAACAGCTACTGAACTTTGATCTCATTGAGCCATCAAATTTACAATGTGCATGAAAAATATTTTATATCAACAAAAGAGCCAAGCAAATAAAAGATAAATTGAGATTGGTAATTAATTACCAACCACTCAATCATTCTCTTTTTGGTCAAAAGTTTTTCATCCCAAATAAGCTCACCCTTTTCTCCCAACTTGTCAAAGAAAATAGTTTTCTATGTTTAATCTCAAATCAGGCTTTTGGCATTTGGGAATCCACCCGAATGATAGGGAAAAATTTGTTTTGCATTCCTGATCACCATTTTCAGGGGAAATTCATACTTTTCGGTTTAAACACTGCTCTACAAACGTTTCAAAAGATTATAATAAAATATTTCAGCCCATTCTCCACACATCACTTGTTTATATTAATGATATTTTACTATTCAATGATACTTGGGAGGAGTACATCAATATACTCAATCATTTTGTATATTTAGTGCGAAAAAATGACATCATGTTTTCAGCTAAAATAATAATTTTTGCCAAAAAAAATTGATGTTTTGGGCATGCATTTTTTATGGAGAGTATACCCCCTCATCTCTCATGAATTTCTCAAATTCGCTGATACTAGGTTCACAACGAAGCAAATTCAATAATTTTTAGGATTACTAAATTATGTGAGATGTTTTATTCCTAAACTTGGGGCAAGGAACAAAACGATACAGTAAAAAAAATAAAAGAGATATACCAAAGTGTCAAATCTTTGCACATTCCCTCCGATGAAAAGAATACATGACAGATAGAAATATTAAATATTAAATATTGCAACAATTTTATTTGAGGAAGAAAATGACCAGAGAAAAGTATGTGTTTATGCTAGTGGAAGATTTAAGGATGCTTAACAACACTATCATTCCACTTTTAAGGAGATTCTTGCATTGAAAAATAGGATTAAAAAGTTTATGTATTTCCTAATTCACTTAGATTTTCTTATTTAAATGGATATGAAAGCTTTTCCAAGGATGGACAAGCTGAATTCGAAGATCATTACAAATCCGCAAGTTCTTAGATGATCTCAGTGGTTCTCTCCCTACAAGTTTCAAGTCAATCACATGAAAGGGATAATTTTTCTAGCTAATTTCCTGTCACGATCCAAACCAATGGGCTACGATGCGCGCCCGGTACCTTACTCAACCGAGTATCGACATAAGGTATCTTTTTGTATCATGCTTAAATTAGACGGAAAGGCTACCGTAGGATAACTACAATAAAACATATAATACCAACTTATACATAACACATATGGGCCTAGAAGACCAAAATGATCACTAGTATACTAAATATTAGCCAACAAGGCAATACAAAATTTCACGTACATAATATATGTCTACAAGCCTCTAAGAATACATAATATCATAAAGGTCAGGACATGGTCCTGCCATTCCAATAAATATATGTACTAATCATACTGACCAAAGAAGTAACTTCGGAGCAAATGGAGCACACCAATACATTTTGCCGAGTTGTTTGCCTACTTCGAGGGCTCTCATCCTGTCTATCGAGACATGCGGGCATCAAAATGCAGAGTCCCGCAGGCAAAAGGGATGTCAGTATAAATAATGTTCCGAGTATGTAAGGCACATAAATAAGTATATAAAAGACATGTAAGAATACAAAGTAAAAGACTCAACCTGTAAGTTAAGATAACTCTATAAATCACAAACACTTATTGTGACATGCATATGTGTATGGATGTCATATCGTGCATATGTGCATGTTTTCGAAACTTCATCAAGCCTTTGAGGGCATCCCGTCATACATCTCGATCATTGTGGCAAAAATCATCAACGTATACCAGCTGATCAGGTGGTGATGCGTATATAATATCATAACCTCTTTTCATATATATATATATATATATATATATATATATATATATATATATATATATATATATATATATATATATATATATATATATATATATATGCGTATATAATGCCATGTGGTCATGAGTCATTGTACATGTATAAATAAATGCAATGCATGAGAAGTATGTTAATAAAATCTCTCGGAACGTCATAAGACCATTATACCTCTGATTAATATCATGAAACAAACTTTATCAACTTACGTATTTTCTGAGACTCGTGAATAGATGATAGAATAATAAGACATATGAGAATTCAAGAACATAGACATCTCTAATACTTTATGAATATAGTCATATATGAAATTTGTGCATTTTCACGTTTTGTTCGTACCATTCATGCCAAAAGAAAAAAGTGATAACCTTAACATACCTGGACAGATTTTCTTAATAATTCCTCTAACACACATACTTTTAATAAAACACATAATTGCGAATTAAAGTAGGATAAAAATCCATATGATATTCTTGAGAAAGATTGAACCATACTTCTTTAAACTTGTAAAATCTGTTGCTAAGATGCTAAGAAATCTATTTAAGTTTTTGTCACAAGATAATCATGTCAAAACCATAAGAATACTTGTATGAAATGGGCTGAATCTTTAATCCCTCATATTGTAGACCTTGAGTGGGCCCCACTTTGGAAACTTGGCCACCAAAATTCATCCAATTTTGCCACCTTGAATTGTGATTTAAGAGTCAGTAATATGCTTTGACGTACTGTCACTTGGGAGATGTAATTCTTATCCAAAAACTTGGATTATTTATTCATTAATCACTTGATTAAATTGTTAATCTTCTATTAATTAATAATTATCCAATTATTCACATATTTAGAAATTGTGTCAAATAACTTATAATACTACTTACTTTTAGCACACTTTATACACCTTATTATCATGGTCATATAATGTCTTGTATGGCATTAGTCCATAAATGTCAGATATTATAGCTTGGACTATATTTTATCCCAAATTGTCAAACTTTAACGAAATTTATTTTGTTCGATTTGCTTACCCTCTCACCTTCACGAATTCACCCAACACTTGTTTGAAATATCATAATGCTTATAATATCTAAATAATCTCGTTTCCAAACTTACATCAATTAACTTACAATGAAACTTTAACGTACGAAAATACGGGATGTAACATCTCATTTCACGAGCTTCCATCAATTTACTTATGGCATACTTTCACGTACGAAAATATGGATTGTAACATCATTCTCCCTTTTGGAACATTCGTCTTCGAATGTTGACTGATGCACTTATCATTTTCATAGCTTGTGTATTTCAAATACTTTAGTACTCTCCTTGCCATCTAGGCAACTATTCCCCCCCCCCCCCCCTCTTCAACCTCTTTTTCACTCCATGACTTATGGTTGGAATACTTCCAATTTTATAACTGTTGCTATCTTCTGTCATGCAGCCTGTACGACTTTTTTCTTGTATGTGCGCCTGTGCGACTCTTCCTTGGAGATTTTAGCCAATCGCTAAGCCTAACTTTGGGAATATATACAGAACCTTACAAGATATCCATTTGGGTATCTATAGGTCTACAGAAGTTCTTTGCTCGGTATTTTGTCAAACTTATGACTATTGCTATATCTTGTTTCATAGCCCCGGTTATTCATCCGTATGACTTTACTGCATCTAGATTTGTCATACTATACCATAACTCTTACTTTGATTTATCATTGCTAAGGTCTGCTACCACACTCCAGGTCATTTTCATTGCTTATTTCATATGTATAAATCTAAGTTCTTTAATGCTTCCTCATTACTGTTCATCTTAAGAATGATAGCCTAATCTTATCTCATACTTTGTGACTTTTATCCATCCAATGTTGATTTACCTCAATGTTGATCTACAATCTACCACTGATATCTTGAAACACTTTACGTAATACATTGCTACTAGGGTTTATGTCTCATAGGGAAACATCTAAGGTGACTTGCCTAATCCACCTAGGGGCAATACTATACTTCAATAATCATATTTCATAACATCGCCACGTGATTCATCTTATGGGTGGGGATATTATAATCTCGTGCCATCTATGAAATCCTATATTTATTTTTCCTTCAAATTATTACTCAATCGAAGGCTCAAACATCATCCTTTATCTATCACAATTACACCCTTATTCTACTACCATAACATTATTTCATCTCTTCTGAATGCTATTAGCCTTAGACTCCTTTGAGTTCATTCAGGCGATACTAAGCTTTCTACAACTTAGAGAAACCACTAGCTCTCTCTTTTTCCTAGGCTTAACCTTGAGGACTTATCCATTCTCGTCACATTCTCACTCTCTCGTTCTGTGTCCTTGCTCCTGTGTTTCTAAAACCTCGTCGCTTTACCATAATTTAGCTTGCTGTACCGACCAAATCATATGAGCCGCAACGGGCACCCGATACCTTACTTAATCGAGTACCAATATAACATTTCTTTTCATGTCATTCTATCATAGATAATTGAGCTGGAAGACTACCATGCGATAAGTAGAATACAACATAAGATACCAACTTATACATATGGCATAAGGGCGTATAAGACAAAAATAATCACTCATATATTGAACATAGGTTGACAAGGCCATATAGTCTTTTACGTATATGAAATCTATTTACAAGCCGCTAAAAATTCATAATTTTCATAAAGGACAGAAAGAGTCCCCCATACAAAACAATATTCATCTAAATAATACTAACCAAACAAGTAAGTCCAAAGCAAATAGAGCGCATCGACATTTCCGCTGAGTTGATAGCCTACTGGAGGAATCTCAACCTGTCTATCATGACATGCGGGCATGAAACACAACGTCTCCAGGAAAAAGTAACATCAGTATGAATAATATACTGAGTATGTAAGGCACATAAATAAGTACATAACAGACATTGAAGATATATAGAGTAAATGACTCAACCTGTAAGTCTGAATAACTCTGTAAATCGTGAAATAATTACAGTGTCATACATATATGCATGAATGTCATGTCGTGCAGAGGTACATATTTCATGACATCATCGGGCCTCTAAGGTCATCCCATCATATTATCTCGGCCACTGTGGGCAAAATCATCAACCTATTCCAGCTGATCAAGTGGTGGTGACTGTATAATGCCATAAATTTTTCAATAGCCCATATACACATATATACATATACGTACGCGTATATAACGCCATATGGCCATGAGTGAGTATGCATGTATAAATGCATGATACGTCAATAAAATCTCTCGATACGTCATAAAACCATTATACGTATGATTAATATCATGAAATAAACTTCAACAACTTACATATTTTTGAGATCCATGAAGAAATTATAGAGTAATATGATACACGGGGAATCAATAACATGAGTATCTCGAGTATTTTTATGAGTGGAGTTATTTACGAAAATTGTATATTTGCTTGTTTCATTCGTGTCATATAGATTATGCCAAAAAGAAAGAATGGATAGCCTTAACATACTTGAACAATTCTCTTAACAATCTCTCCAACACACATTGATTGTGACAAACATGTGACGACAAGATCTTAATAAGGGACAATTCGTATGATATTCTTGAGAAGGATTACACCGTACTTCATTAGAAGCGTAAAATCTCGTTGCTATTATGCAGTATAATTCGTATGAAATTGTGCTTAAGATCCGTTACTTGCTGAATATAACCATCGTTAATTTGTCATAGATGCCTCACGTTACTATTAAAATCTTGAGCTAATCACGTTCTTAAGAATGAAAGTATGATTCTCCATTCTCATATTCTCATCTTTATAATATTGACAAACCTTAACTAATAGCAATGCACACTAGAAGTGTAGATTACCGATACAGACTACTAGCATTCTTGAGACTAACCAAAGCTTACATAAGGTTCTCACCTATTTAAATTGTCCTTAAAACATTCTTAAGACACCCACAGGTCTTAAGACTTTCCACTTATTTAAAAATGACTCTTAGTCATGAATTATGACTAAGAGTCATCCGGTTGGTATGGTGATTTGATGCCACGTGGAATTTTGGTCTTATCCAATAATTGATTAATTTAATTAGGTAATGTTTCGCTACTAGGTAATTATCGGTATAATTAAGAATTGTTTTAAATTATTTAAATTTTTTTATTTTTAATACACTTTATACATCCTGTTATCATGGTCATATAATACTTTGTATGGAAATAATGCATAAATATCAGATATTATTGCTCAGTCCATATTTTATCCCAATACGCCAACTTGGACAAAAATTTATTTATTTTTACTTGCTTCCCCTCTTACCTTCAGGATTTGCTCATATCTTGTTTGAAATAGCATAATGCTTATAATTTAAAAATAATCTAATTCACGATCTTATGTTGATTAACTTATGACGAAACTTAGACATACGAAAATAGGGGATGTAATATCATTTCCCCCTTTGGAAAATTCGTCCTCGAATATTTACTGATGCATTTACCATTTTCATAACCTATAGTTCTTACGAATACTTTAGTTCTCCTTTTGTTATCTAGGCAACTACTTTCTAAATAGATTCAAAGGCCTGAGCATTCCTCCCTTTAGGCCTCTTCCTACGCCATGACTTTTGATCGAATTTCTTCCAATCTCGTAACTGTTGTTATCTTCTATCATGCAGCTTCTATGATACTGGCCATGTAAGTGTGCTTATGCGACTCTTCTCTCCTTTTTTCCTTTAGCTTTTAGTCAATATCTAGGCCTTACTTTAAAAACATATACAAGGCTTAGTAGGATGCCTCTCTAAGCATCTATACGTATACTAAAGTTCTTCGCTCGGTACTTGTGAAACTTGCGAATATGTATATATATTATTTCATAGACCCATTTATTCATCCGTATGATTTTAGTGCGTCTAGGTAGGTCATACTATACCATACTCTTGCGTTGATTTATCGTTACTGAGGTCGAATACCCAGGTTACTCTCGTGCTTATCCGATATGTATAAATTTAAGTCCTTTAATGTTTCCTTATTACTGTTCATCTAATTGATGAAATATTTATCTCCCTTCATACATTGGAACTTTATCCATCTTGTTAGTTAACCTCAATATTGGACTATAGTCTATTACTAATAACTTGAAATCTCTTACATAACCAATCGGGCTCACGGCATCTGGAGTAATTCCATAATCGAATTTCATATCATCCCAATGTGATTCACCTTACATTGGTGTTTTAATCCTTTACAATTCATGAAATCCCGTTCTTCCAATCATTACTTAATCGAAGGTCCAAACGTCATCATTTATCTGGCACAATTACACCCTTATTCTACTATCAGGACATCATTCCATCACTTTCAAATGCTACTTATGATAAGTAACTCCTTTGAGTTTATTCAGGCTATACTGAGATTTCTATAACTTCGAGAATCATCAGCTCTCTTGTTTTCACGGGCTTAATCCCGAGAACTTATCCGTTTCTCATCACCTTCTCACTTTCCCTTTATTGTCCCTTTACCATACTTTATCTTATGTCGTATATTTCCTTATGTCATTTTGGAACATCAAGAGTGACATCACATCATATCTAACTCTTCTTTACTCCCTTAGTTAGCCTCCTTGATACCTAGAAACCATAGGTTGGAAGATATACCACTAATAATGCTGCTATCAATACAGTATCCCAGTGCTTCTAGCCTTTTATTCGAAGTATGGACTATTCACAACCTTCTATAATTGAGTATCTCGTACGTTATTCACCTCTTACCTTACTTACCTTAATACTTCACATCGTATCTTATATATATTTCATGACCTCCCTTCCACACACGTATAGTTCATGTCCATAACTTCAAGCTTTATTATAATACTTGCACCTTTGGTGCATACACAATCCGGTAGGAGCTTCATGCTGACTTCTTAAGAGGATGGTACTATTCTAACTGGATAAATGTGACATATGAACGTTATAGAATATGGAGACGGTACTATTCCTCTTGTACCTCAGATATTACGAGTAATCCTGCGATATTCTCACATGAGGTTTATAATTTCCTGAGTCCAATAATGGGGTTCCTAATTTACTTCGCTGATGTAACTCTTTGGTTTCCTCTTCCCTCTGATCAACCTTTAAGTTGGCTTAAGTTATCTTCCAATTTGTAGCTCGTGGTATTGCTTTAGTCTTTTATGGACTCTGTGGAATATCCATGTTACAATAGTCTAACAATTCAATCCTTTGTCTATGATATGGATTCAGTTCTTTCTTTTATCCTATACGGGAATCTTCTACGGTTGAATGACTATCAACATATATGCTGCATGGATAATACTCCGAACTCTTATGTGCTTTCATAACGTAACTAATTCTGGATCATTGATTGAATAATTCTTTCCATTCCTCCTCAGCTTTCTTTAAACATAAGCTATGATTTTTCTTTGTCTTTCTGGCTCTTTGTTGCGTGCCTACTTAGCTTACCTTAGTTCCTACGCATACCACAATTTTGTGCAACTCATGATCTCCAATATTAATTTTGGTTTCATTTCCCACTTAATAGCTCTGATAGGTGCCACTTTCTTATGGAGTACATATGATGTTGTCGTGAGGCAGTTGTTACAAGACCATTTACTCTTTCGGTCACTGTGCTTAGGTTGCAGCCTTCTTCCTTATTTTCTTCGCTAGTCTATCATTGTAATTCTTTGGGAGGACCCTCTGACTCTTGATAAAATGTGAGTTTATTACGGATATTTTAATGTCCTTCCTTGCCTATAATTATCCGTGGTTACTTACCTCCATGCCCTTGTGCTTGTAGGGTTGCTTTTGAACTAATATTTTGACTGTCTTCCTAATGGCACTTTTATTTATTCCTGTAATACTCATATAATAACTTTGACTACCCCAAATCCTATATGAATATTTCTCAAGTATTACAATGACATTACCGCGAGGCTCAATTCATTATATTAGGTTTTTTACTATGCTTATCTTACACGATCTGCTAACTCGTCTTTAACCTCTTGTCTAGCCATAACTAGTCTCTTCCTGAATCAATTACCAACTACATTTTTGCCCATTCTCATATCAATGTTTTGCATAATCTTTATTGGGTTATTTCCTTTGTCTTAACTTTCCTTTCGCAACGACTCCTTATTTATCAATAACATTTCGGGCAGGAACCCTTACTCTCTTTCCTTGATTTCGCGTTTGCATAATGTTCTTGAATCATAACATATATGTAGGATTTGAATAAGTGCAATCTCATCCCTTTCTCACTTTTGTCGCATTCTACTTTTACCATTCTATAATTCTTAGACCCACTTAATTCTGACTTAATGCCACCTCACTCCACATTCCCCCCTTTAGGGAAGTACTAGTATTTAGCACTACAAAGATCTACCAATATATAATTTACCTTCTCATCATTGGAGTCCTCTCGCATTATTGATGACACTTACTCACCTTGGGGTAATCCTTCTATACCAAGGATAACAAAATTCCTTACTCGCGAGGGTGGAACTTTGTGTAACTGGCGGACATAGTCCCTTAAGCTTAACTTTTCTCATATTGCTTGAGTTAGGGAAGCGGCTTCTTGAAGTACCATTCTCTGGATTTCTCATGAATCTCCTGTTGTCCATTTTATTATTGTCGTAATGAAATTTGAAATTCTCATGATGCCGAGTATTATCTAATCACTTAGTCCTAATTCACGTTTAGTTTATCTTGTAACCAGCCCATACTGATTTATATTACTTAGGGGTCTAAATTTTCCTTCCGATAGTTTCATTGGAGTCACGAACTTATTTCTCAAAGTGAGGATATGACTTTATGGCCTATACTTTATTTGTTGTCTCAAGGCCTGTCACCTATTGTCTTTTCCTTCACTTGACTATAACATCTGTAATATTGTCATCTTTTTGACCTACCATTGTCATCCATGTGTCACATCTTACTCTTAATCATTCATTAGCTCTCTTCTTATTTCTCGCTAACATCTATGTCTATCACTTTATTCTAAAAACTTGAACAAGATACTCGTTTACTTTTAGCTCCCCTTACTCCATCCGTTGGCTATTTGAATTTCCTAATATTCTTTTATACTAGGGATGGGATCCATACTAAGGTAATATTTCTCCCTTTAAGGCTTCCAATGCCTATCTTTGTAGTACTCATATCTGGTTGTACTATTTTAGAGTGCATCATCTGGGTGTCTCACTGTCATGACCCTAGTTCCGCCTCCGTGAACTATTGTGAAGGCACCTAGTCTCTACAACTAGGTAAGCCTAACAAATGCAGAAAAGAAACAATTTGCGAAAAGAAAATAATTAAAAACAAAAATAATAAATGGAACAGTGTTTAAGATGCCACCTGACATATAACAGTACAATAATCTTTGTAGCTGAGGATGGTCTAGGCCAACTCTGCACTGCTTCAACTTTCTTCAGATCCACCTGAATACCCTCACTCGATACCATATGGCCTAAGAATTCAACGGAAACCAACTAAAACTCATATTTAGAGAACTTTGCATATAATTTCTTTTCCCTCAATATCTAAAGCTCAGTCCTCAGGCGCTGCTCATGATCTTCCCGACTTCGGGAATACACCGGAATATCATTAACAAAGACAATGACGAACGAGTCAAGATATAGCTGGAACACACTGTGCATTAAATGCATAAAGGCAACTGGGTAATTGGTCAGCCCAACTAACATAATAAGGAACTCGTAATGACCATACCGTGTGCTGAAAGCAGTCTTCGGGATATCTGGCTCCTTATTTCCAACTGATGGCAACCTGAGCGCAAGTCAATCTTAGAAAACACTCGTGAGCCTTGATGCTGGTCAAACAGATCATCAATACGAGGCAAAGGATAAGGGTTCTTTACTGTAACTTTTTCAACTGGCGATAATAAATACACATACGCGTAGAACCATCCTTTTTCTTCACAAATAAGATAGGAGCACCCCAAGGTTATACACTAGGCTAAATAAAACCCTTATCAAGAAATTCCTGTAACTGATCCTTCAACTCCTTCAACTTAGGAGGGGCCATACGATACGGAGGAATAGAAATGTTCTGAGTGCCCAAAAATAAATTAATGCTAGAATCAATATCTCTATTGGGCGGCATGCCCAGAAGATCAGCTAGAAACACATTAGGAAAATCCCATACTACTTGGACTGAATCAACTATAGGGGTATTAATACTGACATCTCTTACGTATGCTAGATACGCGTCACGCCCCTTCTCAACTATATGCTGAGCCTTAAGGAAAGAAATAACTCTATTGGAAGTATGATTTATGGTACCTCTCCACTCTACTCGTGGTACACCTAGCATAACCAGCATCACAGTTTTTTTGTGACAATCAAGAATAGCATAATGCCGGGAAAACTAGTCCATGCCCAAGACAACATCAAAATCTACCATGTTGAGCCATAATAAATCTGCTCTTGTCTCTAAACCACTAAGAGCAACTACACACGACTGCTAAACGCAGTCCATAACAAGAGAATCTCCCATAGGAGTAGAAACATAAATAGGGGAACTCAAAGATCCCGAGATACACACAAATACGGAGGCAAACAAGAAGAAACATAAGAATAGGTGCTGCCAATATCAAATAAAACTGATGCATCTCTATGACAAACCAGGATAACACATGTGATGAATAAATCAAGGGCGAAAACCTCGGTAGGGGCAGGAAGGGAATAATATCTAGCATGGCCTCCCCCTCTAAGGTGACCTCTACCTCCCCAACCTCTACCTCTAGCTGGCTGAGCCGGTAGGGTAGCAACTAGATCTGTAACCATAGCCTGAGAACTCTGCAGAACGCTGTGGCTGAGAAGTCTGTGGAGGTGCACTTCTCCTATGTCTAGTGAAATCCCATACCATATGGAATGTGTTATCACACTCAAAATAAGCTTTTGGAAGATGTGGTGGGTGTGACTGACTCGGGTTAGGTCTGCTAGATTGACCACTGAAAGCAGCCTGCATAGGAGGCGCACTAGATACTGGAGGTGCATAATATGGCTACTGAGGCCTAGGAGAAGATGGAATACCACCGGCTGCTAGAAGAGCTAAATGAATAGGGTGACTCATATAATATCTACCATGACAACCTGAAACTAGGGCACGGGCACCAGAATAATGCCCCGACTCTCGAGAACTCTTGGCCTCCCTTTCCTCTCTATCCTTAGCATGCTTACCCTTAATCCTCCAAGTAATGCTCACCACCTTCAGATAAGAAATATCTATCTCCAACTCATGAGCCATGCTAGACTTGATGCTGGGAGTAAGACCCTCAATAAATCGGGGAACGCTCTCGCGAACGGTAGAAAGCAAGGCTGGGGTATTTCTAGCCAAGCTAGTGTTACGGGCAGCATACTCCAAGACAGTCATAGTGCCCTGGAAAAAATGCTCAAACTCTGCACGCCATGCATCCCGAAGGCTCTGAAAAACATACTCTTTTATGAACATATCTGAAAATTGAGTCCAATCAGGGAAGCAACCTCATCCGGACTGTCTAAATCATATGTGTGCCGCCACCCATATGTGGCTCCTCGAAGCTGGAAGGCAGTGAAGGAAACCCCACTTAATCCTGATATACCCATGGTACGGAGAATATGGTAGCACTCATCTAGAAATCGTAGAGCATCATATGATGCTAGGCCACTGAATACATGAGGCTTGTACTTCTTGAACCTCTTAAGCCTCAGCTGCTCCTCCTAGAAAATTGATGCCCTATCCTTGGTCTGATATGGAACTGCAAGTTGTACAAGAATAATCTTTAGAACCTGATCAATAAGCACTCGTTGCTTAGGAGTGCGGGAGGCAGGAGTCGGTGCTCCTCCCCCAGCCTGAGATGTGGCTGCAGCAATGAGAAGCAACTCTGCCTGAGCTAGAGTGGTGTACATGCTCATGAATTGGCACGAGTTTCCTGGAGCGCCTGAGTAGTAGTAGCGGTAGATGTATTAGGTGCTTGGACTCTAGTTGGAACTTCTGGTGGAAGCTCTTGTAGGTGTTGTGGCTGCACTACATGCGCATCCTTGGTCTCTACCTCGGCTCCTATCTCTGACAGCTCTATTGGGGGGCTTAGGTGCCTGATTATCTCTAGCAGCACGTTTCCTCACCATCTGTGATAGAATAGAAGACAAAAGTTTAGAATTGAGATTTCAAAATCTCGCATGACAAGGAAATCAAATGAAGTAAAATTTTCCTAACAATTACATAGCCTCTCGCAGATAAGTACAGACGCCTCTGTAACAATCCACGAGACTCTAATAAACCAGCTTGTGATTCATGACTCCTATGAACCTAGAGCTCCAGTACAAACTTGTCATGACCCCAATTCATCCTCCATGAACTATCGTGACGGCACCTAGTCTCTACGACTAGGTAAGCCTAACAAATATGGAAAGAAAATAAATAAAAACCGAAATAACAAATTAAAAAGTGTTTAAGATACCGCCCGACATATAAAGGTACAAGAATCTCAACCTAACACTCCCAAAATCCGGAACCCTATGAATCACAAGCTAAGAGTTTACATAAAATGCCCTAACTGTAGAAATATCTATCAACAAGGAAAATACAAAAGGGTTATACTAGTACTGAGAATAGAAACGGACTCTTGGGTCTGCGGACGCAGTAGATATACCTCAAAGTCTCTACGAAAGCGCCTCGCCTCAAGTGTGATAAGACTGAGTGGAAGTACTTAGATCTTCACATGAAAAACATGCGCAAAAAGGGCATTAGTAAACTACAATGGTACTCAATAAGTGTCAAGCCTAACCTCGATCGGGTAGTGATGAGGAAGGTCAGGGCACTGCTGAGATTAAATGAAATATAAGGTATAACAATATAGAATGATATAGTATATCTAAATACAACAATAAGAAATAACACAAAATAGAAAGAATAAAAACAACTACAACAAAGACAAAATAATCACGAAAAGGAGTACAACTCAACACAGAGATAACAACAGAGGATCTCGCAGAATACCGTCCTGTAGTCTCCAAATATAAACATCCAGCATATCTCCCGGGTTTAGTCCCGTAGTCCAACTCATAATGCACGGGGATGTACTGGAAATCTGATCCGTAGTCCCAAATATCAATATCCAGTACAGGGAGAAATCTGATTGGTGTAGTCTTGTAGTTCCAATGTAAATATACAGGGGGATCTACCGGAATACGAATTCATAATTCCAAAGTAAACACACAACAACAACACGAAGAATAGACAATTCAATTCAAATTCCATTCCAAGGTAAAATAGATATTTCTAGCCTAGCATGTTGCACATAATCCAAATAAGGCAATTTGAGCAAGTAAAATTATTAAGTAAATTAGACATGCTTCCCTAAGCTAACAACATGCTTAAATTGTACAAGAAACACGATCATAATTACTTAATGAAAAACATATTTTTGAAAAATTAGCACAAGTACGCACTCGTCACCTCACGTATAAGGCATTTAGAATATCAAAAATACCAAATCTTAAGGGGATTTTTTTCACACAAGGTTAGACAAGCCACTTACCTCGAACTAGCCCAAAATCAACCTGAGACCACGTTCTTACCATGAGTACTCGACTCAAAACGGCCCAAATCTATTCATTCAATTGCATAGTATAAATATAACTTCAAGTAACTGATTCCACAAATAAACTCTAAGCTAATACACGAAATTAGGTAAAATGACCAAAATGCCCTTCAGGCCCATGTCTCAGAATTTAATAAATTTATATTTTCAGAGTACTCATATTCTCAAGAGTCTAAATATACAAAAATTATCCGAATCCAATGTGAAATTCCCAATCAAAACTTGAATTTTATGTCTAAGATCTTTCTCCGATTTTTCCGAATTTCTCACCCCAACTGCAAAATTAGATGATGAATTCATATTTAGATTAATGGGTTATAAGTAAAAATGAGTTAAAAATCATTACCCAATCGATGTGTCTAAAAATCCCTCAAAACCTCACTGAAATTCGAGCTCGCAAGCTCTAGCTTTCACAAAAATGGCTAAACCCTCGACTTTGAAGTTTTATATTCTGCCCAGATAAATCCTCCTTCGTGAACGCAGAAGGACCCTCATGTTTGTGAAGCATAACTCCGCTTGGTCTAACTTTCCTCTTTCACGAACGCGATGACCAACTTCCCTCCTCCTACGTGAACGCATGACTACCTTCGCTAACGTGTAGGTATAAGATCCTACAGCCTTGCAAATGTAGGAATACCTTCGCGAATGTGAAGCATTAAATCTTCACCATAGCTAGCTCCTCGTTGCGAATGTGAGACCTCATTGGCGAATGTGAAGAAGGAAATCAGAATAACTACTGCAACTGTCTTTGCAATTCTCTAAGTTCAAAAAATGATCTGTTGAGCATCTCAAATACACCTGAGGCCCCCGATACCTCAACTAATCACGACAAACAATCTTAAAACATCATTTAAACTTGTCCCAATCTTCGGAACGCTCAAAACAACATTAAAACACCAATTTAACATCGGATTCAAGCTTAAGCGCTCCAAAACTTCTCAAATTTTGCTTTTGATCAAAACGTCTATCAAACCTTGTACGAATGACCTAAAATTCTGCAAGCACATTGCATTCAATACTATAGAGGTACTCCAACTTTCGCAATTCCATTTCTACCCCGATATAAAAATCTCACTATCGAACTAGAACTTCAAAAATTCAACTTTCGGCATTTCAAGCCTAAATAAGATACGGATCTCCAAAACACAATCCGAACATGTCCCCAAGCTCGAAGTCACCTCACAGAGCTAATGAAACTTACAGAATTCCATTTTGAGTCTTGATTCACACTACTCTAACTATGATCCTAATTCTAAAGCTTAAGCTCTTATTTAGGGACTAAGTGTCCCAAAGCACTCCGAAACTCAAAATCAAACATCCCAGTGAATCAAAATAGCAGAAACAAATACGGGAAAAACAGTTAATAGGGGATTGGGGTGTTAATTCTTAAAAAGACCATCCAGGTAACTCCACTCACAAAGAGATCTATTAGAACATTTGCTATATCCTTCAGAAATTTAAACTAATTTAAACAATCCATTCACCATTTTGGGTCACTCTAACCCCAGCTGGATCCTGATATTTCGTTCTTCTCTTAAAACATATCTGTTAGCTCTGATAGTACATAACTAATTTTGATGTAGCCAATTCTACATACCTTTGTTACTATTTAAGGTAACTCAAAAGGCTTATAATCCTCTGCTTGAATTTAAAATACTTATAATCTTTATTAACTCAATACCTCGTACCGTTTTTAACCGTACTTTTGTTACTTACTAGAACTTATGTCTACTTTCTGATTCCATGTTTTCTTTTTATTGTAAAAGTGTACAGTCATCTTATGTTAGGGATTCTTATCAAGAATATTGCACGTTTTAGTATCCTTATGTTCTGTTAAAGACCTTACATTCATTATAAGAATAAAGCAAAATCGAGTTCCTTTGACTCCATTCTTCCATAGCCACATTTAATCCCTTACCAAATGTCTTTCTACATGTAGGCATCGTCGTATTATGAATAAGATATAATTTAGGAAATTAAGTTCGTACAGACGAGATCTACCACATGATCTAGAGTAAGAAGAAAGAGTGTGTAAGGCCCCGTGAAAACATGTACTCAAAACTTAAGAGCTCGTAGTTCCAAAGTATGAAATCTATCGCGGTTCGGACCCCTTTTGTACTGATCAATGCATTTAAAAATAAAAAATCAAAGCTTTTCAGAAAAGTACAATCATGTGGTCCAGAATATGGTCGCATACCAGGTATGCAAACCGTATATCTGTCACCGAATGAGTTAGTGTGATGGTCAAATTAAAGTCAACTATGCGGTCAATTATGCGATCACATAATGAAAATGCGGACTGCATTGTCATCATATAATTTCCCTGGGATTTTGTAAAGGTCAATTCTACTGTGCACTTTGTGATCGCAGAACGTGAATACAGATCGCATTCCTGCCGCAAACTCAACCAGTGTGTCCAGTTTTGGGGAAACTTTATTGCAGTCCATTATACGGACCGCATGTCTACTTTGAGATCGAAGATCCGACTTGGGGCTCAAATTTTCTAAATTTTAAACCCAGCCCTCTATCAATATATTCAGTGTTATGGCTCATTTTGAGCGTATCTCCTGATGCTTTTAGAGAGAGGGTCTTAGAGAGGGAAAGTGTCTCCCATCAACATTTCTCCATGAAATCTTGCAAAAACATTGAGGATAACCAAGTGAATGCACCTAAATCTTCACCTCAAGAGGTAAAACTTTATCCCCTCAGCTTTTATTTCTACAACTCATCTACAAGGGGTCATTAGTGTGGTAATTCATGGGTAAAAGAGTACATTCCTTGCATGAATATCAAACCATAGGGTATTGGGAGGGAGTAAACTAAAAAGAAAGAAAATGGGGTATATAATGATAGAAACTTCTATCAAAAAGGGCCTAAAACTACAATGCACCTTTAGTGTGTGATAATATGCTCGAAACAAGCTAGAATCTCGATCTCGTCTTCATACACAATAGATCTAAGTGCTAAGAGTTCCAGAATTTTGTAAAGAGTAAGGAAAGCTATATTAAGGTATGTATGGACAAAACCCATGTAATTAAAAATTGAGCTCCGTTGGTGATTACACAAATGTGGTAAGACTAGAATTTTTTGATGTACCAATTGTTATTTCAAATGAATTGGTTTGAATTTTATATATATATATATATATATATATATATATATATGTATATATATATATATATATATGTATATATATATATATATATATGTATATATATATATATATATATGTATATATATATATATATATATGTGTGTGTGTGTGTGTGTGTGTGTGTGTGTATACTTATCTATATGAGGGATGTGCCTCAACGTGTGTAATGAACTATCCATGATATTTAAAGATGTGTGAAGAATTCAAATGATGTGTTAACATGCTTGGGCTATAAGCCAAGATTTTAAACTAAGATTGACGTGCTAACTATGTCAAATATTACTCATATTTGCAACTTGAAATGCTTTTTTTATGTGCCCAAGATCACAAATTGCAAGATGAACATTGAAAATGGGAAAAAGTGTGATAAGTGAGGCCCTAAGTGCTAATGAATGGGTATGATATATGAGAAATAAAGATTCAAGTGAGATGATTGATGAGGAAGGAACACTGCCTGAGTAAGGTGGCCTAGCCGGTCGGGCCGTTATCGGACACCATGCCTCACACATAGTGGTAATATGCTAACATTGAATTTTGCAAAGAGAAATGCAATGGTGATTAAGATACATGTATTAAATGAGGCGACCTAGCCGAATGGGTCGTGATCAGATTCCTCTTAAGATAGGGGTGGTATTGAGGACATTGATGAACATATGTAAGAAATGCCCTAAACTAAGTTATGAATATTATGTGAAAGTTTACAGGGTTCGTTTATGTGATGATGTGGTGTTCGGTTAAAACCTTGATTTATTCTTGTAATTTCCTTGTTCTTGCTTGATCGTTCTTTCTAGTAAAATGTTGTTTAGTTATACATACTAGTACTATTCCATGGTACTAACATCCCTTTTGCTGGGGGCGCTACATTTTTAAATGAATGTAGGTAGCTCCATAGCGGATAGTGCCAATCGTGTGTAGCGGAGCACCCTCCTTATCAATATCTTAGTGATCCCCCTTCTCCTTCAAGGGGATATATCGCACATCATGTTATTTTGTACTTTTACTTTTGAGGTATAGCCGGGGCCTTGTCGTCGGCATGGTTACACTTGTCTTTTGTATCCTTAGAGGCTCCGTAGACATATATGTGGGTTATGCGTGGGTGTTGGATGGGAGTACTAGCTATGTTCTGATTCTACGTCTCGCTTCTCTAAAGTATAAATGTATAGAATATAGAACTTGACTATGGTTTAAACTTGTGATGTAAAATGAACTAAAAATGTTGAACACACTGTTTTTCTTTGTCTAAGCAATGAAAGCATGGCTTTCCTTAATTGTACTGAGCTAGTAGGAAGTGTTTGATAAGGCTTTACCAGTAGGATTCCCTCGATTAAGCGCAGGTCGCACCTCCCGAGGTTGGGGTACAACAAACTTGGTATCAGAGCCTAAGGTTTTAAAGTTTCCTATTATGTCTCAGAGCTTTGTCTAGTAGAGTCCTTCTTATCGGTATATAGTCGACCACATCTATAAGTTGGTTTCTACTTGGGCATTTACGAATAACATCCTTCCTTGATATTCTGGATCATGTAGTGAAGTTGTTCCCTCTCTAATCAAGTTCATTTTTCTATCTTTCAGTATATGGAACCTAAGAAGAAATCAAGAATTGGCAAAGAAGCCAATGCCACCTCAAGTGTGGCTGATGATTTACTACTTGAGGCTCTGGGTGAGGGTGGTCACCCTGCTATCACTCTGCCTGATCCTTCTATTCCAGAATATACTACACCAATTCCCACACTCGTGTAGGGTACCACTATCCCTCCCGTTGATACTCTTGTCCGCCTTCAGTCCCAGCTTCTGGTTCTAGTATCTCGGAAAGAGACCTTAGGGGAGCTATTAAAATGTTGAACCAGTTAGTGGCCTCTCACGCCAAGAGGGTAAATGTTGTGCCCAGTTCGTATATCCAGCAAGGGGATTCTACTAGTTCCAAGGTGAACAGATTTCTCCAGTTAGAACCTTCGGTGTTTACGGGTGCCAATCCAGCAGAGGACCCTCAAGATTTTATTGATGAGACGCACGAGACCCTCAGGGTTATACATGCGACTGATATAGAAGGAGTAGAGTTGGCTTCCTACCGCCTGAAAAGGGTAGCCTATGTGTATTTTGAGTTATGGGAGGATTCCCGCGAGGAGGGGAGCCCTCCGGCGAGGTGGAGTGAGTTTTCCGATACGTTTATAGATCACTTTCTACCTTCTTAGATAAGGGCATCATGCACAACAGAGTTTGAAAAGTTGAGGCAAGGTAAGAGAAACATATGGTAGTACCATCTGGAGTTTGCCCGTTTTTCCAAGTATGCTATTCATATGTTACCCACGATGGAAGCCAGGGTGCGCCGGTTTGTTCAGGGCGTTAATTCTTTGACCACTAATGAGGATTCTATAGTTGCATTGAACTCTGACATGAATAATGGGAAGATGGTAACATTTTCTTAGGCCATTGAGAATCTTAAAATAAAGAATAGAATGGAGAGAGAATGTAACGACAATGCCCGGTTTACGAGCAATATGGGAGATCCAGTATGTGGGGAAAGATCAGCTTTTAGGGGAGGATCATCAGGGCTTTCCCAGTATATTGTAGTCTTCATCCAATGCACCGCCATCAGGGCCCAACCAGTAGTAGTGGAGTCATTTCAGGCCCAGTCAGGGCAACAGCGGATCCTATCAGCAGGGTAGGTCAGGAGAGAAGTTCTAGCAGCAACAGAGGTCCCTGTGCCCCAGGTGCGGGAAGATGCACTCGGGGATTTTGTATATGGAGTTACCTATCTGCTATTGATGTAGGATGAGGGGTCATATTCAAAGAAATTATCATGTATCCTGCCAGGGGAAGGTAGGGGCACATCTCAGCCATCCACTCTAATAGCTACTACATCTTCAGTTCCTTCTGCAGCTCGAGGTACCTTAGTACCCACAAGGCGTGGCACGGCTAGGGGTGGTGCGCAGAGTTCAGGAGGATCTAACTGATTATATGCTATGAGTGGTTGTCAAACTGTAGAGGCTTCTCCAAATGTTGTTACATGTATTCTGACTGTCCAATATCATAATGTGTATGCACTTATTGACCCCAGTTCCACCTTGTACTATGTTACCCTTTTTGTTGCCATGAAATTTGGGATATAACCGGATCAACTTCATGAACCATTTTTGCTGTCTACTCTGGTTGGTGAGTCAATTTAGGCTGCTCGAGTCTATAGAGGATGTATTGTCATGGTATGGGGTAGGGATACCACGGCCGATCTTGTTGAGTTAGGAATTGTCGACTTTGATGTAATAATGGGAATGGATTGGCTCTATTCATGTTTTTCCAAGCTTGATTGTCCGACTAGAACTATGAGGCTTGAATTTCCTAATGAGCCCATTGTTGAGTGGGAAGGAGATAATGGAGTGCCTAGAGGTCAGTTTATTTCCTATCTTAAGGCCACGAAGATGATCATGAAATGGTGTATATATCATCTAGTGCGGGTTGCACACATCGATGTCGAGGCCCTTAGCCTTGAGTCAGTGTCAGTTGTGAATGGATTTCCAAATGTGGTATTCCACTGGACATGGAGACTGATTTTGGGATTGATGTGATGCTATACACGCAGCCTATATCAATTCCACCTTACAGAATGACACTGACAGAATTGAAAGAGCTAAAGGAGCAATTGAAGGATTTATTAGAGAAGGGTTTCATACAGCCAAGTGTGTCGCCATGGGGTGCATTGGTCTTGTTTGTAAGGAATAAAGATGGGACCTTGCAATTGTGTATTAACTACCGACAACTCAACAAAGTAACAATCAAAAAAGAATATCCTCTACCAAGATAGACACTTATTTGATCGATTGCAAGGTGCTGCAAGTTTCTCAAAGATCATATTGTCGTCTGGGTATCATCAATTGAAGATAAGAGAGCATGATATTCCAAAAACAGCTTTCAGGACTTAGTATGAGCACTTTGAATTTATGGTGATGTATTTTGTGCTAACAAATGCCCCACAGCTTTCATGGATCTTATGAATCGGGTCTTAAAGCTATTTTTAGACTCCTTTGTGATAGTGTTTATTGACGACATTCTGGTATATTCCCGAAGTCGGGAGGATCATGCTGACCATCTCAGGGTAGTTTTGTACACTCTTCAGCAAAATCAATTGTATGCAAAATTTTCAAAATGTGAATTTGGCTTGAATCTGTCGTGTTCTTGGGTCATGTCATTTCCAGGGAAGGGATTATGGTTGGCCCTCAAAAGGTTTGCAGCGGTAAAGAATTGGCCTAGACCTACCACTCCAATGGCTATTCGTAGTTTCTTGGGTTTGACTGGGTACTACATTAGGTTTGAGGAGGGGTTTTCTACTCTTGCCTTTCTGTTGACTAAATTGATGTGGAAACCAGTTAAATTTCAATGGTTCGATGCTTGTGAGAGGAGTTTGCACGAATTGAAATCGAGGTTGACAACAACAGTATTAGCCTTGCCAGAGGGTACAGAGGGATTTGTGGTGTATTGTGATGCTTCGAAAATCGGGCTTATGTGTGTGTTAATGCAACATGTTAAGGTTATAGCCTATGCTTCTAGGCAGCTCAAAAATCATGTGAAGAACTATCCAACCGATGACGTAGAGCTAGCATCAGTGGTGTTTGCGCTAAAGATTTGGCGACATTATTTGTATGGGGTCCATGAGGATGTATTTACGCATCATAAGAGCCTTTAATATATCTTTAAGCAGAAAGAATTGAATCTGGGACTAAGAAGATGGCTAGAGTTACTCAAGGACTATGACATTGATATTCTCTACCACCCAGGGAAGGATAATGTCCTGGCGGATACACTTAGTTGAAAATCTATGGGGAGTTTGACTCATTTAGAGACTGTTAGTTAGGGAAGTTCACCAGTTGGCGTGTTTGGGAGTTTGCCTTGTGGACTCTAATGAAGGAGGGCTAATTGTACAGAATAGGGCTAAATCATCACTTGTGGAGGAGGTGAAGGAAAAATAATTTAGTGATCCATTGTTAGCAAAACTGAACTGAGGGATTCACAAACACAAGACCACAACTTTTTCCCTTGGCATGGATGATGGTACCCTACAGTACCAAGACTGCCTATGTGTTCATGATATTGACGGACTTCGGAAAGGATCGTGGCCAAAGCTCACACATCCAGGTATTCCATGCACCCAAGTTCTACAAAAATGTATCATGATCTCAAGAAAATTTATTGGTGGAACAACATGAAGAGGGATATGGCCGATTTTGTGGAAAAATGTCCGAGTTGTCAACAAGTGAAGGCCTAACATCAAAGGCCCGGAGGATTTGGTCAAAGCATAGAAATTCTGATGTGGAAATGGGAAATGATTAATATGGATTTTCTGGTGGGGTTACCGCGCACTCCGCACAAGTTCGACTCAATTTGGGTTATTGATGATCGACTCACGAAATTAGCACACTTCTTGACAGTTAGATCTACCGACATAGCAGAATAATATGCTTAGTTGTATATCAAAGAAATAGTCAGGTTGCATGGCACTCCAGTCTCCATCATTTTAGCTCGAGGGGCTCAATTCCCAGGCATCTTTTGGAGGAAGTTTCAGCAAGGTTTAGGTATGCAGGTAAATCTTAACACAGATTTTCATCCACAAACTAATAAGCAAGAAGAGCAAACTATTTAGACGCTTGAGGATATGTTGCGTGGTTGTACTCTTGATTTCAAAGGCAGCTGGGATGACAATTTACCACTCATAGAATTTTCTTACAACAATAGCTTCCATGCTAGTATCTATGTGGCACCATTTGAGGCATTGTATGGTAGAAGATGTAGATCTCCCATTGGATGGTTCGAGTTTGGAGAAGCGAAATTGATAGGGCCGGACATCGTGCAATAGGCCATGGAGAAAGTCAAGATTATTAAGGATAGGTTGAGAACTACTCAGAGTCGCAAAAAGTCATACTCAGATGTTCATCACAGAGATTTAGAGTTCTAAGAAGATGATTGGTTATTTTTGAAGGTTTCCCCTATGAAGGGTGTCATGCGGTTTGGAAAGAAGGAAAAATTGAGTCTGAGGTATATCAGACCATGCAGGATCATTCAGAGGATTGGTCAAGTGGCATACAAGCTCAAGCTGCCACCCGATATGCCATTAGTACACCCGGTCTTTCATGTGTCCTTTTGAGAAATGTAGTGAGGGACTCGTCCGCTATTGTTCCAGTTGAGACTATTGGAGTTGATGAAGAACTGTCATATGAAGAAGTTCTAGTCGCAATTCTTGATAGGCAAGTTCGGAAACTGAGATATTAGGAATTGCATCTGTGAAAGTATTATGGCGGAATCAGCAAGTTGAGGAAGCTGCTTGGGAAGCCATGGATGAAATGAAAAAGAAGTATCCACATTTATTTGAATAGTCATGTAATAGCTTTTATGCATCTAGCTTCTATTAACTCTTATCTTTTAGCTTGATCTATGTAAATCTGTCCCCTTTTTGATAATAGGATTGCATGTACGACCAAGGTTGATGTTGTACAAGTTATATTATGTTATGTATTAGGTATATACTGTTAGGATGTAATTTTGGGGCTCTATGACTGGTAGATAAGCTTGGGTACAAGGAAACTCTGGCAAACATTTTTTTAAATTTAGGGAGTTAGCCAAATTTGCAGACTACTAACATGTTCTAGGTGGTAAAAAGGCAGAAGATTGTATGAAGAATTTCTATTAAGTGACCCTTGATCCTTATTCGAGGATGAATGATTACAAGTGGGGGAGGATGTAAAGCCCCGTGAAAACTTGTACCCAAAACTTAAGAACTTCATAGTGCCAAATTATTAAAATGTATCGTGGTTCAAACTACTTTTGTACTAATCTATGCATTGAAAAATGAAAAATCAATTTTTTTTAGGAAAGTGCAATTAAGCTGTCTAGAATGCGGTCGCATACCAGGTATGTGGACCGTATATCTACCGCAAAATGAGTCAGTGTGATGGCCAAATTAAAGTAAACTATGCGGTCAATTATGCGATCGTATAACCAAAATACGGACCGCATTATCAATGCATAATTTCCCTGGGACTTTGTAAAGGTCATTTCTACGGTGCACTTTGCGATCGCAGAACGTGAATGCAAACCGCATTCCTGCCGCGAACTCAACCGATGTGTCCAATTTTGGGGAAGCATTTTTGTGGTCCATTATGCTGACCGCATGTCTACTTTGCGATCGCAAATGCGATCGTAGATTATACTCGGGGCTCCAATTTTCAAAATTATGAACCCGACCCCCTATCGATATATTTGGTGTTATGGCTCATTTTGAGTATATTTCCTAATGCTTTTAGAGAGAGTGATAGAGAGGGTCTTAGAGAGGGAAAGTGTTTCCCATCAACATTTCTCTTGAAATCTTGCTAAAACATTGAGGATTACCAAGTGAAGGCACCTAAATCTTCACCACAAGAGGTAAGACTTCATCCCCTCAGCTCTTATTTCTACAACTCAGCTATAAGAGGTCATTAGTGTGGTAATTCATGGGTGAAAGAGTGGATTCCTTGCATGCATATCGAACCTTAGGGTATTGGGAGGCAGTAAACTAAAAAGAAAGCAAATAGGGTATATAATGATAGAAACTTCTCTCAAAAAGGGCCTAAAACTACAGTGCACCTTTAGTGTTTGATAATATGCTCGAAACAAGCTAGAATCTCGATCTCGCCTCTAATTGTCGATTGAATTTGTAATTCTTACACAATAGATCGAAGTGCTAAGAGTTTCGGAATTTTGTAAAGAGTAAGGAGAGCTATATTGAGGTATGTATGCCTAAAACCCCTCTTATTAGAAATTGAGCTCCGTTGGTGTTTACTCAAATGTGGTAACACTAGAAGTTGTTGATGTACCAATTGTTATTTCACATGAATTGGTTTGCAATTATAAATATATCTATACATATCTACATGAGGGATGTACCTCAACGTGTGTAATGAACTATCCTTGATAATTTAAGATGTGTGAAGAATTCAAATCATGTGTTGACTATAAACCAAGATTTAAAACTGAGGTTGACATGCTAACTATGTGAAATGTTACTCATGTTTGCAACTTGAAATGCTTTTGTATGTGCCCAAGATCACAAATTGCAAGATGAACATTAAAAATGGGAAAAAGTATGATAATTGAGGCCCTAACTGGCAATGAATGGGTATGATATATGGGAAATAAAGATTCGAGTGGTATGATTGATGAGGAAGGAACAACACCTAATTAAGGTGGCCTAGCCGGTCGGGCTGTGATCAGACACCACGCCCCACACATGGTGGTAATGTGCTAACCATTGAATTTCAGAAAGAGAAATGAAATGGTTATTGAGATAAATTCTTCAAATTAGGCGACCTAGCCGATCGGGTCGTGATCGGACTCCGCTTAAGATTGTGTTGGTATTGAGTACAGTGATGAACATATGAAAGAAATACCCCGAACTAAGTTATGAAAATCATGTCAAATATTACAGGGTTTGTTTATGTCATGATGTAGTGTTAGGTTAAAACCTTGATTTATTCTTGTGATTTCCTTGTTCTTTCTTGATAGTTGTTTCTAGTAAAATGGTGTTTAGTTATACATACTAGTACTATTACATGGTACAAACGTCCCTTTTGCCAGGGGCGCTACATTTTTAAATAAATGTAGGCGTCTTCATAGCGGTCAACGTTGATCATGTGCAGCAGAGCACCCTCCTTCTCAATATCTTGGTGATCCTCCTTCTCCTTCGAGGGGCTATATCGCACATCTTGTTATTTTGGGCTTACACATTTGAGGTATAGCCAGGGCCTTGTACCTGGCATTATTACACTTGTCTTTTGTATCCTTAGAGGCTCCGTAGACATATATGTGGGTTATGTGTGGGTGTTGGATAGGAGTACTAGCTATGTTGTGATTCTAGCTCTCGCTTCTCTAAAGCATAAATGTATAGAAGCTTGGAACTTATCTATGGTTTAAACATATGATGTAAAATGAACTAAAAATGTTGAATACACTGTTTTTACTTGTCAATGCAATGAAAGCATGGCTTTCCTTAATAGTGTTGAGCTAGGTAGAAAGTGTTCGATATGGCTTGCGCAGTTGGCTTCACTTGATTGAGCGTCAATCGCGCCTTCCGAGGTTGGGGCGTGATAGAGTGGCAATCCTTAATACCCTGCAGCTTCCTTCTTATAAGTGTGGTGTACGACACACCCGTAAACAAGACTCAACTAGTAGACACCATAAGACAGAACTACTCTGATACCACTTTTGTCATGATCCAATAATATGGGCTGCAACGGGCACTTGGTAACTTACTCAATCGAGTACCAACATCACGTATCTTTTCATATCATTCTATCATAGATAACTGAGTCGGAAGGCAGCCGTGAGATAAGTAGAATAGAACAAGTGATACCAACTTATACATAAGGGCCTATAAGACAAAAATATTCACTTGTATACTGAACATAGTCCGGCAAGGCCATACAGACTTTTATGTATATGACATCTGCCTACAAGCCTCTAAGAATATATAAACTTCATAAAGATCAGGACAGAATCCCTCCATATCAAACAATACACGTCTAAATCATACTAACCAAACAAGCAACGCCGAAGAAAATGGAGCGCATCAACATCTTCCACTAAGCTTATAGCCTTCTGAAGGGATTTTAACCTGTCTATCCTGACCTGCGGGCATGGAACACAGTGTTCCCAGGCAAAAGGACGTCAATGTGAATAACGTACTGAGTATGTATGTCACATAAATAAGTACATAATAGATTTGGAAGAAATGTAGAGTAAATGACTCAACCTGTAAGTCTGGATAACTCTATAAATCGTGAAATAATTACAGTGTCATGCATATGCGTATGAACGTCATGTCGTGCATAGGTACATATTTCATAACATCATAGGGCCAGTGAGAGCGTCCCATCATATTATCTCTGCCTACTATGGGCAAAACTATAATTGTATATCAGCTGATCAGGTGGTGTTGCATATATAACGCCATACACTTTCCCATATCCCATATACATATCCGTTACTTGCTGAATATAATCACCCTTAATTTGTCATAGATACCTCACTTTGCTATTAAAATCTTGAGCTAATCACGTTCTTAAGAACGAAGGTGTGATTCTCCATTCTCATATTCTCATCTTCATAATATTAACAAACCTTAACTAATAGTAATGCACACTAGAACTGTAGATTACCAATAGACTACAAGCATTCTTGAGACTAACCAAAGCTTACATACGGTTGTCCCCTATTCAAAATGTTCATAGAGCATTCTTAAGAAACCCACTGGTCTTAAGACTTTCCACCTCTTTAAAAATGCCACTTAGTCATGAATTACAACTAAGAGTCATATGTTTGGCATAGTGGTTTGATGCCACGTGGAATTGTGGTTTTATCCAACAATTGATTAATTTGATTAGGTAATATTTCACTATTCGATAATTATTTGCATAATTAAGTATTTCAAATTACTTAGTTTTTTAAATTTTTAATACATTTTATACATCCTATTATTATGGTCATATAATACCTTGTATGATATCAATCCGTAAATATCGGGTGTTATTACTTCGCCCATATTTAATTCCAATATTCCAACTTGGATGAAAATTCATTTTCTTTGACTTGCTTCCCCGCTTACCTTCAGGTATTTACTCATATCTTGTTTGAAATAGCATAATGATTATAATTTCAAAATAGTCTCATTACCGATATTACCAATTAACATAAGACAAAACTTAAACATATGAAAATGCGGGATGTAATACTTGTGACCCATATATATTCATTTATACTACTCATAACCTTCATTCTACTTTCTTGCATAATTGATTTCTTTATGCCATCTTGGAACATCAAGCGAGACATTACATTGTCTCTAACTCTTTTGTACTCTCGTACGTTATTCACCTTTTACCTTACTTATCTTAAAACCTCGCATCGTATCTTTTGTCTCTTTCATGATCTCTCTTACACATACGTATAATTCACGTCCATAACTTGAAGCTTTATTATAATACTTTCACTATTGGTGCATACACAATTCGGTGGGAGCTTCATGCTGACTTCTTATGAGGTTGGTACTATTCTAACTGGCTAAATGTGACATATGGCCTTTATAGAATATGGAGACTGTGCAATTCCTCTTGTACCTCGAATATTAAGAGTAATCCTGCAATATTCTCCATGAGGTTCCTGAGTCCAATAATCAAATTCCTGATTTACTTCATTGATGCAACTCTTTAGTTTCCTCTTCCCTCGGATCGACCTTTGTGTTTGTTTAATTTATCTTCCAATCTGTAGCTCATGGTATTGCTTATTTTTTCATATTCTATGGAATATCCATGATACAATATTCTAACAACTCAATCCTTTATCTATGCCCCAGGCTCAATTCTTTCTTTTAACTTATAACACAGTCTTCTACGTCTATGTGATTGTCAACATATATGCTGCATGTATAAAACTCTAAACTCTTAATTGCATTCAAACGTATTATGGGTCATTAATCAAATAATTCTTTTCATTCCTCTTAGCTTTCTTTAAATGTAAGCAATTACTTTTCCTAGGCTTTCTGCACCCTTGTTGCGTGAATATTTATCTTACCTTAGTGCCCACACATATTGAATTTCATACAACTCATATGATCTTGAATATCGCTTTTGATTTTACTTCTCACTCATTAGCCACAGTGATTTCCATTATCTAATGGAGTGCGTACAATGTTATTGTAAGACTGTTGTTATAAGAATTTTTCCTCATTAGGTTACTGAGCATAGGTTGAAGCTTGCTTCATTACTTCCTCAGCTAGTCTTTGTTGTAGTACTTAGGGAGACCTTCTGGCTCTTGTAAAGTTACAAGCTTGTTATATCATTTACCTGGCAGAATTTTTGATGTTCGTACTCACCGATAATTATCCTTAGTTACTTACCTCCACACTCATGTGCTCGTACGACTGTTCTAAATTGAAGTTTTGACTTTCTTCCCAGTGGGAATCTCTTTTATTTTCATAACACTCATACAACATCTTAACCTATCCCAACTCCTATCTGAATATTTCTCACGGGTCACAATGTCATATTTGCGAGACTGAATTCCCCATGTTGGGGTTCATCTGTTTATCTTGCATGAGCTATTGATTTATTTTTATGCTCTTACCTAGCTATAAATAAGCTCTTCCTGAATCAACTACTAACTAGTCATTGGCACATTCTCATATTAATATTCTGTGTAACCTTTCTTGGTTCATTTCCTTTGTCTTAACTTACGTCGCATACTGGCTCCTTATTTATCAATAACATCTCAGGCATGAACCCTTACTTCCTCTCCTTGATGTCATGTTTGCCTAATGTTCTGGAATCATAGCATACCTGTAGTCATTAAATAAGTGAATCTCGTCCCTTTCTTATAACGCATTCTTCCTTTATCATTCCATTGTTACTAGAACCACTTAATTCTGACTTAATGCCATATTACTTCATATTTCCCCTTTAAGGAGTACTAAGATTTAGTGCTATGATGATCTACCTATAGACATTTTATCTCTTCATCTTTGGCCTTCTTTTTACATTACCAATGACCCTTACTCGCCTTGCAGTAATCTTTCTGTACCAAGGATAACAAAATTCCTTACTCACGAAGGTGACACTTAGTATATTGGCACATACCATCCCTAAAGCTTAACTTTGCTCATGTTGCTTTCATTAAGGAAGAATCTTCCTGAATGACCATTCTCTGAATTCCTCATGAATCTTCTTCGTTGTCCATTCTATTATCGCCAGAACGAAATATGAAATTCTCATGATACCGACTATTATCAAATCACGCAGTCTTTAATTCATGTTTACTTTGTCTTGTTGACCAGCCCATACTGATTTCTATTACTCTGGGCCTAACTTTTTCTTTTGGTAATCGCATTAAAGTCGCGAACGTATTTCTCCAAATGAGGATATGACTGTGTGGTCTACGCTCTTTTATTGTCTTAAGGCCCATCACCTCTCGTCTCTTCCTTCACTTGACTATAGATTTTTTAATACTCAACAATTTTCATCCATGTATCATATCTTACTCATAATGCTTCATTATCTCTCTTCTTATTTCCCTGCTAACATTTCCATCTATCACTTTATTCTGAAAAATTTAACAAGACATTCTTTTGCTTTCAGCTCCCATTGCTCCATCTACTGGCTCTTCTGGTTGCCTAACATTCTTTCTCTAGTAGGGCCGGGCAATCACACTAAGGCAATATTTCTCCCTTCAAGGCTTTCAATTCCTATCTTTGTAGTACTCATATCTAGCTATACTATTTTAGAGTGCACCATCGGGGTGTCTCAAGAGGAGATCTATTAGGTCATTTGCAATATCCTTCAGAAATGTCAACTAATGCAGATAATCCATTCACCATTTTGGATTACTCTAACCCCAGCCGGATCATGATATCCCGTCCTTTTCATAAACTACACTTGTTATCCCTAATAGGGTATAACTCAGATGGGTGTGGCCAATTATACATATCTCTGTTACTGTTAAAGTTAACTCATAATCCATATATCTCTTTTCCTGAATTGTAGATAACGATCATCTTCAGTAACTAGGTACCTCGCTCCTTTCTTCGTCTTGCTTCTTTTACTTGTGGAAACTTGTATCTATCTTCTGAAGCATTTAAATCTTTTCGACATATGGGTGGATAGATATTCTTGCCTTAGGGATCCTCATCAACAAGCTCATATAAACATGATCTACTGGAGACCTTACATTTACTTATCATAAGCATGATGGAAAAATTGAGTTCCTCTTACTCAACTCTTCTGCAGCTATGTCCTTTACCAACCATCTTTATGGATGTAGACATCATCGTATTATGAATAAGATATAGCCTAGGTAATTGAGATCTTACAACTGAGCTTTACCATACAATCTAGAGTAAGAAGAAAGAGTGACAATCCTAAATATCCTGTAGCCTCCGGCTTATAAGTATGATGCACAACACACCCATAAACAAGACTCTACTAGACACAGCTTGTAGACTCTCTAGATCTGAACTGCTCTGATACAACTTCTGTCACGACCTATATCAATGGGCTGCAATGGGCACCCTGTACCTTACTCAACCGAGTACCGACATAATATATTTTTTCGTATCATACTATCATAGGTAAATGATACAGAAAGGCTGCCGTAGGATAAATAGAGTAAAACATGTAATACCAACTTATACATAATACATATAGGCCTATAAGACCAAAAATGATCAGTTGTATACTAAATATAGGTCGACAAGGCCATACAAACTTTCACGTATATGACATCTGTCTACACGACTCTAAGAATACATAATATTATAAAGGTCAGGACAGGGTCCTGCCATTCCAAACAATACATGTACTAGTCATACTGACTAAAGAAGCAACTCCGGAGCAAATGGAGCACACCAAAACCTTTTGCTGAGCTGTTAGCCTACTTGAGGGTTCTCATCCTGTCTATCGAGACCTGCGGGCATGAAATATAGTGTCCGCAGGCAAAAGGGATGTCAATAAGAATAATGTACCTAGTATGTAAGGCACAAAAATAAGCATATAAAAGACATGGAAGAACACAGAGTAAATGATGCAACCTGTAAGTTTGGATAACTCTATAAATCATGAAATACTTATTGTGTCATGCATATGCATATGAATGTCATGTCGTGCATATGTGCATGTGTTCATAATATCATTAAGCCTCTGAGGACATCCCATTATATCATCTTGGCCATTATGGGCAAAATCATCAACGTATACCAGCTCATCAGGTGGTGGTGCGTATATAATGCTGTAAACTTTTCCCATATCTCATATACATATAATATACATATATACGCGTATATAATGCCATCTGGTCATGGGTTAATGTAAATGTGTAAATAAATACAATGCATGAGAAGTACGTTAATAAAATCTCTCAGAACATCATAAGACCATTATACCTTTGATTAGTGTCATGAAACAAACTTTATCAACTTACGCATTTTCTGAGACCCATGAACAGACGATTGATATAAGACATATGAGAAGTCAAGAACATAGAGATCTCTAACACTTCTATGAACATTGTCATTTATGGAATTGGTACATTTGCAAGTTCTGTTCGTGTTATATAGATCATGCCAAAAAGAAAGAAGGGATAACCTTAGCATACCTGGACCGATTTCCTTGATAATTCCTCTGACACACGTCTTTTATGATAAAACATGTAATAACAAATCGAAATAGGGAAAAAATCTGTATGATATTCTTGAGAAATATTACACCGTACTTCCTTAAACTTGTAAAATCTTCCGTTGCTAAGATGCTAGGAAATCTATTTGAATTTTTATTACAAGATAATCATGTCACAACCATAAGAATCCTTGTACGAAATGGGCTGAATCTTTAATCCCTCATATTGTAGAGACATTAAATCCCTTAAGTGATTTAGAGAAGGGTTTTAAGGTCTTGGTGGTGTGAACCCCACTTTGAAGACTTGGCCTCCAAAATTCATCGATTTTTTTTAATTTTTTAATTTTAATTTTTTAAGCAATTCACTAGGCAGGTGCCTAGTGCTAGTTTCATTAATAATGAAAAAGAAAAACGAACCACATAGGAAGAGTACATGTAAGGGGGGCACTAGCACCAGTAGTGTTGCCTCTATGTCTTGGCCATATAATCACTCATCTACGCCTTACAATACCCTTATGGCAGCCTTATGTAGAGGAATTATGGTATAGATGCCGGCAAAGTCTCACGAGGGCGTATAATCTCACAGTCATTTGGATATCTTTCCAAGGGCGTAGGACTAGAGCAACACAAACTGGGCGAAACGTTACCTTACTAATCCTATAGAGGCAAAGAAAAGGCCTCACCTACTAGCAAGAATGCAAAAAGAAAGAACTAGCTAGAAATAGGTATTCTATGATCATCACATAATTTATAACATATTTTGTGATGATATTACATAGAACTATACTAATGTGATGGTAAAATAAAAAGATGAAAAAATAGCAATGGTGCTCTCTCTTGTCTAATCTTGTGAAATCTTCAATTTGCTTGTCTTCATCCTCAACCTTCTTTAAAAAATCTTCAAACTTCATACTTTCTTCATTGAACGATTGGACTTTATGGAAGCAGTTTGGATGGCATGTTTTTGTTTGGTAATTCTCATTGGAAGTCTGCGTACACTTGCTTCATTCACTCTGTCGTCCCAACTTTTATCCCTTGTACGATTCTTCTTACTTTTTCCACTATACATTGGTGATAAATCACATTTTCTTACTGCCTCTGCCTGACATTGATTTAGAATATCACCTTCCCCACCCTCTGCATATATGTCTCTATCCACATTTACTGGATTTAGCATGTATTGGTCGAAATCTTGTGTGACCAAAATGTTTCCCTCCTGCATTTTAGCCACTGTTGTCTTGTGTTGTTATTATTCTAAATTTTGCAATTTGTTCCTACTTCTACTTGTGCATCCAGTGTTTCCAGCAATATTATAATTATAATTCACAGGATTTGCCTATACCATTGCATCCAAGAGCTTTCTTTCTTCTACTGAGATGGCTGGAGTGATTGTGACCAGTGGTTGCTGCCCAGATTTGAGAGTTACTGTCTACTGGTGGTCAACCTTATGAATGGCAGCTGAAGTATTCGAAATAGGCTGCTGTTGCTGCAGAATTACTGTATGTGCTGTTGTGTTTTGCTGTTGCTGCATGTTATTTATAGGTGTAACTTTAACTGGAGAACGAGATGTAAGTTGGAGCTACCCAGGAATTGCATCTACTGCCTTTGCCATCGAACTAGCACCTATTACACTTTGTTGCTACCTTGTTTTAGGAATAAAATCTGGGGCTTTTGCATTTAATTTGCTGCCTGAGATCAATTTTGTGGAGCTGCCAATTTTTGGCAATAGTGAGCTAACTGATAATATCTCCTCAGCATCACTGCACCTCTCACCATCATCAGAAGAATTCTCCACAAAATAAATCCCCAAGTCTTCATCACCATCATATTGACGTTGATCAACCCATAGATTAGAATTTATTACCATCTCCCTCACATTTGCTTTTATAATATCATTATTGTTTCCTGTGGATAACAACATCTATCCTTGATCACCACTATGTTCACCACATGACTTTGATGGTATTTCAAAGACAGATGTGTTCAAAGTAACCAATGGGTGATTAACCTATTAGTGACCATCATTGCATTTTGGGCTTCCCTAATAATTTGTTCCACGTGAGGGCTTGAGAATTGCAATGTTGGGATATTAGAACTATGTGCTAAGTTACCCAGATTTTCCTCGTCTAGTTTTCTCTTTTGGACATTTGGTCGAACATTAATTTGCTTAGCCAAATCCTCATTGTCATGCCTTTCTTTGTCATTGTCGAAGCTTAGTACCAATTCCTTGGATAACAAATTACCATTTAGACTTGTTGAATCACATCCAACATCTTTATCAACTGCAAGTATTTCGAAGGAATTTGTGTTGGTCACACTGTTGGTGTCATTTGGTCGAACCCCTTTGGTCCGTTTTCTTGGTGAGAGCCCTTTCTTAGTAGGAGATTTTCTTGGGGTTATCACGTTCTAAACTTCTTCCAATTTGTTCCTATAAACACCCTTATCATCCCCAACTAGCTTCCCACTTCTATTTTGCAGTTGTATGATCGTATGGCCAGATTTTCCAATCCCTGAAGTTTTGGCCATAGTTCGTCTGTCAGAACTTTCTCTTACATTAGCAGACTTAGGATCACAAATCCAAGGACATATATTTGGGCATTAGTAATTCCATCCATCTCATCTCCTTCACGACCTTGCTCCTTAGTAGGTTGCCCATCACTTGCTATTACTTCCTCTATATTTATTACTTGATCAACAACTTTCATACAATCAATTTTAGATCGTATAGCAGCTAGAACTTCCAAATCTTTTTTCTTTACAGCTTGTTGCACCTCCTGATTCATTACCTTACTAATAGGATCAATATAATTTTTACTAGAAAGACTAGCTTCGTCTGCACGACCTGCAGCACCCTTTTTACCTATACTAGATGACATAATAGCTGCAGCACTAACCAGCTTATCATAAGTTGCTACTAGTGGATTTACTGCATTATATATCCTTTCTAATACTTGACTAGCAGGGACATATTTAGAAGGCTTAGGAGATTCTTTATCCAGCTTTAACACCTCCTCTATAGGAACAACTGGAGTTGCAACATGTGGTGCAGCTGGATTTTCTCTGACACCTATAGAATTACTCCTAGCACCAGAGGATCTATAACATGTATTAATGCTATATGGCCTACTGCGCCATCAGCACTGCTTACCCTTTCACCTTGAGTTTGTCCTACCTTATTCACATCATTGATCTCCGCAGCTGATTGGTTTTGTACTGTACCAGCTATAACCTCTTTTGCACTATTCACCATTCCATTAGCAATTTGTTTTCCTCCTGTTGTTTGCAATATCTGCTCCTGTATAGATTTGCTATGTTCTACTGCATCACTCAGTTGTAAATCCCTCTTAGAATCAAGGAACTCCCTAGCATCCCCCGGTAATTTCTCACCACTGCCCAGTTCATCTGCTTCATCCTTCTTAAATACATCATCCTTACTATTCTCAGGCCTCCAACGTCAAGATATTTCATCATGCCCTTGATGTTTACAACATGAACAATATTTTTGGGAGATTATCATATACAATATCCTGGTAATATTCAATAATTTTCCCTGAGTTTACATCAAGAATATGAATCCTAACTCTCTTAGGATGTTTTTCCAGTAGGTCAAGAAACACTTTAACCCTAGCCGTACTTGGTCGTGTTTGATCTTGTGTCGCTTTATCCACAGCTAATGGCTTTCCCACTGCTGAAGCTATGGACATTAAGGATTTTTTGGCAATGAAATTAGCAGGTAGATCAGGCAATGATATCCAAACAACTGCTCTTGAGGTTTCTTCACGTGGATGGAATCCCATCGTCCATAGGAATGACCTGAAGAAAAATTCTTCTCCCTTTGCCTTAACATAACCTGTGGATCTTGACAGTACCTGAATGAAATCTTCAAAAAGATTATATCTTACTAGTATACGTCGATACTCAAGTTGTCCAACATTATAATAATCTTTGACATCAAATTGTTTTGGTATAATCTGCCGCAATTCTTGAATATCTGGTTTTCCATATGAAAACTTGAGTATTACTTCTTGATGAAAACCTTCTTCCATTGTGAATGCATTCACATCATGAATGATAAATTCTACAGTTGGTTCTCCATGAACCATGTTGACAGGACGCAACTCGAGCTTGGACAGATTTACGGTAGATTTTTTTGTTTGAAGTTGTGCAGCGTAAGTCTATTTTTGCTTGGAGTTTGGATGGTTTCTGAGTTGTTTCGCATTGCCTCTCCCACAGCCAAAGGCTGGGGAGAGGTCACAGCAGCCATGGTTGTACTCGACAAGAAGGAAGACGTTTAGAGAGAGAGAAAGAAGAGAGAGATCTTCCAATTTTGCCATTGTTTACCTTGAAAATAGTAATAACAATTATATTTTAAATGGGACTATAAAAATATGTGATATATTTTTATGTTAGTTTTTAGAGCAGTTGATTCAAGGAGTATGAAATTTATCGATAAAATACGAGCTTAAGCGGGTCAGTGATCAAATCGTAGGGCTCGTTACCCAGCTTCGGGCTAGATGACAGAAGGCCTCGAGGTTGATATTTGTCTCGAGCATGAGATATTGAGGATAACCTGGGAGGGGAACATTTAAGATTTGATCAAAGGAGGCTCTTTATGGCCAATAGTAAGCAATAAATGAAGAACAAGTATGAAAGAAATAAATAACAAAAGTAGCCTCGAATGGGTACGTTAGAGAGAAATAAGAGAGATAGATATTATTGCTTTTGTGTAGAATCTTGGGATGATCCCCACAAAGTGTTAATGACTCCCCTTCATAGGGGGAGAGGGGAGTGCAAATTTAGTATAAGATACATTTGGGTGATAAAGGAAATGGGATGGAACAACTAACTAGCTTCGTGGCGCATACGTAGGACAATGTTTTGGCTGTCTAGGTAGACTTGATCAAATCCGGATGTGCTCTTCGGGGGTTTCCTGTGTTTGTTAGGGTTTTGGCCGATGTTATCCTCGGCTGGATATCGACAGATCTTGAGGGAAGTAACTGGCTTGAGGTCCTGATCCTCCGAGGCAACCTACTAAAGCAATTTTGTCAACAAGAAATTGGTCCTCCGATTTAACCATGCACAGATAGTCTCCACGTTTCTTAAAAAGAATCCTGAGAAATGATTTTGACATCCCACTTTATGGGCTCCCGTAATGATGTCGTGCTGATGGCGCAGGCCCTTTTACAAATGCAGAGGTGTTTCATTTGTTCGCTTTTCCAGGGTCTTCTGATGTGTCGTGACTCCTCATTCTTCAGGGTCAAAATGTTGCCGACAATTAAACTTCCATAAACACATTGATTTCGCCTAATGTTATGCTTTTTTAGGGCGATAATGGCACTGTCAGTTACTTTGCCCTGCCCCTTATAAATGGGCCTTCTTGTGATTAGATTTTCATTCAAGCATCCTTCAATATCCATCCTTTCCTCCTTTCTAGCCTTCTCTTTTTGTTCTTTTCCGCCTCACCAGGCCCATTGCATCTACATCTTATGCCAATATCGTTCTCACTGTGGCTCAACTCTTGAACCTTCTTCGATTAGACGAAGTATTGTTGCCGTGATGCTACTGTTATTATTGTTGTTGTTGTTGATGATGTTGTTTCTATCTCTGTTAGCTCGGGGTGATGAAGCAGAGGATCGATTTTCTTCTACCCGGGAAGATACTCGGATTATGCACGACTGCTCAAGAGGGTGCTCGGACTATACACTGATGCTCACCCTTCTTCCTTGGCTCTGCATATTACACCCCCTTTGGATTCCTTGGGTTATGGTGATACTCTCTACTGACTGTCGCCTCCCGGTTCGAGGCAACATCTCAAGAAGTGGCTTTATAATAGTAGTACTAGCAGAGTTCGTACTAGCCAGATTTTTCACTAGCCACGTCTTGTCTTCTTTCGGCTTCTCCTTCATCATTTTGCTCTTCTCCATCACTTTTCTCTTCTGTATCCTCCCTTTTGAAGATGCCATTTTGGAGGGTCGAGGGGATGCTCCCGAGGGAATGGCTCTTTGGAAGATATGGTCTTTGAGGTAATGTACCCTGGGGAAATGATATTCGAAAACACTGCTATTGAGGCGGACGCTGCTACTGACATGGACCTCTGTGCGAGGACTAGGATTTTACCATATATATCCCTTTTCTTATTTATTTTTGTGTAGAGACCCCTTGTATGCTTTTCAATCATATGTAAGGATCCCCAGGGAGCCATTGTAGGCGAGTTTCATGAATTAAAAAGATACCTTTTTGAGTTTTGTATTTGATACTTGCCCTGGTATTGTATATTCTTGCACACTTTGAGGACTTTGGATGTTTCACCTTGTTGATGATTGTTGATATCTAACTCGGGTATAAGCTTTCTTCCCAGTGTTCGACCGATAGAAATGGCTCTTTTTCGAGCCCACTGCTGTATCTCTGACCAAATCCAAGTTGGTCCGATAGATTCAGGCCATCGGGACCTCCGAGTTTTATGGAGATAAAACGCCGGAGTGGAAATAAATTTCGGGCAATTGGAGATTTTACTTTTTAGTTTTGACGTAGACAACCTTTTGGGGTTTTTGTAGGCAGGCTCCTGGGGTACGGCTGTTTGCACTTAGGTGAGTTCCTAAAGTAGAGCCCTCGTAGGTGGAGCTTTATGTGCTTATTTTTCTTTTTTATAAAAAAAACACGAGGTCGAGTATTGCCTTAAGCTCTATGATAGCGCTGAAGGCTTTTCAAAGCTAGACTAATTTTTTAAGGAGGTCCTCGCGGTTGGGCGTCACTTTATGACTAGAGATAATGTTGTTTGCTCCCCAAAGCCTAACTTCCTACCGGTGGAGGTCTTCTGGGGTCGGGTACCACCTCGAGATTTGTATCGAAGCCGTTGGCTTCCCGAGGCTTATCCCAGATAGGCGAATCGTTGTTGTTTCCTACATATAAGCGGAGTGGTTCTTGCTTCTTTTGTAGGTCCCATTATTATAAAAAGTTATCCTTCCACCTCAGCGTCAGGTCCTTTGTTTCCTTAAGCACAAAAGTGTTGGTGTAGATCCTTTCCTCTATCTGCCAATTCTACCATAGCCATGACTGCTGCTTCAGGGAAGACCCGACAAGGAGGGGAGAGTTCCCCTCCCGGTGCTCGGGATATGCGAGAGTTTACTTTGAAGACCATGTCTCCAATAAGAGAGGAACCTCTAGAAACAGTGAGAAGATGTTGCGGATAGGGCAAGGGATTGCGTTTCAGGCCCTTTCCCGAATGAGAGTATTACGGATTCTACTGATGTATTCTTGAACGTGTATTTATACCCGTTGGCACTAGGCCACTTGGATAGGGTCGTGCTTGATTTCTGCCTAAAGTATCATGTTACTTTGGCGCAGAGACATCCATCGTTTTGGTGAATAATGTTGATGATGAGACTTTTTTCGGAGAAGGTTGGGCTTGAATTCGTGCATAGCCACGTCGTCAAGATGTACCGGCCCTTTCATCATCGAGGAATGATAACCTTGCAGTGTCGTTCGTCCATGCCCTTTATTTTTTATGACGAGGAAGATGGGGATTGAGAGTGGGTCACTCGATTTGTTCGGGCCTGGACGGTTGATGTTATCCCCGTGAAGCTCATGCCTTTTCTTGAGGAATGGAATTATGCGCGTGAGTAGAGCATCCCGAGCTTTCTTAGATTCGCTTATAGCGAAAGTCAACTTAGTAACTGTGTTTCCTCCTTTCCTGTAGTAACTTCGTGGTTTCCATGCGAAGTTCGCAATTTGCCTGGCTTGATTTGAAGGTTGGCTACCCATTCAACTTGCAACAAGCGTAGGTGGTGAGCTATTTTCCCTGGCATATGGGAAGCGAAATACCCAGGTATATGCGTACACTACTTTTACCTTAGTCTTCGTATATTTGAGATGATATTTTCCCCTCTCTTTTATTTTGGCTTTGTCATCATATGTATCAGGTGGTCCCTTGGGGCGAGGTTGTGTTCCTCTGGAGAGAGAGAGGAGTCGTCGGTCTCTGAGCCAGGGGAAGATGGGTATTAAAGGGACTTACATTCGCAGTGTGATAGAGCTTTTAGTGGGGCAAAATAGGCCCGTGTCTTCGAGGAAAGAGCATCGCCCCATTGAGATTGGTTCTTCCGGAGCCGAAGGGGTTGGACCAGCAGAAGAGTGCTCGATATTTGAGGAAGTCGGCTGGTGAGTCTTGACGTAGTCTTTCTATATTTAGCATCATCCATCCTCATTAAGTTTTTCTTCTGTAGTCCTTTGATAGGCTCAGGTCTGAGCTGCTTCGTCATAGGGCTAGGATTCAGAAAGCTCTTGATGAGGGTGAGTCCCTTAGGCTCCCCAGTAAGGATAAGGAGGCTGAGTTGTTGCACTGGCGATATGAGGTGTACCAGAGCTTGAATTGCAAAAGCTATTTGATGGAGCAGGTAACCTCCTGTGGTACGCGCTTTGCCCTTTTGACCTATAAGGTTAATCCTTTTTCCTACCTTAGTTGCAGAAAAAGGGGGGAGGCTTTGGAGTACCTTACGGGTGAAGCCGACCGAGATAGGAATGTTTGCGGTAAACTGAGGGCTCAGGTCCAGGCTCACTCTTCGAAGGAGAAAGGTGTTTTGGCTAAAGTTCCCGCCTTCGAGGTCCAACTATGGTTGGATCATGACAACTCTTTAGTTCAAACGGATATGATTACAAGGCTTGAGTCGAAACTCTCGTAGGTCAGGGCTAAAATTGTTGATGCTCGGGGCGAAGCAATATTGAGTCAGACTAAGGCATATTAGAGGATGGTGATTCATTTGAAGGATGCAGCTGACGCGAAAATTGAGTTGGAGAGGGCCCTCGACCGTGAAAAGAGGGTCAAGGAATATGTTCGTTATAGATCCCGAAGAGAGGTATTCGAGGAGGTCAGCATCAGGGGCTTTGTTTTTTTAGAAAAGCTGGATCAAGCGAGGGAAGATGAGCATGATGCTCGGTTACTTCTTGTCGACGTCGTGGATAGGAAAGTTGAAGCTGATAAGTCGTATCCCTCTTATGCGGAGCATAGACTTTGCCATATTGTATGCGCCATTCCTAGGGCATGTTTGTAGATGGAGAACACATTCTTAGCATATGTGAATAAAAGAGAACCTAAAGCTTTAATCTCTTATATACCCTTTTCTGCTTTGCTTTTGTCCAGAATGGTTTCAGAGTTTTGGTGAGGATCCTTGGATTCACAATACAATTCCAAAGCTTATCAGGGAGGCCTGGAGGCTTTTGTACACTCGGCAGACGCGACCTTCAATACAGGCTGGCGTTGTAGCTCTTCTGTTTTGCCCAGCTGTTTTGGGCTGAGTCTCCGCGTTGGTTTTTGACCGAGCCTTCTTGACCTTTAATCTCATGTATCTGCATGGGCGGGTGACTTGCGCCTTGCCCTTGGGCATTTATATTTTAACCACATTGGGTTCAGTCTCCGAGTTGGGTTGCGACTCATGCTTCACTAACCCCAAAACACATTTAGTGCCTGTATGGGCTGATGACGATAGCCCTTACGCCTAGTGCCGAAGTGACCTTTTATGTGTGTGCCCCTAAGGCTCGTTTGGCTGGAGACAATGGCTCTTACGTTGTGCCCTTAGTCTTGTGTAGTTAACTCTTTTGGATCTGGTCTCGAATCAGGTTACAAATCGAGCTGATTTTAATCCTCAAGTTTTCAATTTTCGAGCTGGCGACAATGGCTCTTACGATATTGGTCGTTGCGACATTTCAATGTGCGGCCCGAAGGTGCATTTGGCTGTTTACAATGGCTAATATGATTTTGCCATGGGCATATTACATGCTTTATTTAACTCTCATTATGGTCTTTTGAAATGATTTTGCCTGATCCATTATCGGTTCGGGAAGAACCTCGATTTCAAGTTGTCAGAGGAGATTTTTGAGCACCTCGAAAGGTTTTTAGCTCGTAGGCTGAGTAGCTTGAAGCCTTGTGATTTGGAGTTGACATGGTCAAATCTTGTTTTCCTGTTGAGGGAAGCTTGTTTTAACCGGTTCTTTTCGAAGTAGATTTTAAGTAATGGCCTGTGATTTTTTTAACGACGGTCGGGCACCTTGAGTCACGTTAATTTGGCTGGTGCAGCCTTTTGATCATAGTCATATGTGTTTCTCTGGAGCCATTTTTTTCCCAAGTGGTAGTTAAGTGTCTATATTGTGGGTATGCCTATTTAGGAGTCCTAAAAATGCAACATATAGCCTTAACTTCGAAACTGAGTTTTATGCCTTTAGTAAGGTCTTGCAAAATTTTCATGCCTATTGAGGTCTTACAGTTTGTCATACCTATTAAGGTCTTATAGTTTGTCATGTCTGTTGAGGTTTTATAGTTTATCATGCCTATTACGATCTTCTAGTTTGTCATGCCTGTTGAGGTCTTTTTAGTTTTGGTTGCTATGTAAAATAGATCTCGATAGACTGAGTCTACCCACTCGGGGTTTTAAATCTCGTGGTTTTTAGCGAACATTGATTAACGACAGTCTTTGAGTCATCGAGTTTGTTTAGGCTCGAAGGCTGTCACTTGGAGCTCAAAATTGCCTCGTTGGTACCTTATGGGCATGGAGTTTCGACCTTACGGTCGTGCGGTTGTTAAACTGTTGATGCTAAGTCTCAAAGTACTCCAGGTATCTTCTATGTTTGTGATGCTTTGCGATATTCGCATTGCCTTATTCAAAGGTTTCATGATTTTGGAGTTCTGACCCAGTGGTCGTCTAAGTGTCAAACTGCGGACGTCAGTATCCGAGTGTTGGGGATTGTTACTTCATCTTGCGAAGGTATTTCTGACAAAAGGTATTCTTTGATTATTTGGTAAAATAATACAAGTATTCGCCGATGGGCGCCTGGCTATATAGACACGATTCGCTTTGACCATTTGGCCTGATACATGCTTTTTCCTATAGGAACCCCATTTGGTATTTCATGACATTCACAAGCGGGTGGAGTTTGGGGGGGAATGCCTCTCATCATTCAGATTTGGCTACAAAAGAAATATTGAGCACTTGCTGGGTTTCCCTTAGGCAGCTCACAGACGTTTGCTCCTTAAAAATCTTATCGGTAAAACCCTTCTTTTAAGACAAAAACTAGGTCGAAGGAAAAGAGTGCAACGAGTGCGTTTTTATAACCTCAAGGTCTTTATGCAGCGTTAACATTATGACAACTTCGGTTGGGTGCTTGCATAAGGGTTAGTTCCAAATTTGAAACAAAAAGTGATATGGTTGTACCTTGAAGTGAGATATGTTGGCGATGCCTCGGGATTGATTTGTTACAATTGCTTGAGGCGGGGACACAACATGGTTGTTTACTTCATTTTTTCAAGCTCGGTCAAGGGTGAGGCCTGATTTCCCCTTTGGTTTATTTGGGGGAGAAAATATGAACGTTGGTACCAAATCATGGATTGCAAACATTTCCCCTGCCGCACGCTATTCCCCGTAGACAATATTAATTCCATCCTTGGTTGGGAATTTTATTATCTGGTGAAGGGTGGATGGCACTGCTCTCATGCAGTGTATCCACGACCACCTAAATAAGGTGTTATACCTCATGTCTCTTTCGATGACATGGCATTTGGGTGTCTTGGGTCGTGCTGGCCATGGTAACCGGGAGGATGATTTCTCTTTTTGTCGTTTCGCTTTCCATGTTGAATCCGTTGAGGACCCGAGTGGTGGGAACAATTTGGTTGAGCAATCCGAGCTGCTCTATTACCCTTGACATTACAATATTGGATGAGCTACCGGGATCCACGAGTACACATTTTAGTTAAAAAGAATTTACAAGAAAGGAAATTATCAGATCGTCATTGTGGGGTTGAGGTAGGGTCTCAGTGTCTTCTTTGCTGAATGTGAGGGCGTCCTTGGGAGTATATCCTCAGGTCCGCTTCTCTCTGATGATGGACATTTTTGTTCTTCTCATTATGGGTTCCTGCGGGGCATCGGCGGCCCCTACGATCATGTGGATGACATATTGCAATTCGTTTGCCTCATTCTTCATGGTTGTCTCCCTTCCCCGGAACTAATTTTTGCTCGATCGCTAAGGAATTCTCAAAGATGTCCTTTGTTTAGCAGTCGAGCTACTTCTTCTCACAACTGATGACAATCCTTGGTCCTGTGGCCGTGCGTGTTGTGAAATTCGCATACTAAGTTGTAATTCCTTTGCGAAAGATCTAACTCTATAGGTTTGGGCCATTTGACATCTTTGATTTTACTGATGGCGAACATGATGTCTAACATATCAATGCTGAGGTCGTATTATGATAAATGGAGTGCATCCATTGGCACCATGTTTTGATCGAACCTGGCTCTAGTGATAAGCCCCTGAGGGTCATGTCCTCGATATGTTGTTCGATCATTATGAGGTAGGTTATGCCTTGGGGAGTTCCACCTATCCTCGAGGTATGGCTGATACCTTTCTTCTCTTGGTTTTGGCTCATTTGCTAGGAGCTTGCTTGGGTATAATGAGCCCAAAGGGGCTACCAACTGGTTATCCTCGGCCCTAATCTTTGATTGGTATCGGTTGTGGACGTCTGACCGGGTCACACCTGGATACTCGATCAGGTTTAGTTTTAGTTGTTTCGAAGCACCGAGCTTCGTACATTCAGACCTTGGGTGAAGACCTGCACTCCCAGTCGTTGGAGGCTAATAGTAGCTCCATCTGTTCTATCTAAAAGATAGACATGAGCTCTCGCAGCATCTCGTTCTCTCTTTGCTTGATTTTGAAAACATCGGATTTCCATGTTACCACTTAGATGGTGCCGGCATGTGCCTTTATTAAGGAGTCTGCTAGCATGGCAAATGAATCTATGGAATTAGGAGCCAAGTTGTGATAGCATATCATGGCCCCCTTCAAAAGTGTTTCCCCAATAATTTTCAGCAATACAAACTCGATCTCGTCATTCTTTATATCATTGCCTTTTACCAAACAAGTGTAGGCAGTAACGTGTTCATTAGGGTCGGTGGTCCCGTTGTACTTAGGGAGTTCCGGCATTCTGAACATCTTTTGAATGGGTTTAGAGGCTGCTTCCTCGAGGAATGACCTTTGTATGAACTTCTTTGAATTCAAGCCCTTGAGGACCGGGGGCGCACCCAGGATTTGGTCGGCCCTAGAGTTGTAGGTCTCGACCTTCTTGTCTTTGGCTATTATCATTTTCTCGCCCGACTTGATTCTTTTGGTGAGGTCCACCAATATTTTCACGATGGCAGGCTCAGCTACCGATCTATTTTTGCTCGATCTCTCGGGTACCTATTCGGTTCGGGGGTGGTGTTTCCGAAGCTGCTGTGCTGGGAGTCTTTAGATGGCTTTGTAACTGAACAATGGCCAACTTTGTGCCTGCAACATTTTAAAAATAACTTGAAGACTAACTTCCTCTTCTTCCTGGGCGAGCGTATTTTGGGCTTCATGTTGGTCGTCACGCCATATGCTCCTGTCGGTGAGTGGTGTTTCATTGAGCTGTTGTTTATCCTGTGGATCCGCTTCCACTAAAATCGGTCCTGGCATGTTGTCAGGATTTTGTGGCGGTGCACCAATAGTCGGAATAGCCATGCCGTTTTCCCCGTAGTTTTCGAGGCCGTCGTTCTCAACTCTATTTACCGAGCCGAACATTTCGACCTGAAATCAAGAGGATCATGGACAAGAAAAGGTGTGAAAATTAACTTGCATTTGTGTAATGGAACTAGCAAGAAAATAATCACTACTATTTGGGGTCCCACAGTGGGTGCCAAACTATTTACCGTGAAAATGGTACTGGTAATTATATTTGTAAATGGGACTCTAAAAATACATGATCTATTTTATGCTAGTTATTAGACCAGTTGATGCTAGGAGTATTAAATTTAACGCTGAAATACGAGCTTAAGCGGGGTAGTGATCAAACCGTAGGGCTCATTACCGAGCTTCCGGCTGGATAATGGAATGCCTCAAGATCGATATTTGACTCGAGCTCGAGCTATCGGGGATAATCAGGGAGGGGATAACAATTAAGATTTGATCAAAGGGCCAATAGCAAGCAATAAATGAAAAACAAGTATGAAAGCAACAAATGTCAAAAGTAGCCTCGAATGGGTAGGTTAGAGAAAAATATTATTGCTTTTGCGTAGAATTGTGGGATGATCCCTACAGAGTGTTAATGACTCCCCTTTTATAGAAGTGGGAGTCCAACTTAGTACAAGATATGTTTGATTGATAAAGGATACGGGATGGGACAACTAACTAGCTTCATGGCTCATACGTATGCCAATGTTTAGGCTATCTAGGTAGACTTGATCGAATCCAGATGCGCTCTTCGGGGGTTTCCTATGTTCATCATGGTTTCCGAGTTATCCTCGGCTGGATATTGATAGATATTGAGGGAAGTAACCGGCTCAAGGTCCCGATCCCCCGAGGCGACCTAATGAAACAATTTTGTCAACCAGAAATTGGTCCTCTGATTTCACCGTGCACAGCCCCCTTGCATTGTGATTTAAGAGTCACCAACATGTTTTGATGTACTGTCACTTGGGTGATGTAATTCTTATCCAAATATTTGGATTAATTATCCATTAATCACTTGATTAACTTGTTAATCTTTCATTAACCAATAATTACCTAATTATCCACATATTTAGGATTTATCTCAAATAACTTTGAATACTACTCACTTTTAGCACACTTTATGCACCTTACTTTCATGGTCATGTGGTATCTTGTATGGCAGTAGTCCATAAATGCTAGGTATTATAGCTCGGACCGTATTCCATACCAAAATGTCAAACTTTAATGAAATTTATTTTCTTCTAGTTGCTTACCCTCTCACCTTCTCGAATTTACTAATCACTTGTTTTAAATAGAAAAATGCTTATAATATCAAAATAATCTCATTCCTGAACTTACCTTGATTAACTTACAATGAAACTTTAACATACAAAAACACAGAATGTAACATCTCATTTTACGAGCTTCCATCAATTTATTTTATGGCGTACTTTTACGTACAAAAACATGGATTGTAACATTCCCTTTAAAGGCCTGGTGAATTTTGGAAAAGGTTTCAAAAAGGATCCACTCTATGTGGTAACCGCTCGAAAATCGAAATAAACCATAGATGCTAGTCATAATATATTATATAAATCTACTTGCAACCTCGGACCACCAAACATAAATGCAAATAATCAAAACGACTGAATGATTCATTGCAATCATTAATTTCAGAGGCTAGTGGGATCAGTTTCTGCCATTAGCAAAGTTTTCCTACAACAGTAACTACAAGTTAAGTATCTAGATGGATACATATGAGGCCTTATATGGGATGCGTCATCGTTCTCCGGTTGTTTGGTTTAAGCCTGGGGAGGCTAAGTTGTTGGGAACCGATATGGTCCTTGATGCATTGAAGAAGGTGAAGTTAATTTAGGAGTGACTTTATATAGCACAATCCATGCAGAAGTTTTATGATAATAGGAAGATTCGTGATGTAGCACTAATGGAGGCTGAGAAGATCCTTCTCAGAGTTTCACCTATGAAAGGTGTGATGAGATTTGAAAATAAGGGAAAGTTGATAACTCGATACATTGGTCAATATCAGGTTTTGGATAGAGAGGGTTAGTAGTATATAGGCTTTCTTTGCCACCCAGCTTGTCGGGAGGTCATCCTGTGTTTCGTATTTCCATGCTTTTAAAGTATCATTAGGATAATTCACATGTGTTAGATTTTAGTTCAGTGCATTTGGATGAGAAAGTTTATATGGAGGACTAGTGGCCATTCTGGATAGGTGGGTTCAAATGTTGAGGTCAAAGGATATTGCATCGGTGATGGTTCGATAAAGAGTTCAACTGCTCGGGGAGGTGACTTGGGAGGTTGACCATGATATGCGGAGTAGGTATCCTAATCTTTTGATTTCCAAGTATGTTTCTAAACTCATTCAAGGATGAATATTTTGTTTAAAACGGGGAGATTGTAAGATCAGCTGGTCATTTGTGTATCAAAGCCCCGTTCCCCTATTTGATTCTTCCAATTTGTGTGTTGGTTATTTATGACTTGCGGGGATGGTTGATTTGCTTCAATAAAGTTCAGGAGTGATTTGGAACACATAGTGTCATTTTTGGAAGCTTAAGTTGCAAGAGTTGATTGAGGTTTGACCTATGCATAAACAACCTTATATTAGTGTTTTGATGGTTCCAATAGGTTTTATGGTGATTTTGGACTTAGGCGTATACTTAGAATTTGATTTGAAGGTTCTTAGGATGTTATGATGCTATTTGTTAAAAGTTAACAATTTGTAGGATAAGAGAGTTTATAGGTTTGACCAGGGGGTTGACTTCGAGGTTATCGAGTTTGAATTGTTGTTCCGAAAGTTGGAATAGGTTCATTTTTTTATTTGGGACTTGTGTGCAATGTTTGGGTCTAATCTGGATTGGTCATGCTTGAATCACACGCTTGGTTTGAAGTTTTTGGAAGTTAATGAACTTAAGAGAAGCTTGGCATATGCTTTGATCTTCGATTCTTCATTTTGATATTGTTTTCTGTGTTTTAAGAACTTGGATAAGTTTGTATTAGGTATTGGAACTTGTTGACATGATTGGACGGGGTTCCGGGAGGCTACGTTATATTTTGGGGTGGTTTCAGATCATTTCCATGAGCTTGTGTGTATTCATGTTTTCAGTATGATATTTCGCCGCTACAGCGTTTGCCCACTTACAATTATATCATATGAGTTGTGGTTATATTCGCCCATGATAGTTACAGAAAGAATAAGTTCAACCTACATATGTTCTATGTTTTATCAAACAATCATGAGTTATAGAATGGTTCGCTCGGGCTAGTACAACACCATGTGACAGCCACGCCTCTGCAGGTTAGGGCATTACACTAGTCTTTGGGGGAGGGGGTTATATGATATTGGCCTTGGGGCATTACACTAGTCTTTGGGGGAGGGGGTTATATGATATTGGCCATGTTTAGAGCATGTTCGGATATCGTTACTGTTTTTGGGTTATTACTATCTTTACATATGCTATATCATTATTAATTAAAAGAAATGTGCTTTATTTATAGATTGCGAGTTGACTTGCTTAGCAAGTTTAGCTAGGCGGCATCATAGCCTCAAAGTGGGGGTCGTGATAGTTTATTGCAGGGTGCCAATGATATAAAGTTTGAGCCTTTTATCAATGCATAAACATTCTAGACTCATGTAAAAATATTCGTATAAAAGCTACTTGATGCATATCATCTCTATAAGTGGATTTAGTGCATTGATTTATATTTTTGGTCATATTATCTGAAGAGCATGCTAATTATTTTGTTCTTGAATATGCATGTTATTAATTATCTTTGTTGTTTCTTGGTTATTTCTCTATGTTGTATATGATTATGAACTGCTCAAGCTATGAAAGTGAGTATCATTTTTGTCAAGACCTTGCTACTACTTAGTTATATTTAGACTTGATACTTATTGAGTAAGAATTGTCTTTTTTACTCATACTTGCATATTTTTTGCAGATACTGAACCTATTATTAGCAAGTTCGAGGGCCTAGCTTTGGAACATGATTTGGAGACTTCGTGGCAAGCTGATATGCTTGAATTCATAGCTTATAAGCCCCCTATATTTATTATTTTCTCTTTTCAGACAATATAAATATTCCGAGGCAATGTTGTATTTTGTATTAAATGCTCATGATAGAATTGCAGGGGCTAGATTACATAAAATTGCTTTGACTGCAACATTATACCATCTATTGCAAGAAAAAAGTTACAGGGTTTTTCATAACCAAATGAGGACATATAACACTACTAGAAATCCGGTAAAAACGACCATATAAAGAGACTAAAGATGGTCGCTTATAGGCCAAAAAGCGACCAAACATGCATGATCACAATATTGCTGGTCCTTTTATTTTAGGGACCAAAGTTGGTCGCTAATTAGTGACCAACTTTGGTCTCTAAGGTAAAAGGACCAAATATTCCGGTAAAGACTATCGCGACCAACTTCGATAGCTTTATTATTTAATAATATAATTTAGCGACCAAAGTTGGTCACTGAATGTAAAATACGTTATTTATTTATTATTAATCATAAAAAGGGACCAACTTTGGTCTCTAATCTAAATATTATATTGTAAAATCTAAAAAAATAGAGACCAAAGTTGGTCGCTTTTTTATTAATTTTTTTTTATATTTTTTAAAAATAAGCTACCAACTTTGGTCGCTAATTTCAAGAATTTTTTTATAACATAAGCGACCAAATTTGGTCGCTATATTTCCCGAATTTATTTTTTTAAATGGAAATGCGACCAAGGTTGGTCGCTTATTGAGAATTCTGGGTAAACAACGATCAACATTGGTCGCTATTATAGTTGTTAAAAGGTTTAGAGAATGACAAATACTTGATAACTTTGACACAAACTTGTCGATAATAGGGATTACATCTATCCAGGTGTTAATAGCGTTAGCCGTCAAATCCATCGGATGGATGTGAAGACAGACTTCTTAAATGGAGATTTGAGGAAGAAATTTATATGGAACAACCTGAAGGGTTTGTAGTTCCTAGAAAAGAAAAGAAGGTGTGTCAACTTGTTAAATCACTTTACGAACTAAAACAAACACCAAAATAATAATATAAAAATTCGACCAAAAAATGCTATCAAATTATTTCAAGATTAATGATTGTGTGAAATGTGTTTACATTAAGAATACTCCAAATCTAATAGTCATTGTTTGTTTATATGCGGATGATATGTTGATAATGAGTAACCATATTGCAAACATAAATTCTAAGAGCATGATTACTAGTAAGCTTGATATGAAAGACTTAGGAGTTGCCAATTTAATTTTAGGAATTAAGATCCTTCAGACTCCTCAAGGTTTAGATTTATCTAAATCTCATTATATTAAAATGGTACTTGAAAAGTTCAAATATTTGGACTTTAAAGTTTCAAAAGCGCTAATTGACTGAAACCATAGTTATGTAAAAGAATAAAGGTCAATGAAAGTCTCAATTGAAATATGATCGAGTGTTGGGAAGTTTGATGTACATTATGATCTGTACACGACCTGATATAGCTTGTATGATAAGTAAGCTTAGTCGATACAAAGTAATCTCAACCAAGCACATTGGGTATCAATGAAATAAGTTTTGGAATATTTGAAATATACCCAAGACTATATATTACATTAATTATCCTGTAGTTATTGAGGGATATAATGATACAAATTGGATCATCAAATAAGCGGAATAAAAATGCACAAGTGGATACGTTTTTACCACTGGTGGAGGAGCAGCATCTTGGAAGTCGTCCAAACAAACATGCATCAACCGTTCTACAATAGAGTCTGAGTTTGAAGCTTTAGATAAGGACACTGAAGAAGCTGAATGGCTCTGGAACTTATTAGCAGATATTCTATTTTGGCCCAAACCTTTGGCACCTATATGCACACATTACGACAGTCAAGCAGCAATAAGAAGGGCTAGCAGTGTTATGTACAACGGAAAATCTTGTCACATACGACGAAGGCATAATACCGTTAGACAATTACTCTCTAGTAGAATTATCACAATTGGCTACGTTAAGTCAAAAGATAATATAACGGATCCGCTAACAAAAGGCCTACCTAGAGAGGCAGTTGAAAAGTCATCAAAGGGAATGGAACTATGGCTGAGGATGAATCATTATGTCGGTAACTCTACCTGATTCCAAGATCTAGGTTCAAGGAGATCAAACAAAGTTATTAGTTACGGTTCAACATTGCCAAATAAATTTTGGTCCATTCTCATGATGAAAACAATGTTCAGTATCAACGATAAAGCGTTAAGGCTTTTAATGGTTTCTATGGTTGATACGAGGTATATCAAATAGTGTATCTACGAGATAACATGTTTAGGAATCACCTATGTAAGTTTGAAGTGTAAGTCGCTTCAAGGAGAATGTTGTAAGGCCGGTTCTCTACACACTTATGAAACCAGGCAGTATTCATGGCTGGAACAAACACAATAATAAAACCAAAGAAGGTTAAGGGTTAATTGTGTGATGCATGACTGTCTAGGTATGCATCAAAGTTCGGGGGGGGGGGGTTCAAAGATATCAAATCTATTAATTGATCAAGTATATCCGACATATGTTCACTACAGAAACTTTAAAAGAAAACCCTACTTATCCAGATGTGATTAATCCATTCTTGCAAATCACATAGTTTTTTCATGCATATTTATTTTGGATAGCTATTCCCCATTCAGGTGAGGGATTGTTTTTTGTTAATAAAAACAATAGAGGTGTGACTAGAAAATAGTAAAAAAGAAATGAAGGAAAATAAAATTTTGAATTAGTTCATTTGACAAAGAAACTTTGTCCCTCGTTTGCATATGAAGAGGAAAATTCTTGTGCTTATATATGGAAGCACTTCTTCTAGCTCTTAAAGAGTTGAGAAGAGAGAAAGCCTAGCACCGTTGTCCTCGTCGCTCGTTCACTCGGCTTCAGCTTTGACTTATTTGAATTTGGACTTGAATTTGGTCAATTGATAATTTTTTGGACCAAATTTATTTTCCTTTTCCATCATTTAATATTTTCTTTTCTTATATTTTTTTTGCGAAAAAATATGAATTTGGAAGTCCGAGGAATTATTTTTGAAAAGTCAAATTCACCAAACATTCCATTCAACAAAAATTTAAATAATTTCTGCGGAATAGATTATCAACGAACATGTACTTTTGCACCTGTTGGGACTCAACTTCATTGGCTATAAATAGAGAGGCTTAGCCTCATTTTTCCACCACCGAAATCTGAACATCTCTCCCATCTATCTTCTACATTCTGCATTATTTTTCAAAAGCAAAAAACGTAAGCATTTTGTGTGATTTTCTTTACCATTTGAGTTCGCGGAAGTTCTGTGATTTGAAATGCCGCTATCATAGAATAGTTATTCTGTTCTATCCTTGGAGGAATTAATCTGTAAAGTTGGGCAACTTTGAGGGGATTAAATTCCTTAAGAACACACAAGAAACTTGTAGGCTCGAAATCTTTTTGTTTTGTTTTATTGAACTAACGTTTTTTGATTTTATGGTTTTGAATACAGTGAGATAACAAGCTTAAGAAATTTCGTATTTATTTTTGTATTCATCTTACTTTCTGGTTTGAGAGACTAAAATCGCAGTGGTGTTCTACTCCCATTTTGAAGATTAAAATCTTTTGATTTTTTATTCCAGTTTGAGATTAAAGTCTTTCCTTTCCTTCACTGAGCCGGGGGTCGATTGGAAATAGCCTCTCTGCCCTTTCGGGTAGGGGTAATGCCTGTCTACATATTACCCTCCCCAGACCCCACTTTGTGAGACTATACTGGGTAGTTGTTGTTGTTGTTATTGAGATTAAAGTCTTTGTAACTTTTCACTCAATCCGAAATTAAAATCCTTGTGATTGTCTACTCGATTGTTTGTATTTGGTTTGAAGATATAAACATATATTTTGGGGAGATGGAGTACATCTACATATATTTTTCACGTATTTATAGTTTTCTTTAATTTTATGCAATTTTATCTGTTTATATATATTTATTGTAATTATATTATTTTATAAAATATTAAAAATTAAATATTCAAAGGGCGTTAGCCCCATGCCTCGGGGCTTTCGTCATGCTGAGACATACATAAAACACTTTTTCTTACCCCATGCCTTTTAAAATACTCATGAATATCTCGTGATGTTAAATGTGGCATTGGCTCTGGGTTATTTTTTATTATCCCTTGGTTGCTTCTCCATTTTGACTAACAGGTGTCTCACATATGGATTGGTTTTTAATACTATGTCACAGGAGAATGCTCCTTTGCTTTAAGCAACTGAGATATTATTATATAGTACTCTTTCGATTAAAATTTATGTGAACTAATTTAATTGGGCATGGAATTTTAAAAAAAAAGGAAGATTTTTGAACTTGTGACGTAAAATAAGATATATATATTTTATGCGGCTATAAATTATTGCATGAAGGTAAATTATTTTCAAATTGACACGAAAAAAAAAGGAAATAATTTTACATAAATCGAAACGGAGGAAGTAGTAATTGTTTTGAAACTACCATAGATTTCTTATGCAATATGCGTTGAGCCCACATATATTTTTTCTGAACATTGATTAAGCTGAACCTCTCATGGCACTTGTATACTGCCAAGCTAAAGATTAAATGACAAATACATGCTATGCAAGGCTATTAAAGAAAGCTAGACTCCAAATGAAAAGCATAGCTGCAATTCACAAAAATTGGTGGCATGTCGGCGCGTGCAAATAATTTAATTCACACCCATGAAAAGCATAGCTGCAATTCACAAAATTTGCTATTTATTTATTTTTATATCAGATACATGTATAAATACATACACTCAATGAGAAGACCATCAGAAAAATTCTCTCAAATTCAATCTCTAGATTTTTTTTTTTTTATTTTCTACAGAGCAAGATTAAGCAGCCAAAAGAAAAATGGAGGACGTGACAATTTTGCTAGGATTGTTGTTCATATCGATTTTGGTGTATGGAGTGTTGTCACTTGGGAGAAGCAACAATAAGAAGAGACTTGCACCAGGTCCAATCCCTTTGCTTATTATTGGAAATCTTCACTTGCTTGGTGACAAACCCCACGTATCACTTGCTAAACTCTAAAAAATTGATGGTCCAATTATGAATCTCAAATTAGGCCAAATAAACACAGTGGTTACGAGGTTGTAAGTTCGAGTCTCCCCCACTTCCAACTGAGAGGTTGTGAGTTTGAGTCTCCCCAAGAGCAAGGTGGGAAGTTCTTGGAGGGAAGGATGTGGGGGGTCTATTTGGAAACAGCTTCTCTACCCAATGGTAGGGGTAAGGTCCGCGTACACACTATCCTTCCCAGACCCCACAAGTGGGCTTATACTGGGTTGTTGTTGATGTAAACACAGTGGTTATATTCTCATCAGTCTTGGCAAGAGAAGTCATGCAAAAACGAGATTTAGCCTTTGCCAACAGGTGTGTCGCAGACGCACTACGTGCCCGCAATCACTCTGATTTCTCTGTTGTTTTTCTACCTGTCAACACTCGCTGGAGAACACTTCGCAAGATTATGAACTGTAACATCTTCTCAGGTAACTAGACGATTGAATTTTGACCCCTTCGATTACCTTTTTTTGATTCATTTTGATGTAATAATTTTTTGGGCTTTTCGAGTTTAACACATTAGATCAAACCAATAAACGGGTTATAACTCAATATATTTGTTAGTTTGCAAATTGAGCGACTGACTGGAAACTGGATTGATTTTGTCACTTTTCCAACCGAGAGGTTGTGAGTTCGAGTCTCCCCAAGAGCAAAGGTGGGAAGTTCTTGGAGGGAAGGATGTCGGGGTCTATTTGGAAACAGCCTCTCTACCCAAGGGTAGGGGTAAAGTCTGCGTACATACTACCCTCCCCAGACCCCACTAAATGAGATTATACTGGGTTGTACTTAAGTTGTCAGGTAATAAGCCTGATGCTAATCAGCATCTCCGAACTAAAAAGATCCAGGAGCTAGTTGATCTTTGTCACAAGAGTGCCAAAAATGGTGAAACAGTGGATATTGGCAGGGCAGCTTTTACAACTACCCTGAATTTGCTGTCCAACACCATTTTCTCTAAAGATTTGAGTGACCCATTTTCTGATTCTGCTAAGGAATTTAAGGACCTGGTGTGGGGCATTATGGTCGAGGCTGGTAAACCAAATTTGGTGGACTATTTTCCCTTTCTTGTGAAAATTGATCCACATGGTACAAGGCGGCGCATGACCAATCATATTAATAAGGGTCTTGACCATATGAGTGGTTTAATTCATGAGCGTCTAAAGGAAAGGAAATTGAGAAACCATGCAAATGTTGATGTTTTAGATGCCCTCCTCGACATTAGCCCAGAAGAGCTTGACAGGAATCACATCGAGCATATGTGTCTAAAAAAAAGAACGACCCAGTACAATAGTAATCCCCAGAATTTACTCCTGGGGAGACTCGAACTCACAACCTCTCGGTTGTAAGTGAGAGTTGGTTACCATCAGACCAAGCCCCTCTTGTCAAATCATATGTGTCTGGTTAGTTTATTACCTACTCTGATTTTCCTCAATCCATAATTATATGTTCATTTCTTTTATTGCCTTCGTTTCAAATTAATGAGATAATGTCTTTCATTTTTAGTCTATTCATAAATAAATGACATATTTTTAAATATAAAATATTTATTCCGAGAGTGTTCAAGCACTTATTCTACACGGTTATATTTTAAATACCTTTAAGCAATAGAGTGAGGCACTACAACGACTCAAGATGTTTCAAGTGATGTTTTGCTCATGATGGGTTCAAAGTCTGCCTATTTTAGTTGCCAAAAGTAAAACCATGTGTGGGCAATTTGATTTGTTTTCGATCGAAAAGATTAATAACTCAAAAATTTAAAATTTGTGTAAAAGTAAATAATTAGTCTTAAAAGCAATTTTTTAGGTAAATTTTATAATTTAAAAGTCAAGTTCTGCAAAAATTTCTTCAACAAAAGCTATCTGCAAAGATTGGGTATTCTTGACGGAATGTTAGGCTACGCCACTGATAGGCGGGTGCAAATATGTGAAGTTGTGATGGAATAACTATTAGCAATAAAATTATCTAACTATTATTATGTTGCTTGGGTCCTTCAATAATATTTTGAAAATACACAACTTTTGAAAAATCTATCGGATCCTCAAAAAATATATAACTTTTGAAAATTTTACACGCATACATTGATATTTTGGAAGAATCCAGAGAACAAAGAACTATGATGATCTTAGCTATGACAAATATTTAGTGTAACACTATGTAGCTTTTCCTTAGTTGTATGCTCCGTAAGTAGCTTGGTTAAGGGCTTATGCAATAATGCCACGCATTATCAACACTTATTGGTCCCTTTTTTTTTTTTGCTGTGACGGCGTTTCAGTATGTCCAATTGACAACAGTATGTGATGGAACGATTTAGCAGCTATATTTTTTTTTCTTTGTTTGACGTAGTAAGTGGCGACGTTTTACAAACTAGATTATGGCAATTATGTCATGGGATCTTACAATCAATAGTAAGTTTTTCAGGACTTGTTTGTAGCAGGGACCGATACAACATCAAATACGTTGGAGTGGGCAGTGGCAGAACTACTTAAGAATCCACATACTTTAGAGAAAGCCCAAGAAGAACTTGCACAAGTGATATGGCAGAGGCAAACTAGTAGATGAAGCTGATATTGTACAGCTACCTTACTTGCGTTGCATCGTGAAAGAAACCTTACGAATACACCCAGCGCTTCCTTTCTTAGTTCCGCGCGAAGTGGAGGAAGATGTTGAGCTTTGTGGCTATATTGTCCCAAAAGACTCACAAGTTCTAGTGAATGTGTGGGCAATTGGGCGCGACTTTGGTCTAAGACTGTATTCGGTTCCGGTTCTGGGTCTATTTGGGTCTGCGGTTCCGGTTCTGGCGGTACCGGTTCTGGTGGTTCCGGTTCTGGCGGTTCTGGTTCTGGCGGTTCTGAAGGTGGAAACGGCCCGTGACGGTTCCGGGTACCATCCGGTTCCGGTTCTGGCGGTTCCGGTTCCGGTTCCGGCGGTTCCGGCGGTTCCCTGCGGTTCTGAAATTTTTATTTTTTTTTAAATCAATATCTTGTATAGTAGTCATTAGTATATTGTAGAATATATTTTATATGGTGTACTATGTCATTAGTATAGTATATATTGTGTTTGGTAATTAGTATATATTGTGTATAAGTAGTGTATATTTTGTATATAAGTAGTATATATTGTATTTAAGTAGTATATATTGTATATAAGTAGTGTATATTGTGTTGTAGTTAGTAATTAGTATAAATTATATATAAGTAGTATATATTGATAAAAGAATGTTGTTATTAGTATATTGTGTTGTATGTTATATATTGTATGTTATATAAATATTCAAGGATTGATATAGAAGTAAAGACAAAGAAATATTGAGACAAAAGATATTCAAGGATATGATATTTATTGACCAAAATGGCATATCTTTCTTAGTCTTCCTTCCCCCAATGGAATGAGCACAACATGGTACTAATACCACCATTAAAAGGAAAAAAAAACTAAAAGAAGACATGCCAATGTACAAGTTACATCATAATTTATGCATTATTTCTAACAAATCTCATAAAACCTTCAAGGTTTGGAGGTGGTTGTGTTGGCGGTGGTGGAAATGAAGCTTGTTCATCACCACTTCTGGGTGAAGTTGCTTCCTGAGCAAGTTCTGCTATCATTTCTTCATACGCCTCATCTATTTCTGGTTGTGATTCTGCTAGGCCAAAGTTCCTTCTTTCTGCGCGGATCCAATCTCGAAAAAGCACTGATTTTTCCAAGTTGTCCCGCATCGACGCTCTGTGATCACCTATTTGTAGTCTTGCTTGACTAAAAGCGCTCTGTGATGCAACAGTTGACGCTTGAATCGACAGAACATCCCGAGCCATCCTTGCAAGAACGGGAAAATGCTTTTCCCTTGTCTTCCACCGTTCCAAAAGGTCGAAAGAGCTGTCTGGATTCTCCTTCTCTAGTCCCTGTGACAAATAAACTTGAAGCTCATTTAGATGGGAAATTTCATCTAAATTATCACTTTGAGTACCCCTGAACTCCGTCCACGATTTAAGAGATGTTAAGCCAGCAGCTCTTTTAGACGATTGTGATGTAGACGAAGTAGGGGTTGGAATATTAGGTCTAGCATGCTCTAACGCCCGTTTATAAGCATTATAAACAGTTTGAGTATTAACTTTAATTGATGCTTTTGCATCAGCTAGTGTAGCAATTTTTACTTCTAAAGATCTAAAGATTGATAAATAGTAGAATACCAAAAGTGAGGACCTCCTAATTTCATAGTTGGATTTAACATAGCAGACACACCAAAAATAGGAGGGATTGAAAAAAAAAATTTAAACTTCTTTTTCATTTCAGTTATTGCAAGTTCATAAATGTCCCCTCCCTCGCTAAAATCAACAAACAAATTAGCAAGTGCGGCAATATAAACTAAACAGTTAGAAATAGTTGGATAATATTGGCCAGAAAAAGCATTTGTAGCCACATGAAAATGTTCTAAAAATTCTAAAAGAATTTTAACGTTAGTCCAATCTTGTGTAGTTAGCATTTCCTCATCTTCCTCACCACAATCCCGAGAATTATACGTAGCGTTAATTGGGTTTCTATATTCGTACGCTACTACTAAACTTTCGTACATGTAATTCCACCTAGTCGGGCAAGGTTTAGGAACCATTCTTTCTCTAAGGCCATATTCGTCACACTTTTTAAAATATTTTCTAAGTCTACTTCTACGGTTTGAATAAAATAGCCAATTAAGAGCCATTTTAACATTTTCAATTTCTAAGTTTAATATTCTCATACCATCACCAACAATTAAATGATAAATATGACAAATACATCTAACATGAAAAATATTAGTAAAAGCAGGATTAAGTGTTCTTGTTAGCATACCTATTGCACTAGTGTTGCTAGAAGCGTTATCCATAGAAATTGATATTATTTTATCACTAAAGCAAAAATATCTGCATACATCTGAAACAGTGTTAGCTATAAACCTACCCGTGTGCCGTGAATTAATTATCCTATATGCAATTATGCGTTTTTGCATTGTCCAATCTTCGTCTATCCAATGACTGGTTACGGTTAGATAATCACAATCATTATTACTTCTACCAATATCAGTTGTAATAGACATACGATTAGTTATATGGTAAATAAATAGCGCAAGTATTGTTCATATTCATGCTTGTATTTATAAATATCGGCCTTAACTGTTGCGCGAGGCCAACCTTTATACGTAGGAGTAAATACTCTTCTAATATAATGAATCCATGCAGGATTAGAAGCAAAAGAATAAGGCAAACACATAACAGTAATCATTTTCGCTAATTCTTCATGATCCTTATTTGGATTGTAGTATAATATACCTCCGGTGACTGTGTTTATTCCTGGTTGAACTAGATTTTAACCAGTACTTGGGTTAACTGTAGAATCAGCACTTGTCCTCCCCTCTTGTTGCGCTTTCAATTGCAAATATCTAGCCTTATCGCTAGGGTGTAATCTTATATGCTTAACTAAACTACCCGTGCCGCTACGATCTCCAGTATACCTATGAACAAGTAATTTCCCACAATATTTACACTTAGCCTTATTTTGTTCTCTTAGTTGAATAAAAAATTGCCAAACTAATGATATTTCTGTACGTTTAGGAGGTTGTCTACTAAAAGTGGGAGTTTGTACGGGTGGGTGTGCCGGTTCATCACCTAAGTTATGAGCAGGACTAGTAGGTGTATCATCTAAATCTACTGGAGTTTGGGTTTCATCATCATCATCATCCTCATTTTCCTCTAAGATAGGTGCATTAGGATAAAGAGCATTCATAATATCATCGTCTATTCTATCACCAACTGCTACATTATGCAGAAAATCAATATCGCTAAATTGAAAACAAGGGTGATCACTATCAAGGATTCCGAAGGGTTCATTAGGATTTCTAGGTTGGCTACTACTTTCAACTTGCTTATCTTTTCTAGGTCGGGGAGCCGGGGGAGGGGTAGTATTTTGGCCACTACTTTCACCGATTTTAGCTTTTCCTTTACCGAACATTTTTTTCAACGAAAATGCCATAATAATTATAATTAAGCAAACTAACAACACAAAAAAATACTATTAGCACGTAAGAGTTGAAACGAGTTTACCGGATTGACGAACAACTTCTTGAAAATTGAAAAACGTTGAACTTGAACACTTGAAAACTTAAATTCAACAACTTCACAATTTTTCACGAATTTGCAACAATAAATTAAGCACTTGCACTAGAAAGATTGAAAGAGAGCTTGAGAGAGATTGAGAGATATTGATTGGTGAATAAAAATGAAAGAATGAGGGTGTATTTATGGTTGAGAAATGGAAAATAGTGTAATTATATAAAGTTTGGGGTTAAATTAAAGTTTGGGGGCCAAATGGCTATTTTTTAAACTTCCAAACGGCTACTTTTTGCAAAGAGCCGTTTGGAAATAATTTATAAAAAAAAATTGAAAAATGCCCGTTGGGAACCGGCAGAACCGTTTGGAACCGCCAGAACCGGTCCAGAACCGCGAGCCGGTTCCGGTTTTGGCGGGTCCGATTCTGGCGGTCCAACGGGTAGAACCGCCCCGCCACGGTTCCCTGGAACTGGTAAAACCGGAACCGCAGGAACCGGCAGGGCCGCGGTTCCGGTTCGGAACCGCAAAAATTACAGCCTTACTCTGGTCTATGGGAAAATCCGTTAGTCTTTAAGCCAGAGAGATTCTGGGAGTCAGAAATAGATGTTCGAGGTCAGGATTTCGAGCTCATACCATTTGGTGCTGGTCGGAGAATTTGCCCTGGATTGCCTTTGGCTATCAGGATGGTTCCAGTTGCACTAGGTTCATTGCTAAATACTTTTAACTGGAAGCTACAAGGAGGAATGGCACCTAAAGATTTGGACATAGAGGAAAAATTTGGTATTACCTTGGGAAAAGCCCAACCTCTGCTAGCTACTCCAATCCCACTTTAGCTATCGTGATATACTTAGGGTTCTTTTGGCACGCAGATTAAATTATTCCAAAATTATAATTTTGGTATTATAATTTCTGAATTAATATATTCCACTTGGGAGGTGGGATAATGACAAAAGGGGTTACTTTGATGGTAGGCAACCTCACTTCCAACCGAGAAGTGAGTTCGAGTCTCCCCAATAGCAAGGTGGGAAGTTCTTGGAGGGAAGAATGTCGGGGGTCTATTTGGAAACAGCCTCTCTATCCAAGGGTAGGGCTAAAGTCTGCGTACATACTACCCTCCGCAAACCACACTAAGTGGGATTATACTGGGTTATTGTTATTGTTGTTGTTAGGAGGTGGGATAATGTAATCCCAAATTCGATGAGATAATGTTGAATATCCTCTATTAAGATTCTGAATAATTAAATTTATACCATGTTTTATTGACGATACTATCAACCAAACATAATACAAATTTATTTAAGAACAATTAACCCAAATAGCTCACTCAACCACTTAAACTAAAATTAATCGGTTAAAATATAATATATTGATAATTTATATATTATATGTATATAAACATATATAATTAATATATAACCTATGTATATGATTAAAAATATAAACAATAAATATCGCCAGCTATTTGTGTAAAATTCCAATATTTTATCTCAGATCTTATCTCATGACACTAGTTTTAGGAGGTTGTTTTAGATATGTTTTGTTTTGTATTGAACATAGTTTTGCATTTTATCTATAAAGTGACCGTTAGACTTTGTTTATATTGACTTGTTATGGTTTTTTGTGACTGTTGGTTTGCTTAGCCGGCGTGTTAATTCAAGTAGAAATTTTAAGTCGTGACAAATATAATTTGCTTTGTAATTTTAGTAAGGAATGCCTCCACTTACTAAAGAGAATGTGCTTATGACGTCATCAAGTGCTGATAGCTCGTAAAGTGAAAAAGTTTAAGGCATTGATGTTTTAGATTAGGGGTGTTCAAAACCGATCTGAAACCAAAAATCGATCCTAGCCGAAACTTAACGGCTTACTGGTAACGGTTTAACGGACATGGAACAGATTGAATTTTTTTTATTAACGGCTTATCGATTTGGGGATGGATTATTTAATTTTCTTAACGGCTAATCCGTTAACCCGTTAAGAATATAAATATTATATATATATATATATATATATATAAATATATATATATATATAATTTATTTTTATTTATATATATTAAATATAAAAAACTAAAACCCTTGAAAATGATTAACAAAAGTTTATTTCTACTTTTAAGCATTTTTAATCTCGAGATCTAGAAATTTTTTGGTTCTATTTTTAATTTATTTTTGGTTGTAATCCTCCTGTTTGGCAACATGCCGGAAATGGTAAAGCTAATTTCCTAATCACGAGAATCAAATTGAGTGGCTCTGGCAAAGAAAATTGAATGCATCATATCGCCTCTAAAATATTATTTTTATGGCAATTCATTATTTCTAAGACGAGGAGAATATGAGATATTTAGTAAACATGTATGTTAGGCCGATAAGCCGCCCAATAACCGCCCTATAAGAGCTAACCCGATAACAATCCGCCCAATATCTTATCGGGTGGCTAACGAATTAATACATTTAAAAGCCGATAACCGTTAAGCCAAACCGTTAAGAATAAAAAGCCGCCCAATCCGCCCGATAAGTACCCCTATTTTAGACATCTTTCTTACCGAATTACAGTTGGATGGGATGCACAATTCCTCGACATATGTTCTTACTCGTACATCAACTTTTTATTAGTCGTTGATCGATCATGTTATTCTTATCTAAACGAGCAAAGATTTTTTCTTAAATGAAAAGCTATCTTTTAATCCTTATATATACCTGACTTGCGATCGAAGTAATCTTATGTGAATATATTTAATTTCTATTTTCTCCGATAGGCATAACGAGTCCATTGCATTGTAACTGATCCGGCCAAAATCTAACATATAAAGAACCTGCTCATTTAAATAAGGCAGAATGACCTTAATGAGATATATACTTGTGTTATTTTGTCATATTCTACTTTATCTTTTTTCTATTCAGATATTTTAATTTGTTCAAAATCTATATTTTAAACTCCTTCTAACTGTTGACCAAGCACATGTGGTAAAATAATGGTTGAGCTGGACAAAGTAATTCACGTGGATAATGAGCGTGAATATGAACATTTTGAACCAGAAATAATTAAAATGATGTCACGACTCAAAATTCACTATTTGTGATGGCACCTAACCCTACCTGCTCGGTAAGCCAGTTAACAACTATCCAGTTTTATTTAACTTATAAACAATAAAACAAGAGAATTATCTAAATCTTATATATTTTTCAAGGACTGGTTGTAGTAATCATGAGTTTCTACAAATGGAGTTTACAAATCAACAATGGAATAATTACACAATTTGTTTGAATAGTACATAACCAGAATTATTTTATAGTCTAAGGCTACTGTGAACAAGAGACAGCTACATCGGGAACGTGGGTACGCCTTCTAATCCAGCAACCATTGAACATAGCAACATCTGCATCCGGCATCTGCATGCACTGTATTGAAGTGTAGTATGAGTACAACCGACTCCATGTACTCAAAAAGTAACAAACATAACCTCAGGTTGAAAGCATTGATGAGCTAACATAGGATCGGGTCCAAAGCCAATATTTCCACAATAGTTCACAACAACATAAATACAAGTATAAAAGAGATATCTCAAAAGTAAAATACGCAGCTCGTTCACAGTTCCAGAAAATGGACATGCTTTTCAAATGTCTTAGTGAAAGAAAATCACAAATCTCTTACTGAAAATGCCAAAAGTACGAGTAAATTTGAAAACTGAAATTTTTCATATACCCTTTCCACAATAAATAAATGTTTCATTCCAAATAATTAGTATAAATTTCCTCTCTATACCCACATATCCATGTATATAATAAGTCATGAATGACGTGATACTATATAGCATGAGGAAGATATTACTTAATCCAACCTAGCCAATACCTGGGGTGATCTATGAGTGATCCCACGTCACCTTATCCATATATGTCTAATAACATAACATGACTGAAATTTCTTAATCCAACCTAGCCCATAAGACTTCGAATCCAATTTTCACATCCAAATTTTTTTAAAAGATCAAAATTTTGCATCTACACACCGTATAAGTCTGAACAAGCTGTATCAAGCCATACACATAACTCAAGATGAAATTACATGATATGCCATATAACTCAAACCATCATAGCGATAACTTCTAATCACAATAGTTGCTCAAAATAGCCAATACCGGTAATAAACCTCTTATCAAATCGAGCCTCGCTCTAACACCTTCATATATTGCTAAAGATGAAAGAAACACGCAAGTTATGGAACTCCTTCACTTTTGATAGGAACTACAGCAAATTTCTAAGTCGATCAGCATCAATATCCTTCCAAATATACCACAGTCTGATCCCATAACATGCATTCTTTGTACGATGACCTCATCCCATCTAATATAATCACTCTGGTGACATGACATATTAATATAGTCTAAAGTCGCAACTCGTGCAATCTGTGCACAAATAAGCAATATTCCAAATATACTCAATCATGTAAAATGACTCAGACGAAGGAACTATCTCGCAAGATCAACTGGTATCACCAGGACGTAATGCTAAGGAATCTATCACAAAAGGGTCATACATCTTTATAACTCCGCTGCAATGCGTAATTCCATCCAAACGCCGGTCCGTATTATATACCTCGAGCCACCCTGCTCAAAACCCATAACCATACGAAATCCGACATCAAGAACCCAAAGTGCATTACCATAACTATGGAGAGCAAACAACACAATACCACAATCAGGAAAGAACATAGCCAATGCATAATCAATCATGCAATACCCAAATACTCAGCTCGCTTAAATTTCTCTACAAAGTTCAAATAGAACTGCATTATTCGTGTATATAACCAACAAATCATAACTCTTCATGGCATAGAAGAGTAACTCATGTTAGGATTTATGCCCGTCACTAGAGGGGGGGGCTGAATAGTGCGGCACGATCAGAGCCTAACTCTCTGAAAGCCTTAACCGGTTGAGAGAACGATATATTTTTTTTTGTTGAGAATATTGAACGCAGGAATGATGAGCGAAGGACACTCCACCAATAGGCCTCCACTATTTGACGGAACAAATTACACATATTGGAAAGAGCAGATGAGAATCTTCATCCAATCAAATAACTTTCGTCTGTGGCAAATCATCAAGAACGGTGAACAAATGGCGACAAAGAAAGTTGGAGAAACCACGGTTCCAAAGGAGGAAGATGAATATACTACCGAGGACATCAAGAAAGTTGAAAATAACGCAAAGGCCGTCAATTTATTATATTGTGCGGTGAATCCGGATGACTATCGGAAGATTTCTTGCTGCAGAACCGCCAAGGAGATGTGGGATAAACTTGAAATCACTTATGAAGGTACGCCTCAAGTCCAACACATGAATATGAACTCTTTAGAATGAGGGAGAATGAAAGCATCAATATTATGTTCGATCGGTTCTCAATGATCATCAACAATCTCCATGCTCTCGGGAAAGTATACTCGAACAAAGATCTTGTTCGAAAAATCTTGCGGAGTCTCACTCCCGAATGGCGATCCAAAGCCAATGCCATCCAAGAATTGATAGGAATAACGGACGTCACAATTGATGGACTAAGAGGTAACCTCAAAACTTATGAAAGCACTATTCTTAATCCTTATCTTGGAAATAAAGGTCCAGGTATTGCCTTCAAAGCCTCATCCTCTAAAAGAGAAGAGGTAAGTGATTCGGATAGCGATGATGATAATATTTTAATGCCTTGATCGAAAAGTTTTATAAGTTTATGAAAAAGGAAATTAAGAAGGAAGAACCAAGTCCTTCATGCCAAAATTGTGGAAAACTTGGCCACACCAAGTCACATTGTCCAAAATCCAAGGACAAGAAGAAGAAGAAACACCAAAAGCGCGTGACATGGGATTCGGACAGCTCGGGTGATGAAACTGCCGCCCTATGCCTCATGGCCAACGAGGAAGAAGAGGTAAGTACTCCTAACTCTTACTCTTATGAAGAATTACAAGAAGCTTTTCAAGAATTATATGATGAATTGAAAAAGTCTTCAAAAATCTCCAAAGAGGCCAAGGCTAAAATTAAAGTTTTAGAAGAGAAAAATAAATTTTTGGAAAATGACAATATTGATCTTAGAAATAAAATTAAGGAGATGAATGAAGCCTCTTCAATTGATCAAAGTTCCAATTGTTCTTCTTGTAGTTCTTTGAAAATAGAGAACATAGAACTTAGGAACACACTAGAAAAACGTAGTGTTGATGATCCTAAAACAATTGAAGAAATTAAGAAGAATAGTAGAAAGGATGATAGAAATGAAGTTAGACCACCTAGAAATTCTAGGAACTTCACTAATGTGTCTAAAATTAATCATTTTAGACCACCTAGAAACAACTCTAGAAATTTTGGTAATGAGTCTAAAATGAATCATTTTAGACCACCTAGAAATAACTCTAGGAATCGCAATACGTCTAGGAATAACGACTTTAGATCACCTAGAACGTTTTTGGCTCAACCAAGACATATGCACAACCCGAATGTTATATGTCATTATTGCAACCGGGTAGGACACATAGCACCCGTATGTTTTGCAAAACATAGGGAATTATCTTTGAGCTATGATTATTATTTGCCTAACCCCCAAGGACCTAAAAGTGCTTGGGTACCTAAAACCTATTTTTAGGTACGTTTGCCGGTGTACTTGAAGACTACAATATCGTAGTAGATGCACCAAGCACGAAACCTTATTGCATCGAGGGGGAATGTCGGTTAGTTATCATATTTTTGATAAAAACGTAATAGTTGATATGTGTTAACAATTAATACATCTTTGTTAACAATTGATATTAATTATTTTTGTTGATTCATGTTTTGATAACTTTTATCTTGAATAACAATTGGTATCAATTATTTTTGTTAAAAATAATAATTGATTCATGTTTTGATGAATATTATTTTTGGCTTGAATAACAGTTGATAGATTCCTGAAAAATAAATGATTCGTGTTTTTAATACAACTATTGGTTTGTTAAAAATTAACTGTTGATATGTTCTTAAGCAATATGATTTGCGAAAAATAACCGTTATTATGGTTGTTATGTTTTTACTAACATTTGGTATTATCTCATGTTGGTATGATGGGTTAAATATCGTCAATGTATATTCCTCATTGTATTTCCTATTTTATTTTTGACACTAACAATTGATATACCCAAAAGGGGGAAGTGTCGAAAGGGGAAAGTAGCCTTTGCATACTCTCTTTTTGCTAATGCCAAAAGGGGGAAGAGTTTAGGCGATATGCATCAAATAAGGGGGAATGTATCTACGTTATAGTATGCCTTATTTGAGGGGGAATTATCATTAAGGGGAATCGTTTGCATGAATTGTATGTTGAGATATAGCATGAATTTAGGGGGAATCCGATATGCATATCTCCTGTTGTTTGTCATTATCAAAAAGGGGGAAATTGTAGGAAATCATTCTATCCATGATATGTGTGCTTTGGTTGTATTAGCATGATTTCCAGGTATATGTTTTTATGAATGACAAACAATGAAGTCAAGTGTCAAACAACGTTATTATATGACAAACAATCAAGATTGAATGCCGAGAAGCATATTGATGAATGGATTGCATGGAAAAGCCAAAGACGAGCTCAAAAGTTCAAGACCAAAGACCCAAGGCGTAGGTCGTTAGGTAGAACCAATGTATGAGCAACGTTTAAGTTATCTCATCTTTTGGCTCAACATAGGTAATCATAAATATGCATAAAATCTTTTTATCAAATCATATTTATCATAAACATATTTCAAATACTTCAAACAAAATGATTTTAACGTTTTCATTTTAACCAAAATGGTTTTTGAAGTAAGTTTTCAATTCTGGACAGCATAGGTGAATAATCGATTATGCAAAAGTGATAATCGATTATTCTGGGAAATTTCATTTATTGGAAATTTCCGCAGAGTAGGATAATCGATTATACACTTGGGCATAATCGATTATCTTGTATCCGTTGCCAAAGTTGAACGACAGGCAGATAATCGATTATGCAAATCCAATAATCGATTATTCTAGCACAAAATCAGCTTCCGATTTTGTAACGGTAAGCTGATAATCGATTATCTTGGCATAAAATCAGCATAATTGATTGCAAATTAAGCAACGAACATACTACTTTTACCACCTATAAATAGAGGTCTTTTGAGCTGATTTGATACACACAACACCTCTCATTATTCATATACATATTGATATTATTTATGCATCATTTTAGAGCTTTTGTTGAGCCAATTGAGAGACAACTTTGAGTTGTTCATAGAGCTAATATTGTATCTCTTTTATCTACTCCTTTTAGAGAGTTCTTGTTGTAAAAGAGAAAGGTGTTTGAGAAGATCATATCTTCTCATTGATTGTCGGGTTTGCTAAGTACCCTCAATCTTAGTGTGTGAAGTCTTGTGGTGCGGTATCCACGAGCAAGGTGAAGTCTTGAGGTGAGGTATCCTCGAGCAAGTTGAAGTCTTGTAGAGTGTACATCTACGAGCAAGTGTAACAGTTTGTTAGGCACCCGTAAGCTTAACGGAGTTAGTGGAAACTCGAGAGAGTCTCTCGGGGACTAGACTAACCACACGTTGTGGTGAACCAGTATAAATTCGGTGTGTCGTTTCCTTAATCTTAATTACTGCATTTACCTTACTCCTGCAATTTTAATTCCGCAATATTTATCAATATTCTCGTCATTCAATCTTGATTGTTTGTCATATAATAACGTTGTTTGATACTTGACTTCATTGTTTGTCATTCATCAAAACATATACCTGGAAATCATGCTAATACAACCAAAGCACACATATCATGGATAGAATGATTTCCTACAACTCATAAATCATTTCAGAACACGAGTAAGCTAAACAATAACCAAATGGCACATACCTCAGAAATAGCAGTATGGAGACACCAAGCCGACTTGGTATAGACACCAAATGCATATATGGACTAGCAAACGCAATGAACAACTTTTCCCCAGCCATCAAACAACTCTACCCGATCGTGATTAACTCTCCGCGATCGCGAACAAGGAAACCAGATGCTTAGCAGAACCAGCAATGCCAAAATGAAGGAAAATGATTTAGATTTGATCCAAAACACGCCTGAGCCCCTCGGGACTACGTCCGAACATCTCAATAAGTCCCATATCATAATACGGACTTACTCGAGGCCTCAAATCACACATAACAATATTAAAACGTCAAATTGCACCTGGAATCAAAATTAATGATCTTTAAACTATTATACTTCCAAAACTCGTGCCGAAACATATCAAATCAACTCGGAATTAACTCAAATTTGGCGCGCAAGTCCCAAATGATGTCACAAAGCTTTTTAAATTTCCGGAACCACAATCTGAATCAGATTTCCTATAAGTCAACTCTCGATTAAACTAATGAACCTTCAAACCCTTCAAATTTTCAACTTATGCCAATTAGCACTAGAACCTTCTAGAAATATCCAAATGTATATCCGGGCATATGTGCGAGCCCAAGATAATCATTCGAACCTAACGAAACCATCAAAATTTTAATTTGAGGTTAAATATTAAAAAGTCAATTTTGGTCAACTCTTCCAACTCAAAGATTCAATCATGAAATTTATTCTTCCAAATCGATTCCGAATAACCTGAAAATCAAAACCGACGATTCACACAAGTCATAATGCATCATACAGAGAGACTCATACCCTCAAACTACCGAACGAAGTGCAAATGCTCGAAACGGCCGGTCGGGTCGTTACACATATACATCACTAGGACTACATGGAGAAACATAATTAATGAAGATTCACATAAAAAATTCCAATGAATAATGAAGTTTCGAAATCGGTGTTTGGCTATAAAACTTTCAATTTTCACTTGAAAATGAATTTTGGAATTTTTCGAAAATTTGAAAAACTTCATAAAGTTGTTTTTCAAAATTATCACTCAGATCAGTCATGAAAATTCAAAAATAACCCATCATTATATTTATGTCAAAACACAACTCTAATTTTTAAACACTATTTTTACTTGAAAATTTTTAAATTATTTTTGAAATTCTACAACTCTTATGTCCAAACGCCCACTTATTAGATTTGCTCCTAAATATGTCATTAACAAAAATTATTGAATGGTTATTTGCATAGCGGGAATGCTTTACCTCTACACTATACTCTATTAGTTGTACTTCTTACTCACTCAATAAAAACAAAACCACACATACATACTCTGCTGCCATTAGGTAACTATATATACTCACATATTTTTAATGCTTGCAGGTTAATATTATCTAAGCTGCATATGTTGGCCATCCAATACAATTCAGGAGCGGAATGGCGTATCGGATGCTCTGGCACGTTTTGGAAGCGATATACAAATCATCCAACCCCAGGATGTTATATTTTTTGAAAATCCCTCACCTTTTTATGTTAACGCACTTACTTTTGGACTTCAGGGGCACCAGTCGCGGATCTACACATGTAATTTGGGTGCTCGAGCACCCATTAACCTCGACGCAGAGTATGTATAGTTATATAGAAAATTTGAAAAAAGTATAAAAATTTACAAAAGCACCCATTAATTTTATGTACAAAAAAAATTCAACGCCCACAAACTTGAATTCCTAATCTGCTACTTACGGGCCCTCCTTGTTTGTTCTACTTTATGCTTTCAATAGAATGATAAATACATGTTTTTAAGAAAAAAGACATCCACTTGGTGGTTATTTTAGAAAGTAGCTACTGGAGTACTACTATTTTATATTTTGAAGAACACATAGAAAAACAGCTGACTACAGTATGGCAAGCTGGACGTATATAGCTAAAAGTACCGACTCTCCCACCCCACGTGTTCATCTTATGCCAAGTTCTCCACCACCCCCCCCCCAACCACAAAAAAAGGGCCCCACCTGCTTTCCTCTTAACGTCCGTTACCTCCATTCGTACTCATTCACAACGACATTTCCAAAGCTCCAAAAATTTCCTTCATAAAATCCCCTCTTTTAACTTTCTCATGCTCTGATTCTTCAATACCGCAATGAAGCTGAAACATCCTGCTAGCTCCAGTTCTCAAACCCTAACTTCAACGGCCTCGTCTCACGACGCTACGCTGCTTGTCCGTGAAACTCTCCGGATTAGTGCCGACCTCGCCTCCGCTCCTCCGTCGCCGTCCGTTTCAGTTGAGCGGCGGCCGGAAGTTGCGAGCTTTGGTCTTAATGATCGGCAATTTGTTGATTCGAGCTTGAGATTGCTCTGCTGTGAGGAGATCGACGGTCGCCGATGGAAGTATTTCGCTAATGAGAGTGTCAATTGTGGCTCTCAGCCGTTAAAGAAGAACGCAATTCGTGCTGTTAGTTTGCAATCTCCTCAAGCCCCTGTCGAGGTTTGTCGCTTTTGCTTGTTCTTGAATTTCTTTTTAATATTTTTAATTTGTACGCTTGTGAAACTAAAACGTTTTGGCGATTTTTTGTTTCTCTTTTTGTAGGCATTTACTGCATAAGTTACTATTAGTTTCAATTTTCTGGTGAAGAATATACTCTTATCTAGAAGAATTCAACTAGACAGAGAAATAAGTTGAATAATTTCCTCATTGACATAAGAAATCAAGTCGAGAGCCAGTAAGTGAGCTAAAAAGGCAAATTGCTATAGCAGAACATAATACTGTAAATTGTGTCATGAGCATTTCTTTTGAAGTTCTTAAGTATAGGATTCTGAAATTCCAACATTATAAGTGTATTTTCAGCAAATGGAAAAGCTTTTCTGTAATGTGAATCGGGAGAACACAGTCTCCTGTTTTATGACTTTCTTGAAGCTACTAAATTACATGTCTATGAGGAATGTCATTACGCGTCTACTAAATTACGTGTGAGTAAGACATTGTGCACAAACTTTTATGGTTACAATTTTTTGTTGTTGTGTGAGTTAGACATTGTGCATGAATCTTAATAGATAAGAAATTTATTAAGAATGTATTTTTCTATATTCCTATCGTACATGTGGTGCAGGAGTTCATGGGGTTCATAAGATCCTATGTTGTTCCAGAAGGTTTTCCTGACAGCGTTACACCTTCGTATGTACCATACATGACATGGAGGGCACTGAAGGTATGCAACTACAAAATAAAAGCTCTGTCTTGGTTACCATTTTGGCTAATGTTTTGTAACATACTGCTGTGGTTATTAACAAATGCCTCTTTTTTTGCCACTTGTAGCACTTTTTTGGTGGTGCAATGGGTGTTTTCACGACGCAAACACTCTTAAATTCAGTAGGAGTTTCCAAGCATAGAGCTACCCCTGGTGCCATAGCCATTAACTGGATTCTCAAGGTACAGATAGAGTCTTCATCATTGTTTCAGCAAGTACCTGATACAAAAGAAACTCTTAGCTACACGCTTTTGTTTGATATTTTACCTAAAGTTGGGACTTGATATAAGAATGTGGAAATGATTATACAAAAAAATTAGAATAGGTTTTGTGAGATTAGGTTGTTGGCTTTGCATTTCAGTCTGCATATCAGATATATGTGTATTTGAAGCTATTTACATGCTAACAATGTCCAATATTTTCCTAAAGGTCCTAGTAAGTAGTAACATGCATTATTTTGGTTGCAGGCTTAAAAAAACAAATGTGTTCCTCTTTTTTACCTTTTCATCAAAAAATATAAAAATAAAAAATAAATAATCAAACAGATGTTTTTTCTCTTGAGCTTGAGCTTTTAGATGAAGTGGTTCACACAATTCGACAATGTTGCATGAGCAGGCAAAGGTCTTGGGTTCGAGTCTTAGCGTTACCCATCTACAAAAATACTTTCACGTGCTTGACCTTAAAAAGAATGAGGCCTGCACTTGTCAGAGAGTGTTGCATACCTAAAATAAAATAAATGTGTGCTTTCTCTAACAGTTTAAAGTTAGCTTTTAGATGAGGTGGTTCACACAATTCAACAGTTTTTTTGCACTCTTTCTCCCAGCAGCCAGCACTCTATTTGAGTAATCCTTTCTACAATCTTATAATTTCATAAGTTTTTCCAATATCTCTATAGTAGGTTGTTTTCACTTTCCTGCGTCACCATATGACATGAAACAATATCCAAGAATCTGTGTCATCCAAAAAACAGATGTTTCTTTAATTCTATCTGACTGAGAAGCGGGAACACCCATTCAATCATGTGGAATTATTTTCCAGGAAAGCTTCATAACCTGAACCAAATCCATCTTGGAAATTGTAATAAGCCAATGAACTAGGGAAAACACTTAGTTTAGTTCTTCTGGCTTGAGGGTGTTGAGGGGGCTGGGAGGTCTTCACATATCTAGAGAAGTTTAGAATGTTGAAGATCTTAAGTTTATGACTGTTCTATTGCTTCTAATTCTCTCAGCCTGGAATTAACCAATTTCAGATATGTGCTCGTCTGTACTACTGTATTTTTTTGACATTCTGAGAGCTCAAGATGCAACTTTAGAAACAGCTCCTTTCATGTTCATGAGTACAAACTGGAAGGAATTTGCAATTTGCAGGATGGTGCTGGCCGTGTAGGGAAGATGCTTTATGCACGACAGGGAAAGAAATTTGATTATGATCTAAAACAGGTATTCTCCATTGTTCCCTCCTCTCTAATTTTCTTTTGGTTTGTATTGCATTTTTCTGTTGTTTATATTTTGTTTTCTTGGTTTGGGCTGTGATAGGTAAGTATTGAAATCTAATTAATGGCTTCAACCTCTGATTTTTGTTGGCCTAGTTCATTTTTCCTTACATTTCTTGTTTCTTTATGATGCTCATCAGCTAAGATTCGCGGGTGATCTTCTGATGGAGTTGGGTGCTGGTGTTGAACTGGTAACTGCTGTTGTGCCGCAGTTTTTTCTTCCTTTAGCCTGTGCAGCGAATGTCGCCAAGGTTCGTCGCCTTTCTCTTTTCCATATTTATTCCTGTTGCATGCACAAACACTTAGCTAAGAACTCAAGATTTATTTTGAATTGCTTACAGAATGTAGGTGCTGTCACTTCTACTTCAACTCGTACTCCTATATATAAGGCCTTTGCTAAAGGGGAAAACATTGGGGATGTAACTGCTAAGGGGGAATGCGTTGGCAATCTTGCTGATTTGGTATGCTTTTCTAATCTTTCTTTCCTTTTTTTCTCTTTTTCTGGTGATGAAGATATTGATCTGATCTTAAGGAGTATTCTGAATTTGGACGTATGCAGAATTCTGATTTCAATTGCATGGCCTCTTGAGACCACTTCTCAAGAAAAAAAAAAGTATCCTGGTCTGGCCATAGTAGTATCGTCTATTATAGATTGCATTGTTGTCTCAAATGCCATTTCCACAAGAAGTCTATTATTTCCTTCTTTTGAAAGGGATAAGTGGCAGAAGAAGAAGTCACTGTACTTTATGGTAATTGTTGCAGGTTTCTTAAAGTGATGGTGTTGCGTAACTACTCATTTGCTCGCTAACTTGTCACTCAGTTCTTTCCCCTTATGAGGGTATGGTAGAATAGAAACTGAAACAGAGGCCATATTCTGTGATGGCAGTTAAGTTTTACGTTGTAGGGAAGCTGCAATCGACTTTGTGATCTGCTGTTATGTTGTATCTTCACATTGTTTCAAAGAATTTTGCTGGAGCTAATATTACCATTTTCGAAAGAAGAATTTCCCTGGAGCTATTCACTTGCTTATTTTTGTTTGAGAAGGAAAAAAAAGAGGCAAGTGAATAGCTCCAGCGCACTTGCACATCTTCAAGGGGGAGAACCTTCTGGAATGGGCATTTTCATAACTTTTCTAGTTTTTCTAAGATCAATTTCATCATTAAGTTAGGACTTTTCCCTAAGATCAATTTTATTATTAAGTTAGGAGTTTAGTCTAATGAGGTGGTAAAACTGTTTGAAACCATTGAGTAACTGATGTAAAAGTACCTGGAATTATCAATTGGAAGATGAAAACATGAGTTGTTATCTTCATATATCAAAAATAAAGGTTAGACTTCTTTCTCAATCCAACAACAACAACAACCCAGTATAATCCCACTTAGTGGGGTCTGGGGAGGATAGTATGTACGCAGACCTTACCCCTACCCTTGGGTAGAGAGGCTGTTTCCAAATAGACCCCCGACATCCTTCCCTCCAAGAACTTCCCACCTTGCTCTTGGGGAGACTCGAACTCACAACCTCTCGGTTGGAAGTGGGGTTGCTTACCATCAGAGCAACCCCTCTTGTCTAGACTTCTTTCTCAATCCATGTGTTAATAAAATCTCATCGTCTGGGCCTTGATTATTCACAATTCTGAAGCTAAAATATTATTCACATTGAAACGCAAATATAGTCTTTTCATTTCATAAGGTGCACTCCTCTTCGCCACATATCAATTAATGGTAATGAGAATATATAAGAGTTCTTCCTCTGCTATTACTGCTCCACTGTCTCTTTTCATCTTCTTGAGCGGAGGGTTTATAGAAAACAACTTCTCTATTCACCCAATGTAGAGGGGTAAGGTCTGCGTATACACTACCCTCTCCAGACCCCACTTGTGGGATTCCACTGGATTGTTATTGTTGAGAATATATAAGAGTTCTCTATAGTAAAAAGGGGTAGAAAGAATAAAAATCTACAAAGAGTGAAACAAGAATTATGAGCAGAAAAGCAGAAAACTATTAAAGAAGAAAAAGAATAATTACAAAGGCAGCAAGTTTGACAATCCTTAAAATGTTTCCTTTTTTCTTTCAGGGGAATTGATGGTCTTATTTCCTACTTGACAAGGAGTTTATATTTGTTTGTTTAGTGGTTTCTGCCATGTATCTAACTACTAATGTGCTTGAGCTGGAATAACTTATGTTAATTTTTTCTTATGAAGCTTGGGACAGGATTAAGTATCATGATTGCCAAAAGGAATCCATCCTTGGTCAAGACATTTGCCCTCCTCTCATTTGGATATGTCTTCAGCTCTTATCAAGAGGTTAAGTAGTGTGCATTAATTTCTATTTCAGTGCACTTCTTAACGTATAGTCTGATTTCTTTCCTTATTCTTTTTCCCATTTGACTGACATATCTTATTGCTTTTATCTTAGGTGAAATCTGTTGTGCTGCATACCCTGAACCGTGCAAGATTTACAGTAGCAGTAGAATCTTTCCTAAGGACAGGTTAGGAATAGTCTTTCCCTCTTCCTCCTTCCCTTCTCTTTTTCTGTTATGATCGAGTCTCTTTCATACCATGATTTTGTTTGCTGTTAACTGACTGTCAGCACAACTGAATGGTTCAGCTTACAAATTTGTGGTAAAACTAGGAGATGCCAACATTTTCTTTAAATCAACTGTAGCAAAGTTATGTGCTTTTTGTCCTCTTGTACCTTCTCTATTTTTGTTTCTCATAAGAGTAATTTGGAATAATCTGAAGTTAAGAAAAACTTATTATGAGTGAAGCGTTGAAGGAAAGGTAAGATAAGTTAATAGTCATTAATCTTTTTCTCCGAGTTGATATCTTTCCTGCTACTTGCTCTTCAGGAAGAGTTCCAACACTGCAGGATGGAAATTCAAGGGAAAAGATATTCAGCTTTCCATGGAAAAATCACAGACCTATTGTTCTTGGTAATTACAGGGAAAATACATTTGTTTCGTTTGTTATCTGAACATAACATCATCAGACATATTCATTGCAGATTTTAACTAATTGCTTGCAGGTCCAAGATTTAGAGAAGCTTTCCAAGATCCAAACTCATATCTTGCTGTCAAGCCCATTTTTGAGGTATGTTTTCAAGGGAGGGTGAATGTCAAGGGGATCTCTCCTGCACATGGCACACTTACATCCCCTTGCTTTCTTGTTATGCTGCTAAATGTTTCTTCTACTATTTTCTCGTATTCATGCTTGTGAATTGCATGTCGATGTTGATTAACAGAAGGAGCAATATATAGTGTCATACAATCCTTTCAAGGGAAATATATATGTGTTGTTCAAGGATCAAGCTAAGTCTGATGATGTGCTGAAAGCAGCATTTCATGTAAGACATCCGACTTACCCATCTGATGAACGTGAAACTCTTAAAAACTGACATTTACCTAATTAACTTTAAAATACAGGGCCATGTGCTTCTGCACATCATTCGTTCATCGACCGACAAACAGATTTCCTCCAGGAAACAGCGGGAAGATGAACTTTCAGCATCCTTGCTATCAACTGCTGATCTTCAAGCTCATGTTATAGAATCTTATAAGATGGTCTCTGCTTTATATATGCCTTTCAAGAGCAAAGCTAAAGAACAGGTGAACCGAAATTTGCCGCTTAATGTTATAGAATCTTATAAGATGGTCTCAGCTATATATATGCCTTTCAAGAGCAAAGCTAAAGAACTGGTGAAGCGAAATTTGCTGCTTAATGATACTATTTCTGATAGATCTTTTCTCTGTCTAAATTTTAAACAAGCTAAAACATAGAGATGATATGTCACTGTCTGAGTGCAAGTGAGCCTTCTGTTTGTTATTACCTATAATCAAATATTACAGTTGGGAAAAAAAAATCACGTGCAAAGCTGAGGAAGTATCAGGAAGGCTAAAATGAAAGAGACCAGAATTTCTAAGTCTTCCATCTCATCCCTGTAATTCCTGCTCCTCCACCTTCCAACAACAACAACAACAACAACTACTACCCAGTATAGTCCCACAAAGTGGGGTCTGGGGAGGGTAATATGTAGACGAGCCTTACCCCTACCCGAAAGGGCAGAGAGGCTGTTTCTAATCAACCCTCGGCTCAAAGAAGGAAAAGAAAAACAAACAAAAACAAAAACAAAAGAGCATTAGTAAGTCCAGCAGAAATAGCGTAAATAATTAACTAAACATAAGAACCATAAATAAAATAGCATGCAGTAATGTCATACAGTAACTACCATAAGGGAGACACAATCCAAAACACAAATCTATCTATGGATAGTCCTGCCAAGCCTCACCCAACCCCGGGTGAGTAGGAAGAAAAACTCTAGGGGTCCCTATCCTACAACCGTGATACTAGACCTCCAGACTTTCCTATCAAGGGCCATGTCCTTGGAAACCCGCATTTTAGCCATGTCTTGCCTAATCACCTCTCCCCAATACCTCTTAGGCCTCCCTCTGCCTCGCCGAACGCCGACCATCGCCAGCCGTTCACAACTCCTCACCGGGGCATCAGGACTTCTCCTCTGCATATGCCAAACCACCTCAGCCTCGCTTCTCGCATCTTCTCATCCACCGGGGTCACCCCCACCTTCTCTCGAATAACTTCATTCTTAATCTTATCTAACTTGGTGAGCCCGCACATCCACCTGAGCATCCTCATCTCTGCAACTTTCATTCTCTGAACATGAGAGTTCTTCACTGGCCAGCACTCTGCCCCATACAACATTGCAGGTCTAACCACAGCTCTATAAAATTTCCCCTTGAGTTTCTGTGGAACTTTCTTATCACACAGTACTCCTGATGCAAGCCTCCACTTTGACCACCCCGCTCCTATGCGATGAGTAACGTCCCCGTCAATCTCTCTGTCCCCCTGAATCACCGACCCGAGATATCTGACACTGTCCCTTTTGGCGATGACCTGAGATCCAATCATCACGTCCCTGCCTACTTCGATCGGCTCGGCGCTAAACTTGCACTCGAATTATTTTGTCTTAGATCTGCTTATTTTGAAACCCTTAGACTCGAGAGTCTGTCTCCATACCTCTAACCTCTCAATAACACCGACCCTCGTCTCGTCTATCAAGACTATATCATCAGCAAATAGCATACACCAAGGCACATTCCCTTGAATATGACGGGTTAGAGCATCCATCACCAAGGCAAACAAGAGAGGGTGCTCCTCCACCTTCCCTGAATAAGAAAAGGAAAAGCTCGAATATAATTGCGCGTTTATGGTTTTACAATCATGTCCATCATGACAATGTTTTGCCTTTTCTGAAGTTGTTAGTGTCTTGAAAAGGATAGGGGCGAGGTCCATAAATTAACATCCCTCCATCATGATTGAACTGGTTTCTTGAGGGTGGGTGGGTTATGTATGGTTATCTAGCTAACTGGAACATACGTACAGTTGGTTAAGAGTAGAGGGACATATGATATACCGTATTTCTCTTCAAGTGTGCCTTGCTTTCAATTAACGGATTGCTAGTTGTCTACTCTGGCGTGTTCATCATGTATTTTTTGTTTTCGATCAGCCATCTGCTTGTTGGTGCTCTAAAAGAGCAACAATATCTAACAGTGAAAGAACAAAACTTAAAGAAAAAACGTTGGGCTGCTATTTTTTTCTTATTTGGAGGTTATACAGATTCACCATAAATTGCTAGTATCAAATCGCTATGGTCCTAGAGTGATTGCCAAGGCACCATGCAAACGTGCTTTCCTCTGGAAGGCCCTGACGTGGATCATGAGCTCTGTTTCACTTATATCGCTTGCCCCCTGAAATTTTTATACTCGTAACCATTATGACTTCTCTTTAAATGCTTCTCATTCTTGAATCCACATAATTAGGACTTGTAGCAATCTCTTAGCCTCGGTTCCCTTTGAATTACTCTTTTGGTGGAAGTGGAAGATTCCTGTAGAAGGATTTACATCTAGCCTTGTAGAAGGATTTAAAATGGATTCTCTTGTAATTGGTTATATCTGTCAATTGCCTCCATAACATTCATAGTGGTTGATTCCAACTTATAAGATGTGAGCGCCATTCAGCATTAAATGCAATAACAAATAAAATCACTCCAAAAGTTGTGAGTTTTTCTTATATTCTCCTTGCCCATCCATTCTGTTTTTCGTTACCTTGAAGGCTTGAACTCATTTAAATGGTGTTGCTAGCTGTATTTGTTCACAATGTTATCAAGCTTAAGCCTAAAGCGAGGCTCGAAACATGTTGAGCGCTTCGCCTTGCTTAGCGAGCACTTCAGTATTGTCATCAAGGTCTAAGGCATACTTTTTTCCTTGCCAATAGCATAGTCATAAAAAAGGCGACACTAAGCAATTAAAATTATATTTTATTGTAAATTTTCTTCAATTTTTTTGTCCTTATATTTGGTATTCATGCTTATTGATATTAGTCTTGGATTACACATACATATTTGTAGTCATTCTTTATTTGCGCCTTTTTTCATTAAAGCCCACGCTTTATTTTCGCTTTGCGCTTAAATAGACCTTAGAGCTTTTTTCTTTTTGCACTTTTCGCCTTTGATAACACTGTTAGTTCAGCTGGCTGGATTAATTCAAAGAGGTAGTAAGGAGTTATCTTACATGAAGGAATTAGTGGAAAAACTGTACACTGTCTAACTCATGATCATTCCCTCTTTCCAGAAGGGTGAGATCTGTTGGCTACCTACAAATTAACCCCGTTGGATTGTGATTATCTTTTTGGCGTGAATGTTTTAATATTTACATTGCAGAATATCAATGGAATAAACACAGTGGGCCTGGCAATGGTGGATTTGTTGTTCGTCTTCCTTACCAGTTTAATTATCATGACTAGCAGGAGGCTGTTTCTTTTATTTAATTATGCAGGTTAGTGATCATTTTACATTTTTGCAGGGCTGGGTGATGTCGGAAACACTACTTAATCCTGGCCGTGCTCGACTTTGTGAAATGGTCAAATAAGATACATAACTGTTGGAGTTGGTGCAGAGGAGCTAAAATTGTTTTCTCGTCACAACTATTTTGCATGACCACTGATGGCGCTGCAAGGCATTTTTGCATCTAGGGGAATTTGCTACATGGCGGCTAATGAGGTTGGATATTTGAAGTAACTGCCGGATGTTTATCTTGATGTGCTGTTTAGGCGCAATTTGCTACACGTGGTTGCTATATTGTAGCACGGCAGTTTACCGGTACATCAGCAGCTCGTGATTGGCGAAAGCAAGAAAATACACTTAGTGAAAGAGATTTCAGTAGATTTGTTTATTCCGCCACAACAATTTCTTTGCATATAGATTTTCATTTTAATACTCTTTGGTAATGCATACAGGGGTATAATATTATTTTTGGGTGTGTGTGTTGTTTGGGGGGGGGGGGGAGGTTGTGCTTGCAGTTTGGAGACAAAAGATGCTCTTCTGCCCAGTTCCCTGTTTTTTCTACTTTGTTTCGGCTAGAGTAATAATATCTCCTGGTATTCCCTTTACGTTTTCTACCATTTTTACTCTGCACTCATGGTAGAATCTTATTCTTTAGAAATGGATTTTCTTTTAAGCAACTTGAGGAAAATGGTACTTTTTATTATTGGTATTCTAGTTACTTTATCTGATGATATTGTAGTCTTGGTTGAGATTCCAAAAGAGAAAGCTGAACTCATCTGATTGTCGATAGAATTAGACCATAAGTACAAGTACGGAGGCCAAGGATGCATGTAAGCATTTGTGATCACTCGCTTCATTCCTTGATATGACATCCAGCATAATTCTTGTTCGATGGTCCATATTGATTATTGCAAGTTTGCTAGCAAGTGGGCCATTATGTTTTTTGACATGTAGATTTTTTAAGGTGAATTGGATTGTATTTTTTGACAGAGATTCAAACTGTGAGAGTCAAAACGTTCAATTTTCCGTGAATATCCTCAAAGTAAAGAACAAAAAGAAAATGTAGCTGGAGTAAATAAATCAATGTGCTCCGACAAAATGACAAACAATGTGAGCAAGTCCATGATAGCTGTTCTAGATAAGCCATTTTCGTTAAAAAATAAAATAAAATTCCGAACGCATATTAAAAGCCAGGCTCGTTAAAAATAGAAAAACTTTTGGTGTATTATGAAACAATAAAAGAAAGAGGCGAACATTGTAGAGAGAATTTTTATTGATTTGGAATGAATTTTAATTGGGTAAAATCCTTCTATTTTTAAAGAAAAAGTAACTTAGTCACAAGTAAAAAACTATAAAAACTCTCTAAAAATATAGACATTCACCTTAAATATAATTTTATTTATAATACTCTCCCTTGAATGTTTATTCAATAGATAATATTAATCGTTAACACCTTAATTAAATAATGGAAAAAAAATATATTGAAGGAAAAAGAATACACATATCTAACAATACGCCTTTTGGTTACCACGTTAAAAGCCCTACAAAGAAAAATCAGTGGGACAAAATCTTGTCATTAAAAAAACACCGTATATGAATTCCCTACAATGAGACAATCAATTCACATCTTTGAGCTTTCGCATTCCAATCTTGTGCACCATCTTCAACATATTATTGATAGAGATTCGATAAACAAATCAACTAGAACGAATTTGTTTCACCTTGAAATCATCATTCATGATAGAGATATATTGTCTTCATATGATCTTGTTGGAATCGTCATTTCAATATCATCACATAGGGGGAAAAATCTTGATATCATATATATATATATATATATATATATATATATATATATATATATATATATATATATATATATATATATATATATATATATATATATATATATATATATATATATATATATATATATATATATATATATATATATATATATATATATATATATATATATATATAGAGCATTTAGGATGTGGTCATTTAGGACCAAGAAAAATGTAATAAGCATTTTAAACTTTAAGGCATATAGTTCGCTGTTGGATTTCGCTAAGGCTTTTGTACTGGTATTGAAAACTTTAGTTTTTCAAAGAGGAATGAGCATCTTGTTACTTTCCAGAGTGCGGAAGCGAGAGAGAGGAAGGCTCGGGAACTGGACCAGGTGAGGTACATCAAAGATGAGGACGGTAGAGTATTGATGGGTGATGATCAAATTAAGAGGAGATGACAAACTTTCTTTCATAGAATTTTGAATAAAGCCACCGAGACTTTATTGCTCTGTGAATTTGGGCATTATGAAAGCCACCGAGACTTTAGGTACTATAGGTGCATTAAAGTTGAAGAGGTCATAGGGGCTATGCGTAAGATGAGTAGGGTTAGAGCAACCGGGCAAGATGAAATCCAGTATAATTTTGGAGGTGTATGGGTAGAGCTGGCTTAGAGAGGCCGACTAGGCTATTTAATGTTATTTTCAGGACGAAGACGGAGCTAGATGAGTGAAGGTGGAGCATAGTGGTTCCGATGTATAAGAACAAATGTGATATACAGAGTTGTAACAACTATAGTGGTATCAAGTTACTAAGTCATACCATGAAAGTCTAGGAGGGGTAGTAAAAGTGAGAGTGTGGAACACAGTGTCTATATCCGACAACAAATTTGGGTTCATACTGGGTCGTTCAACTACGAAAGCGATCCACCTTTTTAGGAGGTTGGTGGAACAGTACATGGACAGGAAGAAGGATTTGCACATGGTGTGTATTGACCTGGAGAAACCATATGACAAGGTCCCTAGAGAGGTTCTACGGAGATGCTTAGAGGCTAACTATGTGTCGTTTGCCTACATTAGGGCAGTTAAGGACATGTATGATGGAGCTATGACTCGGTTAGGATAGTAGGAGGTGACTCAAAGCATTTTTCAGTTGTTATGAGATTATACTAAAGATCTATGCATAGCCCATTCTTATTTACCTTGGTTATGGACGTACTAACATGCCACATTTAAGATGAGGTGCCGTGGTGCATAATGTTCACTGATGACATAATTCTGATCGATGAGACGTGAAGCAACGTTAATGAGAGGTTGGAGGTTTAGAGATAGGCCCTTAAGTCTAAGGGTTTCAAGTTAAGCATGACTAAGACGGAATACCTAGAGTGCAAGTTTGGTGAACAACCGAGGGAGAGCATGGAAGTGAGGCTTGAATCACAGGTCATCCCTAAGAGAGACAATTTCAAGTACCTTGGGTCGGTTATCCATGGGGATAGAGAGATAGATGCGGATGTCACACACCGTATTGGGGCAGAGTGGATGAAACGGACATGGGCATCTGGAAAATTGTATGATAAGAAAGTGCTTTTATGACTCAAAGATAAGTTTTATAGAGTAGCGGTTAGACCGGCCATATTGTATGGGGCTCGGTGTTGGCCAGTTTCACATACCTAGAAGCTGTCAATACTAGAAATAAAGGTGTTATGGTGAATGTGCATGTATACCAAGATTGATAAGATTATGAATGAAAAAATTGGAGAGAAGATAGGTGTGGCTCCCATGGATGGCAAGATGTGGGAAGCAAGGGTCAGATGGTTTGAACACGTACATGGGAGAAGCCTAGATATCCCAATATAGAGGTGTGAGCAGATGGTTTTGGTGGGCACGTGAAGAGCTAGGAGGTAGTTGAGAATTTTTCTAATCTGTACAAGTTTTAGGCTAGTCTGATAGGGTTTTATCTTAGATTACTAGTGATTAATATTATGTTCACACTATTTTTCCTTTTTTTCATCATGCCGTACCTTATCTACTTGTTGTTAGAGTTTTACATCTATTCTCTGTTTCTTATGTTGTTGCCATTATTTCTATTGTTTTATGTTGATATTACTGATATATTATCTTTTTTTTCGTCTACTTGAGCGGAAAGACTATCGAAAACGACCTCTCTACCCCTCGAGGTGGGGATAAGGTCTGCGTATACTTTAGCCTCCCTAGATTCCACTTGTGAAATTTTACTGAGTTATTAATAGTATTATTGTTGTTGTCGTTGTTGTCACCCTCAAGCCTTTAAAATATTGTTAATTCATAATTATATGCATAAGTAAATTAACTTTCAAGACGACATATGAAATATAATTATTTCAATTTTGAAACAGTTCCTCAGCGTAGTAACTTCTTTTTTTTTTGTTGCTAAATCGGAGAATTGCATTAATTAAAAGACGGAATTAAAAACATTGTTTAGAATAGAATGAGCTAGTGCCACTTACATCAAAATCTAAGTGCATGAAAATAAATGGGGGTGGGGGTGGGGGTGGGGGTGGGGGTGGGGTGGGGTTCTTCAAAATACAAAATGGTTTGGGATGATGACCCCCTATTTAGCCAAAGCGTCAGCCGCTCCATTGCCTTTTCTAAGCATGTGGTTAAGTTGATCCACGTTGAGCTCTTGGATCATCGACCTACAGGATACAATAAAATGTGAGTATTTTAGGCAGTCAATTTGTAGGATTTTGAGTAATACCTGTGCGTTCGTTTCAACAATTAGGGGACAGATGTTTTTACTAAGAGCAATGGTTAATTTGTGATATAGTGTCAGAAGTTTCGCTTGCAAGGAATTTGTGCATGATAAGTGTTTTATATAGACAAAGATCCATTGTCCTGAGGTGTCTCAAAAGATTCCCCTTGCTCCTCAATGATGCTTCATTGGATTGTAAGATCTATCAATGTTAACTTTGTGGTAAGTTGGAGGTGGTTTATGCCAGCATGCTGTTTTCTTAGAGTCTATTATTTTTTTCCAGTGTTGATAGTAAGGTAATTTATTTGTGTAGCTAGTGAGATAATAGAGGTTAGGTTTAATTGGTGGGTTTAATTGGTTGTAATGGTTGTTATTGCGATTTAGCCAGATCCGCCATAAAATAATAGGTGTTAGGATAAGAGAGGGTATAAAGATTTTGGGAGTTATTTTAATAAGTGTATAAGAGGTGCATTATTTGTGCAATTATTCAGTAAAGTTGGATGTGAGTGTTTTTATTCGTAAATGGTGCCATAAGATGTGGCCTGGTTTGCAATGTGGGAAGATATGAGAGATGTCTCCCTCAGTGTTATGGCAATTTAGGCAGTAGAGGTTATTAGTAATTTTCCTTTGGAAAAGGAAGGTTTTTGTGGGTAGTTTTTCATGAGTTAATAGCCAGAAGAAAAATTTTATTTTTGGTAAGATTGTTAGTTCCCAAAGCCAATTGTGATTGAATTTGGTTTTTGCAGTGATTGTTTTGGTGTAGAATGTGGAGATAGGTTGTAAAGGAGGAGAAATTGCCATTATGAGAAGGATGCCAGTCGGGAGTATCTATGTCTTGGTGATTTATAAGAATGGGAGTGTTATTGATAGGGGATATAATATTTGGTAGTAATATAAATGAGAGATTAGAGAGGTTCGAGTTTGAGTCGGATATAATAGAATATAATGATATATTTTGTTTGTGTTTAGGTATAAGGCCTTGGATTAGGTGATGGGCGAGTTATTATTTGAAATCCAATGATCACTCCAAACGCTAATGCTTTTGGCCAGTTAAGCGCTCACATACCTAGAAGATGTCACTGGTTTGTGTTTGTAAATGCCGATGGAAGTTGGAAGGAATTACGTTACTGTCTGTGACCTCGGGAGTACACCAAGCCGAATTCACAGGTTCTACTCTCGATAGTTTGTACCTCCCGCTTTTCTTTTCCATTCTGTATGTTAGTTAACTTATTCCCATTTAAATTTACATTAGTTTAGTCATATTAGTAGCGTCCCTGTTTTCAACTTGTCCTCTTCCAGTTTGGTCCGTTGCATGTTTTGTGTTAGTAAGTTTCCTTAGTATGTAGTAGGTATGATGGTTGTGGTTTAGGATGGTAAAGTAAGGTCATATCCTCGGAGAGGGTAGGGACTAGGGTAGAGGTTAAACGGTGGGAAGGGAGGCAAGGAAGGTAAGGGTATCAAGGGAGCCTATAGGTTGATGATTGGGTCATGGAACATAGGAACATTGATAAGTAAGTATATAGAGCTGGCGAAGATTCTCAAGAAGAGGTATGTCAATATAGCGTATGTCCAAGAGAATAGGTGGGTAGAATCGAAAGCAAGGGATGCAGACGAGTATAAGTTGTGCTACTATGGAGTCTTGAAGGGTAAGAACTGAGTGAGTATTTTTGTGGATAGGGATCACAGAGAGTCAGTGGTAGAGGTAAGGCGGGTGAAATTAATGGCTATCAAGTTAGTAGTTGGAGAGTACACCCTCAATGTCGTTAGCGCTTATGCACTGCAAACTGGCTCACATTAGGAGGTAAAAAGGCACTTTTGGGAAGGATTAGATGAGATTATGCGTAGTATTCTACCTGCTGATAGGTTATTAATACGAGGGAATTTCAATGGTCATATTGGTACGGCTGCTGGCGGCTATGGCGAGGTGTATGGCGACTTCGATTTTGGGGATAAGAACATGGGAGGTACTTTGATGTTGGATTTCGCTAAGGCTTTTGAGCCGGTGATTGAAGAACTCTAGTTTTTTGAAGAGAAAGGAGCATCTAGTTACTTTACAGAGTGCAGAAGCGAGAGAGAGAAAGATTCTGGATCTGGACCAGGTGAGGTGCATCAAAGACGGGGACGGTAGAGTATTGATGGGTGATGATCAGATTAAGAGAAGATGGAAAACTTACTTTCATATACTTCTGAATGAAGAGCAGGATAAGGACATTGTGCTCAACGAATTATGTCATTACGAGAGCCACTGAGACTTTTAGGTATTGTAGGTGCATTAAGGTCGAAGAAGTCATGGGGGCTATGCATAAGATGAGTAGGGTTAGAGCAAGCGGGCCAAACGAAATCCAGTAGAATTTTGTAGGTGTGTGGGTAGAGCAGCTTGGACTGGCCGACTAGGCTATTTAATGTTAATTTTAGGATGCAAATGGTGCTAGATAAGTGGAGGTGGAGCACAGTTGTTTCGATGTACAAAAATAAAGGTGATATCTAGAGTTGTTACAACTATTGGGGTAACAAGTTACTAAGTCATACCATGAAAGCCTGGGAGAGGGTGGTAGAAGTAAGAGTGATAAAGACGGTGTGTATATCCGACAACCAATTCGAATTCATACTGGGTCGTTCGACTACGGAAGGGATCCACCTTATTAGGAGGTTGGTGGAGCAGTACATGGTTAGGAAGAAATATTTGCTCATGGTGTTTATTGACCAGGAGAAATCGTATGACATGGTAGAGAGGTTATTCAGAGATTCCTCGAGGCTAAAGATATGCCAGTGGCCTACGTTAGAGAGATTAAGGACATGTATGATGGAGCTATGACTTGAGTTAGGATAGCATGAGGCAACCCAAAGCATTTTTAGATTGTTGTGGGATTATACCAAAGATCTACACAAAGCCCATTCTTATTTGCCTTGGTTATGGACGCACTGATATGCCACATTTAAGAGGAGGTTTCATTGTGTATATTATTCGCTGATGACATAATTCTGATCGATGAGACGCAAATCGACATTAATGAGAGGTTAAAGGTTTGGAGATAGGCCTTTGAGTCTAAGCGTTTCAAGTTAAGTAGGACAAATGCGGAATGGCTGGAGTTCAAGCTTAGTGCAGAACCAAGGGAGGGCACGAAAGTGAGGCTTGAATCACAGGTAATCCCCAAAAAAGGCAGTTTCAATTACCTTGGGTCGGTTATCCATAGGGATAGGAAGATATATAAGGATGTCACATACCGTATTGGGGTGGAGCGGATGAAATGGAGATTATCATCTGGAGTATTGTGTGACAAGAAATTGCCTCTGTTACTCAAAGATAAGTTTTATAGAACGTCGATTAGCCTGGCCATATTGCGTGGGGCTGAGTGTTGGCCAGTTAAATGCTCATATACCCAGAAGATATCAATATTATAAATAAGGATGTTAAGTTGGATGTGCGAGTACACCAAGATGGTTAAGATTAGGAATGAAAACATTGGGTAGAAGGTGGGCGTGACTCCCATGGATGGCAAGAAGCGGAAAGCGAGACTTAGATAGGTTGGGCACATACGTTGGTGAAGCTTAGATGTCCCAATATGGAGGTGTGAGCGGATGGTTTTGGCTGGTATGAGAAGAGGTGAAGGGCCGCCTGATGTTCTAAACATCAATACTACATAAGAGGGGGATTATTTGTGTGGTACCTAATTTTTTGCTTAAACTGCTTATGAAGGACCTGGTTCTTCTATGTGTTCCAACTACTACTATTGCAGAATAATAAATGCAGAAAATAAAGAACACAGAGTTTTTACGTGAAAAACACCTAGTTCAAAAGGTGAAAAAATCACGATCTACTACTCAGTAGGATGTTCCTCAACACTTCACCAAATCACTAAGCCAAAACAGTATTTACAAAACTCTTTGTAAACCTAAGGATTACCTCTAATCCCATTGTGGAAACCAGTCCCTAACTGTTGCGACAACTTCAAGTCAACACTAACTTGAATACTCAAAAGTACCTATTACAATTGCTTATAGATAAAGCTGAAAGGTACAATATGAAAACACCTACTATAATTGAACTAGAAATAAAGAAAGACACATAAAACTCTTTATGGAGCTGGCTCTTCAATCTGGTTCATGTAGCTTCAGGTTTGCATACTTGAATAGCACACGAACTGCTTGCAAAAAGCCTTGCTATTTTGCTCTCAATTCACGTTTAACTTCTGCATTTTTGTGTAACACCTTTAATGTGAGAACATCCTGCAATTAATAGAGCTAGTAGATGAAGAAATAATTAGAGTTCTAGTGCAACTCTTCCTTGATGAAAGAGTTCTAGTTGATTTCAAATTCTAACTCTTTTCCTATCTTGGATAATGTTCTCTTTGATTAAGGAGTCCTTCTCCTTATCAATTATGCAACCTTTTCGATCAGGAGATATTAAATACATCAAGTTAAGCTTATTTCCTTCATGTGCAACCCACGTGCTCGAATCTGCTCGTTTTTGTGCACCAGAGTGAAGGACCTGGTTCATCTTGAGTTCCTTTGTCAGTTTTCAAAACTAACCTTTACTTAGGCCAACAAATTCTACGTTTTCATAATGACAAACTCTATACTTTTTATAATGTAATGACTCGGCCGTTTGTTTTTGGAATTTACGCCCCAATCCCCCATTAACTGCTTCCCCTAAGTTCATTTCTGCAATTTTGGTTTGCCGGGACGTTCAGTATTGGGTTTCAGAGAGTTTTGGGACACTTAGTCCCTAAAAGAGAGCTTAAGTGTTGGAAAGTGGCCGGTAGTTAGAACAGTGTGAAGACGACCTCGGAATGGAAACTGATGGTTCCGTTAGCTTTGTTAGGTAATTTCGGGGTTGGGAGCGTGTTCAGAATGTATTTTGGAAGTTCATCGCTCATTTAGGCTTGAAATGCCGAAGTTTGAATTTTTGAAGTTTCCAGTCCGACAGTAGTTTTTGATCCGAGGGTCAGAATGGGATTCTGGAAGTTGCACTAGCTTTGTCATGTCATTTGGGATGTGTGTGCAAAATTTCAGGTCATTTGGATGTGTTTTGGTTAGGTTTTTTATTGAAAGTGTGTTTTATTGAAAATTGAAGTTCTTAGGCTTAAATCGTTGATTAAAAATCGGATTTCCGGTGTTGTTTTAGGTGTTTAAGGATTGGTACAAGTTTGAATAGGGTATTAGGTCTTATTGGTGCTTTTGGTGGAGGTTCCAGGGGCCTCGGGATGATTTCGGGTGGTTAACGAAGAAATTTTTGAAGTGTTGCAGTAGCCGATTCTTCTCTTCTGGTATTTTCGCTTCTGCGGCTTGGAAACCGAAGAAGCGGAGCTGCATAAGAGGCCATTCCATCGCTTGAGCGGAATTTGGGCTCCCTCAGCTTTTTCGCAGGTGCTAAAGATTAAACGCAGATGCGGTTACGCACCTGCGAGACTTTTATCGTAGATGCGGCCCTGGGTCATTGGGTAGAAACCGAAGAAGCGTAAATCGCAGGTGCAGTTTAAGGTCGCAGAAACGGAACACTGTCGGTTAGTGAGTATCTGCAGAAGCGGCATTTGTTCCGTAGAATCTGGACCATAGATGCGGTCCCTTTTTCGCAGAAGCGGTAACCTCTGTTCAAATATAGAGATTTCGAGGGTTAATTTTCAAAAGTTAGAAAACTCAAATTGAGCTCGGGGAAGGGCGATTTTGAGAGGGTTATGAAGAAGAGATTATTCGGTAATATTTCTTTAATCCCTTCTAGTTATATTTCTTCATTGTCTAGTTAAATCCATCATTAAAATTTGAATTGAGGATCAAAAATTGGGTGAAACTTCATAGGCTAAACTATTGGGTTTTGAGTGGGTGTTTGACCTCTTATTTGGGAAATTTTTATATGGTTAGACTTGTGAGAGTACGAGGATTCCGAGACGTTGGCTTCAAGGGTATTTTGGTTATTTTACCTAATTTCGCAACTTATCTTTGAATTGAATAATATAATTATACATCTTGAGATATTATTTTCGATATGTAATTGAATTGAATAGATTTGGCTATTTGGAGTCGGGTACTCGTGGCAAGAGCGTGATCTCAGGTTGACTTGAACTTGTTCGAGGTAAGTGTCTTGTCTAACCTTGTGTGGGGGATCTTTCCCCTAGGATATGTTATTTGGTAATTAAGTTCCTTGTACGTTAGGTGACGAGCTCGTACTTAAGCTAATCGTTGAGAATCCGATTTTTACTTAAGATATTGAGACTGAGTTTCTTTCGTACTTACTTATCTTACTTGCAATTATAACATGCATTAGATTAGGAAGATATGTTTAGTTTATTATAGCTTGCCTACTTGCTTAAATTTCCTTAACTGCACTACGCAAGATATGTTAGGCTAGAACTATTTGTTGCTTGTATTATGGTACTTCATTATGAATATTCTCTGATTGTGGTTGCATATTTACTTTGGGACAATGAGTTAGATTCTCGGGAGATCCCCCTGCATATTTACTTCGGGACTATGAGTTAGATTCCTGGGAGATCCCCCTGCATATTTACTTTGGGACTACAGGTTAGATTCCCGGGAGATCCCCTTGCATATGGGACTACGAGTTAGATTCCCGGAAGATCCCCCTATATATTTACTTTGGACTACAGGTTAGATTCCCGGTAGATCCCCCTGCATATTTACTTTGGGACTACGGGTTAGATTTCCAGGAGATCCCCCTGCACATTTATATTATGGACTATAGGACGGTATCGTGGGAGACCCTCATTATTGGTATTGATATGGAAATGGACTACAGGATGGTATCCTGGGAGACCCTCGTTATTGGCATTGATATGGATATGGACTACTAGACGGTATCCTGGGAGATCCTCGTAATTGGCACTAATATTGAACTATTTTACTATGTGTTATCTTATCCTCGATGTGTTTCTTGTTGTTTGTGTAACCTGACTTACTTCATAGTTGTATTCTATTATTTTTGCTTACTGTATACTGTTGTCAGCATTCTTATTGTATTGTTTAATCTCAGTAGGGCCCTGACCTTCCTTGTCACTACCTGACCGAGGTTAGGCTTGTCACTTACTGAGTACCGCCATAGTGTACTCGTGCCCCTTCTGCGCATGTTTTTCATGTGCAGATCCAAGTACCTCCACTCAGGCATACTACCCTCGAGGTGGAGAGATCTAGATGAGACTTCGAGGTATATTTGCCGCATCTGCAGACCAGGAGTCTCTATTCTGTTTCAGCTTTAGTAGTTATTCCATCCTTTTATTTTAGTTGTTTAGACATTCTGGAGTTAGAGCAGTATGTTACATTTCTATTATCCTGTGGTTCTCATGAATTTTCGGGTTTTGGGGTGTTATTATAGATTTTCGCATTTTGAGTTGCATCTGCCAAGTGACAATTATATATCGTTTTCTTCTAGTTTTGCTTATTTTAATTAAATGTTTCCCCAAGGTATATAAATTTCCTCATTGTTAGGCTTACCTGGTTGTAGGAACTAGGTGCCATCACGACATGTTCATGGAGGGTGAACTAGGGTCGTGAAAAGTTTGTATAAGAGATGTTTGTTCTTATCTGCAAGAGGCTATGTAACTGTTTAGGAAAAAAACTTGCACTTAATTGATTTCCTTGTCATGCGATATTTTTGACATCGGATCTAAACTTCTGTCTCCTATTCCCTCACAGATAGTGAGGACACGAGGACACGCGCTACTTGAGATGATCAGGCACCCGTGCCCCTACTGCAGCCGTTAGAGACTCGGGCCGGAGTAAAGGCCGAGGACGCATACGTGGTGTAGCAGAGCACATGAACGAACTGCCACCGAGTCACCACCAGCAGATCTAGCCGGAGCACAGGCACTTGGCACGCCTACTACTTCCACTACTAATCCAGCCCTTCAGGAGACGCTAGCTCAGTTCATGTCTATGTACACCACCTTGGCTCAGGCAGGGTTGCTTCCCATCGCTGCACCCACATCCCAGGCTGGGGGAGGAGCAATAAATCCCGCTATCCTCACTCCTGAGCAGCAAGTGCAGGTTGAGCAGGTCCCAGAGATCATTCTTGTTCCGCCCACAGTGCCAATTCAACCTGTGGATGGCGCAGCTGCTTCTGAGGACGACCAACGGAGGTTAGAGAGGTTAAAGAAGTATGATCCTCCATTCTTAATGGATTAGCGACAAATGATGCCTTGGGATTTCTAGAGGAGTACCACCGTATTCTTTGCATTATGGGCATAGTAGAGTCCAACGGGGTTTCCTTTACAGCTTTTTAGCTTCGGGGAGCCGCCATGATTGGTGGCACACTTATGAGATAGATAGTCCATTCGAGGTTGCTTCACTGACTTGGACCCAGTTCTCGGAGATTTTTGTGAGAGAGTCTGTCCCCTAGAGTCTCAGGAATGAATGTTGTGCTGAGTTTGAGCATTTGCGCTAGGGTGCTATGACCATTTTGGAGTATGCTATTCGTTATACCAGATTGGCCAGGCATGAACCGGCTTTGGTTGCTACAGTCTGTGAGAGAGTTCACAGGTTCATTGAGGGTCTTATCCCACCTATCAGATCTAGTATGGCTCGAGAGTTAGAGATAAGACATTTCTTATCAGCAGGTAGTGAGTATTTCTAGGAGATCGAGAGTATGCACACTAGGGGACGAGAGGAGAGAGAGGCCAAGAAATCTTGAGAATCGAGCCACTATTCTGGTGCCCGTACCCCAGAAACAAGTCGACATGGTAGAGGTTTTGTAGGTTTCCCCATTCATTCAGCTCTTCCATCATCCAGCAGTGCTCCAGCTCCGCTTTTACCGCAGAATTCGTACTATGCACCTCCTGTTTCTAGCTCACCTCCTGCGCGGGGTGTTTCCAGAGGTCAATCCTGCAGGCCTAGCCCTGGTCAGTCATAGCCACCCCCTCCTCCCAGAGCTTGTTTCGAGTGTAGCGATACATGCCATATGGTTAGGGACTGCCCTAGACTTGGTAGGAGTGCATCTTCACAAACTGCTCAGCCACATCATGCCCCATAGATCTCTCAGGCTATGATTACTGCCCTAGTTTCCGCCCCACCTTCTCAGCTAGCTAGAGGTGGAGGTCGGGGAGGTAGAGGTTGCCCTCGAGGGGGAGTCCTGGCCAGATATTATGCCCTTCCTGCTTGTGTCGAGGCTGTTGCCTCCGATTCTGTTATCGCAGGTATTATATTGGTTTTCCGTAAAGAGGCGTCAGTTCTATTCGATCTGGACTCGCCTTAGTCTTATGTGTCTTCTTACTTTGCTCCGCTTTTGGGTTTTCCTGGGGATTCTTTGAGTGCCCCATTTTATGTTTCTTCTCCCGTGGGAGATTCTCTTGTTGTGGACTGCGTTTATCAGTCGTGTTTGGTTACTATTCGTGGTTTAGAAACCATAGCGGATTATTATTACTCGGTATGGTTGACATTGATATTATTTTAGGCATAGACTGGTTGTCGCCCCATCATGCTATTCTTGATTGTCATGCTAAGACCGTGACGCTGGCTATGCCAGGTATTCCGCGTATTAAGTGGAGTGGTACTTTATATCACACTCCTAGTAGAGTTATCTCTCCTCTTAAAGCTCTGCATATGGTTGAGAAGGGGTGTGCAGCGTATTTAGACTATGTGAGAGATACTAGTGTGGATACCTCTTCTGTTGATTCTATTCTAGTGGTACGGGATTTTCTCGATGTGTTGCAGCTAATCTTCCTGGCATGATGCCTGATAGGGACATTGATTTTGGCATTGATCTGTTGTTGGGCACTCAGCCCATTTCCATTCCTTCGTATCGTATCGCTCATCCTGAGTTGAATGATCAGTTACAGAAATTGCTTGATACGGGGTTTTATTCGACTCAGTGTTTCACCATGGGGTGCTCCAGTCTTTTTTATGAAGAAGAAGGATGGTTCAATGCGTATATGTATTGATATCACTAGTTGAACAAGGTTACCGTGAAGAACCATTATCCCTTGCCTCGTATTAATGATCTGTTTGACCAGCTTCATGGCGCACATGTGTTTTCTAAGATCGACTTACGCTCAAGTTACCATCAGTTGATGATTCGGGAGCTACATATCCCGAAGACTGTCTTCAAGACTCGGTATGGTCATTACGAGTTCCTTGTTATGCCATTTGGGCTGACCAATGCCCCAACAACTTTTATGTATTTGATCCACAGTGTATTTAGGCCATATCTCGACACCTTCGTTATTATTTTTATTTATGATATTCTGGGGTATTCCCGGAGTCTGGAAGATTATAAGCAGCACCTGAGGACCGTGCTTCAGACCCTGAAGGAGAGGAAGTTATATGTGAAGTTCACAAAATGTGAGTTTTGGTTGGATTCAGTGGCATTCTTAGGCCATGTGGTCTCGAGTGAGGGCATTCAGGAAGATCCGAGGAAGATAGAGGTCATTTAGAGTTGGCCCAGGCCGTCCTCAGCCATAGGGATTCGCAGTTTCCTTGGCTTGGCGGGTTAGTACCGTCGTTTTGTTGAGGGGTTTTCATCGATTGCAGCCCCTATGACTAGGTTGACCCAGAAGGGTGCTCCTTTTCAGTGGATAGAGGAGTGTGAGGCAAGCTTTCAAAAGCTCAAGGCAGCTTTGACTACAACCCCTATTCTGATATTGCCTACTGGTTCGGGATCATATACAGTTTATTTTGATGCCTCACGGGTTGGACATGGAGCGGTGTTGATGCAAGACAGTAGGATAATAGCCTATGCATCCAGACAGTTGATGATACATGAGAAGAATTACCCCGTCCACGACTTTGAGTTAGCTGCTATTGTTCATGCCTTGAAGATCTGGCGTCATTATTTGTACGGTGTGCCGTGTGAGATTTATACTGATCATAGGAGTTTGCAGCATTTGTTCAAGCAGAAGGATCTAAATTTGCGCAGAGGAGGTGGTTAGAGTTTCTAAATGACTATGATGTCCCTATTCTGTATCACCCGGGCAAGGCCAATATGGTAGAGGATGCCTTGAGTCGCCGGGCGGAGAGTTTGGGGAGTTTGGCATATTTACTAGGTCTAGAGATACCCATGGCGATGGATGTTCAGGCCTTAGCTAGTCAGTTTGTGAGATTAGATCTTTCGGAGCCCATTTGGGTTCTAGCCTGCATGGTTTCTCGGTCTTCATTGTTCGATTGTATCAGGGAGCGGCAGTATGATGACCCTCATTTACTTGTCCTCGGGGACATAGTTCAACACGACAATGCCAGAGAGGTGACCATTGGAGATTATGTGATGTTCAAGATGCAGGGCCAGATTTGTGTG
>CM067327.1:6027500-6052500 GCA_034376525.1 Nicotiana benthamiana | reverse complement strand
CCAACGAGCAGAAAGAGAAATTGGAGTTTCTATCTGAAAACCAGTGGAAGCTCCGGGTAGATTTATTCCACCAGCTGCAGCAGCTGTCGATTGATAGGCGACCCTATCTCTATTCAGAAGGAGGAGTGGTCATCGAATAAGGTTTCCTGTACTTTTTTGAATTTCCCTATTTATTTGATCTAGTAAGGGGAAAGGCAGACCGCTTACCATAAATAGAAGATCGATATCGCACAGAAGGCCTGATATCGCCCTATTAGAGATACTGATTCAAGTTATAGTACTTCCTCAGAGCGATTGAACTAGCCTTTTGACTAAATAGATATGGGCATAGAGAGGGAATCCTGAACTACAGGATAAAAGGAGAGCTACTTGCCAGCAGAAGGAAAGGAAGAAGCAAAAGCTTTCGCATGTAGTCACTCACATTATCTGTACTTTACCTAAGCCTGTTAGTGCAGCTCAGCTGGAAGAGATTCTAAGCGAGAAGCAGTACTGAACCGGAGCCACATAGAGTTAGTTCCCCTCAAAGCCTTCTTCCGAACTTGCCAACAAGTGCTTATGAAAGCAGGTCGGTGTGAATGATAAAGTCTTAAGTCAGTCTTTCTGCTCAATGTCCGCCTCGCCACTGCTTTCGGGTGATTGGAGAATAGCTGTAAGGAATACTAAACGAAAGTATGCAGCGAGGCAAAGCCGATTGAGAATATGACGGTTAGCCCCTCGGCGCTTGGGAGGCATCCTATTTAATAAAGATTCTTCCTCTAGTCGAATAGAGTATTAGTCCGCTCCATTATATTCCCCATTATTTCACTTTCTCGCTATTCGAAATATCATAAGAGAAGAAAGCTGGCAGGTTGGATCCTAGGGTAGATTCCTGCTGTTGAATGATCGACTAGCTTCCTCTTTAGTTCTTTGATATTGGGTTCGTGTTCAGTGTACCACTCTTTTTATATATGAAATGACTTCGTCCTTTTTTTTGGCCCTTTTTCGTTTGTGCATCTTTTTTTCTCCCATGCTTTCCGTTGGTCAACAAACAACCAAAGTGCTCTATACTTCTTCACTACTCGTACAGGCTTGACGGAGTTAAGCTGTATTGAGGGAATCGTTTTGTCTCAATCAATCAAGAATGCCTCAACTGGATAAATTCACTTATTTCACACAATTCTTCTGGTCATGCCTTTTCCTCATCATTCTTATTAGGTTCTATCTCCCTTTGGATTTAGAAGTGAAACTATTTTTCTACTATATAACAAGGCCCAAGTTACAGCGGGCTCTTTCTATTCTGAAATGGTTCATATGTCTTTATTGCTTGGTTACTTTTGGATATAGGATCTATGCTAACTTGTTTGATGCTATTTTACTTCATTCCCTCTTTGGTATTCTCCCATCTGAGCTGCAGCTACTATCCCACTATATGAATCAACCGGATAAGGATCCAGAATGGGTGGAATTCGTACGACAGCGCCTACAAACCCAGGGACTCTCACCCAGGGAGTACGAGGTCATGGTGCGGGACTTCCTCAATACGGAATTGTGTTTTGCGACTCGAGAGCAGATTTCCTCCCTCTATCAACTCCTTTTTTATGGTCGGGAGGATCCACAATTCTTCATTGATCCACAAGACCTGGATTCCATACTGAGGGTGCACCTTGAACCCTTAGAATTCAATCACCCTGCTCTATGCCAAGTCTTACAAAGTCTATGTGTCGAGAGGCATGATTCCCCTTTTTATCAAGATCTAAAAGGAACTCAAGCGCATCATTTTCGTGGCTTTATAAACTTAAAGTGCCAAGCGCGATTGGAAATGCAACATCGCCTAGAGTTACGAGAGTTATGGAAATCTCTTGAGAGAAGGAACGCTTTTCTAAGCGAGGAAAACGCCTCTCTAAGAGAAAAACTTTTAATTCTCGACAGGGAAGCCCCATAAAATTCAGCTTTGTTGTGTTGCTGTCGTAAAATTTAGTTCTTCGTTCCGTCGTCGATCTTCCAATTTCTTCCGGTATGCCGCTCCGCCAGCAAGGAGCGAAAGAACCAAGTTTTCTGTGGTGATGTCAGAATTTGCACCTATTTGTATCTATTTAGTGATCAGTCCGCTAGTTTCTTTGCTCCCACTCGGTCTTCCTTTTCTATTTTCTTCCAATAGTTCGACCTATCCAGCAAAATTGTCGGCCTACGAATGTGGTTTCGATCCTTCCGGTGATGCCAGAAGTCGTTTTGATATAAGATTTTATCTTGTTTCCATTTTATTTATTATTCCTGATCCGGAAGTAACCTTTTCCTTTCCTTGGGCAGTACCTCCCAACAAGATTGATCCGTTTGGATCTTGGTCCATGATGGCCTTTTTATTGATTTTGACGATTGGATCTCTCTATGAATGGAAAAGGGGTGCTTCGGATCGGGAGTAACCACTAGTGAGAGGGCAAAAATTGGGGGGAAGGACAAAGGAAAGAGCGATGCCTACATTAAATCAATTGATTCGTCATGGTAGAGAAGAAAAACGGCGCACGGACCGTACTCGAGCTTTGGATCAATGTCCCCAGAAGCAAGGAGTATGCCCGCGTGTTTCAACGAGAACACCGAAAAAACCTAATTCAGCTCCACGTAAGATAGCCAAAGTACGGTTGAGCAATCGACATGATATATTTGCTCACATTCCAGGCGAAGGTCATAATTTGCAGGAACATTCTATGGTCTTAATAAGAGGAGGTAGAGTGAAAGATTCGCCAGGTGTGAAATTCCATTGTATTCGAGGAGTCAAGGATTTGCTGGGAATTCCGGATCGAAGAAGAGGCAGATCAAAATATGGTGCGGAAAAACCCAAATCGATATGAATGGAAGATGCCTCTGGAACTCGTTTTTCTCGGTAAGGATAGGTACGAAGTCACTCGACTGAAAGGAGAGGGAACAACCACAACGTTACACCCCAAAACTATACGGAGCCCTTCCGAATGACCTAGAATATAGTCTACTAGACTAGCCAAGAAAGAGTCTAGTAGACTATATTCGCCCGTGGAGGTGAGTGGAGGAAGCTGTGAAGCTTCTAACTCTAATTACCAACTCGGGACTTTTTTAGTAAAAAGCGGCATTATCCCTTTACTAAATCCCCCCCCCCCCTCGCTTACCACCATGAACAACACCTTTCCCGATCAATTGGTTTTTAATTATTTAATAAGAAAGATGGCAAATCCTACCATTGTATTTCCTTTTTTCATTTGGATCCTATCAACTTGGAGAGTGTCTAGATTAAGACACTTCTCGTATTCGGACTATCAAGATCGACTAAATGAGAGTGTGGCTGACATGGTAAAAGAACAAATCAGCCACACTTTTCTGGACCCCTTTTTTGGGGGAAAGGATAGTGGGTAGGGCTTATCTTTCCCCCAGACTACTTTACTCACTGGAAATCATTCCACGTACAGGAACTGGGAAAAAAAGGGCTCGAACTACAGGGATCTGATACCTTCTTCCCTTGGTATGAGAAGTTGTTTATGTAGGCTAACAACCTTTCCTAGGTTGTTTCGATCAGGCCAAATAATCGATTAGTAGTATGCCTGAGATTGCCAGAAGAACTTCCCCCTCTTGAAAACTGACTAATCAAACAAAGGGGGTAACTTTTTTTTATGAGGGTAGGGAGTTTGGGTTGGTGTTCAGTGTACCGCACTTTGGGTACAAGATCGGAAATTCCATTCTCTTTTTTACCATCTAAAATCGAAGAAAAGAAAGAAGGGCGAGATAAACAAATAAAGAGCTAACTTTCTTTAAACTTTCTTTATTATTATGTAAGATTATAAGGTTCAAAATTAATCGGCGCAGGAGCTGCTACAATTGCTTCAGCGGGAGCTGCTGCCGGTATTGGAAATGTTTTCAGTTCCTTAATTCTGTTGCGAGAAATCATTCATTGGCAAAACAATTATTAGGTTATGCTATTTTGGGATTTGCTTTAACCGAAGCTATTGCCTTGTTTTCCTTAATGATGGCGGCCTTCTTAATCCTCCTTGTCTTTTCGAAAAAAAAAATAAAAGAGTGGAAGCGGGCTAGTCCCTGAAAATGCCCGGTACTTTAGAGTTGGGGACAAGTAAGATTATTATCTGGTTTATCCGTCATCGTTATCACAAATTGAATATCCTGTTAATGTGCCAGCCCTAGCCCGTCTTGCTCTTCCAATTCCATTTCGAGAGTCATCATAGCTCTTTTGGACTTATACATGCAGCACCCTTTTATCTTTCGGCATAGACCCTTCTTCCTCCTTGCGATGCAAAGGCAATGTCAGGGAGTCCGACTCTTCAATCGAAAAAAAGACGGTCGTGTGCGAGTCGGCTGGGAAAACACAAGCTTAACACGTCTTTCTTTATCTTTTTCATATCTGAATGTCTTTGTCGAGTTGGTTGGCATCATTCGCTCCTTTCTGTCTTTTCATTGTCCGCCTCCGCCCGAACTGATACGCACTAACCCACCTGAAATAAGGTAAAAGCCTTCTTTCCAACCCTTTGTACGAGACTCCTTTCTTCGTACAAATGCTCGTAGGCGAAAGAGACCTTCCTTTGCTCCTGTCGGCGGGATCAGCCAGTGTCCCCGTGTGTAAGGCCCTTTCCTGAAAGAGGTCGAATAGTTCCTGTCCCATTCATACTACTGTTGGCTTATGTGCTATGTCTAGCGGCTGGTGAATCCTACCTAGTATCGGAATTGGGTAGGATATTTCCTCGGTTTCCGAGAAGGGTTTTAATGGCGACCGGACTCCTCTTCTCTGGAAGTCTAATGGTTTGGGGGACGTCGATTCCCTGGATTTTCTGGCTTCCCTTCAACCAGCCACTCTTTTAGTTCCCAAAATATATAGAATCCAGAATCCTTTTAAGCGCCTTATCACGAAAGTGACCAAGCAAGCAGATGATGATGGTTCAGCCGGTAAGCTAGCAAGCTTACGAAATGAAGGAAGAGGAGACCCTTCTATTATAAGTTGAAAGCGAAGTCGATAGTCCTCGTATTGGTAATTATTATACGCTAAAAGTCTATATAAGATATAGAAGGCAAAATATGATAAAATAAAATAAATAAAGAAAAAGAAGAAGGCCCTCTATATTATTATTAATTAAGGCTGTGTAAGGGTGTGTCTATTTTCTTTCTCTTAACTCAGAAGTTCTTTTTTTTTTAGTAAGATAGTAGTGGATCGAGAAAGCAAAGCTTAAAAGGCGAAAGTGCTCTACCTACCCTCTCTTGTTTCAGGTATTCCACTCGTTCTCAAAGTATATAGCTCTAGTAGTCCTTTCTGCCTATTACACTCCTTCGCTCTAGTGATCGCTTCGTATACTACGCTTCTTATCCAGCGTATTGAACTCGTTTATTCCACTCGCTCCCTAACTCTAAGAGCAACTCCTCTTTTTAGAATTGTTGAAGAAACTACTAACTCTAACTATCTAACTGCACTGATCGGGGTCGATCTCACTGACCCCTTGCTTCACCACGCCCAAGCCGGAGGCTAAGGAGAGCAGAATAAGGTGAAGGTGGATACCGCTCATCAAGAGCTTGGTTAAGTGTCCAAGACCGTATGCCTTGCTGGTTGGATCTGAATCTGCTCTATAGTTATCTAATCTCTTTCTTTTTCCTACCTCCCCTACGAAGGGAAGTACAAAGGAAGCTGCTTCGAAGTTGAAGGGGCTCGTCCATTCACTATATGTTTGTAATCTCATACATAAAGAGGAAGATTAAAAACTCATCGATCTCCTTACCGCTCCGTGGGGGTCTTCATTCACTCTTCTCTTACTTTCCCTACTTCTAGAAAAAAAAAAGAAATGTTGAACAAAAACGATCTTTCTAAAGTTAAGGCAGCAGATCGGTCGGCTGCGGGACGGGGCCGGGAGCAGCAGTAGGAGAAGCGATAAGCCCTTCAATCTACTCCTCAAAGCAGGAATGGAGGGCCGCTTTCTTAATAATTCAAATAGATAGTTCTGCTCACATCAAGGGAAGCTCTTAATTAACTGAGAAGCTCATTGGCTCGCCTTTGACTCTAGCCTCTCATTTAACTCGCTACTTCGTCAACTTCTCAGCCCCTCGTGAGTGTGGCACACACCTCTACATCTTTTCCTATCTATAGTCAGGGGACTGCTGCTCATAACTACTAGCTATCCATCTAGCCCACGATAGCGAAGGCTCAAAAAAAAGATTGACTGAGGTCATTAACATTGAATCATCATAAGGAAGTCAAGTGGTCCGTGACTGACTAGCCGACGCTTCTGCCTTTCCACTTTCCACGAGTAAAAAAATGTAACGATAGCTAAGAGAACTAGAGAGCTAGAGCGAAATACTTGTAGCGAGTAAAGAACGATTTCACAAAGTTTATAATAAAATAGTACGAGTTGTAAAAGCGTAAGAGCTATATAGAACCACCTTTGGCCGGTCTCACATCTTCCCATCCTCTACTTAGTTGTCTCAATTACATCGATCCTGAACTACGTCCATCCAAGTATTCTTGCCCTTACCCTTTCGGTCGAGCACAACCTCCCGAGCGCTAGGTTCAAGCAACTTCATACCATTTCGTCCATTTCACTCTTCAACCTGATCTCTACATTCATAGCTTGAAAAAGCAAAAGAGGGTCACCGTCACCTCTCTTAATGACTATTCTTAAGCTTCCTTTCTTTGGGAGTAGGATCTCTTTCCTAGGAGCTCATAGAAAGATAGCGAAGTCAGATAGTTCTTTCTTGCTTTCCTTCTATCTTCTTTCTATTTCAAAGCTTGTGCTTTGGTTCAGATCACTGCTTACTTACTTGACTTGCCCCCTTTTTTTTAAGCAAAGAGGAAGTCGTGCAAGCAAGCGAAGTGGAATCTATTAGAATAGAAAATAGTGCAGCTCGATCAGTATAAGAATAAAGCCAGGAGGTTGGCAGGAAAGGTGACTTTCTTTTCTCTTCCTTTAGAACTTCCTGTAAAGTGGAAGGGTAGGCCTTTGGCACCAGAAAGGTGAGGATCGAAATTCGGAGAGTGAAGAGAGGAAGGAACCCTCTTTTTAAGTCCTACGTACTGCTCTTCTCTCAATCGCTCTTTGGTATTCGGAAGTGGAAAGCGAACTGCTGGCTGTGGCCGAAAAGAGGGGTTCTGTCTTTCTTCATTCAAGTAAGAAAAAGATGGGACGCTCGCAGACCTGTATGGAAGGAAGAGAATTATTAGAACTCTCGTCCGCCCCTCTCTTTACCCTCTGCAGCTGAACTTTCTTACTTATGCGTTGAGGAGCTTACTTAGTATTGAAATCGAGTTGGCAGAAAGTACCGAAAGTCGGCCGCCCGCCCTATCATCCCGTGTCTCAACCAACCTTTTTCTTGTCGGAAAATCTCTCTTTTGGCTTTTGAAACTTCGATTCGTGACAGCTACTCATACGTGCCAAAGAGACTTCCTTCCCTTACCCTCACATGCATCAGGTGCCTAGACTTGCTAGCTACTTCTATAAGACCGGGGATTTGTCCAAGTCTTCTTCCTAATAAGGATTTTATCAACCTATTATGTGAAGACCTCGTAGGCGAATACCTGAGATATCTTCCTCAAACGGAGGGGGAGGAGGGGTATGACCATTACTTTAGCTGATCTCTTATCTATCTAAGAAAACGGATATTGGGATGCCTATTGAATTCTTCCTTCTAACATTGGATTCTAACAAGGCTAAGAGCAGCGGATACGGATAGAAGACCAAGAGCGCTTATGTATCATCTCCTGTCGAAAAGCGAAAAAACCCCTTCTTCTATATGAGACCTAGCTCTTTCCTCCCTTTACTAAAAATTCTTCTATTAGTATTAGTGAAAGCTCAATCCCAACTCTCTCACTAAGACCGGATCTTGCAAACAGTGTTCTTCCTAAAAAGCCAGAGCGGATACCTTTCTTATATACTATACGCAATTTTCCATTTTCGGATTAACTTAACTTTAAGAAAAGATTCTATAAAAGAATAAAGAGCCTATCTTCTTCTTTCTTTCCAAATCCAAATACAATGGGATGGGCATCTTTCTATTTCTGCTACTATGCCTCCTGTTTACTGTTTAGTTCAGTTACCTTTTTTTTCTTGCAAACAAGAAGGGGAAAAAATAGGCGATTCGAATCCCCGTTCTTCTGATTTCCTCTTGTCTGCTTTCTTGCTCATGCCAATGCCTAACAAAACAGTTAAGAAATCTGCATGGGATTCTGTACCAAGAACATCGGCTTCTCATGTTGATCTTCCGTTCGGCCAATTGGACAGCGTCATCTTCGTTTAGTTTACTATTCAACGTCCCCCAATCCCTAGTTGTACAAGTACAGCCCAGAAGCTTCCTCTTTCATATTGATGAAAGCGCTAGGCACCTCTTAACAGTTCAAAGTCCCCCCTTGGCTTACCCAGCTTTTAAGGTGAGAACAGCGGATTCAATATCAATAGCTGTGGATTCGATTCCTATTCTTACATATGCAACCTAAGCAGCTACTTTTGTCCGTGCATATCTTAAATCATGCTTTTCACAAGTTCGGTACGCTAGAGGGTGACGAAGGAACACTAGTTCTATTGGCTCTAAGCCCGCATTCTTCCTAGCAACCGAGTCGATGTCAAAGAACCCAAGCGAGGGCCTTCTCTGTGCATTCATGTGCAGCTAGGGGAGTTGCAGGACTAATTAAATTTCCAAAGCTATAAGTCCTAGACTAGAGAGGAGATTTGCTTGGTGTTAAGTCAACTCTACTAGATGCAGTTGCCCAGGAATCCAATGCACTAACTCCTGGACTTAGACGATATGCCCTTAGGGATACGTTAGCAAGTAATCCCTCTCACTAGTTGCCTTTCAAAGGCATTTTTACATTATCCCATTTCCACGTGAAAGCAGATAAGAAGTCTCGTCTTCATCCTATTGTGATGTCATCTCTATTAAACCTGCTATTCCTATCATGCTATTGCTTCTGTCTTCCAACCATCTAAGACCGGATTCAATAGCAGCTCCTGCACCCATTGATTTTGCACCTTCTAACATCTCGAGCTCGGTATTGTACCTTAACCTCAGTACACTTCACACCCACCCAATCGTGAGAAAATGACGATTCACTAAAAACTTCTCTTTTTGTTTTGACGTTGTCAACATCCCGAAAGAAAATTCCTTTGTTAGTGATTCGGCTTTCTATCTTAAAAAAGATAACGAAATTTCGAAGAAGCTCTTTTAAGAATATTTCCCGCACTTCTTCAGTAAATTTTCCTACTTTATTATGCCGATTCCTCTCTCCGTATATTTTATGTTAGAAGGAAGGCAAAAGCTGACTGGTGCTTTGTTTAGGGACGGGAGCCACTCCTTCTTTTCCGAGTTTGCCTAGGAGCTCCTGTCTTAAAAGACGAATACGAATTAGTAGGGCTGCCCCCAATAGCTCTTTTTGAATGGACATCTGAGATAGCATCAAGCCGAGCACAAAACAGATCTGGGCTGCTAATAAGGAGGACTGTTAAGCCTTCTAGCATAGGTGATGCCTTCCCAAGGTCTGGTCTCTTCGGTACAGGTACGGACTTTGAGAAGACGGCCTTTTTCTTTTATTGTGTGGAATAAGAGCGGGTGCCTTTCATTTATCAAGACTAGATAAACCAAAGCAGTCTACGATTGCCGGGTTTTTTAGGAATGGAATTTATAGGAAGATTAGCGGAACCGCCAGGAATCAGTACTGCGTCGACTGCTATGTGCTAAAGACTGTGGAATAAGAGCTCTTAGTCCTTTCGGCACGGCATAAAATAAAGGCTGTTCTTGTTGCGGGTTTATCAGAGCTTGAGAATCTAGCTAGGGCTATTTGAACTAATAAGGAAAAGTAGGCATGCTAAGTACATTTTGATGGCATTGAATCGGAAGATAGCCTATCTAAGAGAAGATGAAATAGCAAGTGCTTGAGAAGAAAAGAAGCTGTGAGGGAATGCGCTCTGACTGATATCATTCAGGCAATTCCATTCTTACTGTCCTAGGAAGAAGGAAAGGATAAAAGATCCCACGAACAGGGTTAGCGTAAGAAGAGCTTTTGCAAGAAGGGCGTCGTTCTCAGATGGGCAGATGGAGCTGTTAGAAAGAATTACCGATCGTCGGGAAGAGAAGGGGAATGAATCTTTTTTTTGGGGAATAAGCACTCTTGTCGCGTCTGGAGTTGTAGATAGTAGGGGGAATCGCCTTTCGAGTTGTTAGAAAAAACACAGTTGTTAAAGTGAAAAGAACTCTATTTTTTTACTTTTAAATAAGAATAATTATCCGATCAAGGGCTAACCCACGCACAGAGAAGGAAGAAGCTATCTCAATATCCTTCACACAGATGACATTTATCTTTCCCATGACTACTTAGTGTGTCTCAACAACCGTGTCGGAGAGAAGGAAGAGGGCTCTTTACCAGTATCATAGCCGGGAGAATGAAAGCATTAGTGGGAAGATCTTTTGTTCGATCTGCCTTGGGTGGGGCGATGAAAAAAGTCTAGTTCATCCTCCCGAATGAAACACATCTTATGAAATATACGGGCCGGGTGGGTCCAGGGTCCAACAGCCGGATCGATTACGAGTCATCTCCTAGCCTGATTTTCCTTTTGTTTCGGGTGGTTCAAACTAAATGAAAGAAAGGTCGAACAACTTCTTCTATTGAATAGACATCTGCTTCCTGGTCCTTTCGAACCCGCTACGCCCCTGGGATATCCGTAAAATAATCTTTCAATCCTATTAGTAAACTATTAGCGTACCAAAGCTCAAGCGAGCCAGTTACACGGCCACTTCTTCCTCTATTCGATTTTTCTTCTTCCCAGGCCCGGGTAGCTTTGGCTCTTGTTGAAGCATTGCCGGAAGCTTCACTCTGTGTAAAGTAAGGACTTAGCTTTTACGGGGAAATCCCCGAATGGGGACCTTAGGAGCTTTGTTCAGCACTGACCTTTTCTAGACCGGTCAAATCAGATCCCTGCGTAGAAGTTAAGTTTCAAAGCGCTAATAATCTCCAAATATGTTGTTTCGTGTTTGATTCGGGCAACTCCCGTCCCATCTTTTCACGAATAAACTGATTCTCTGCTTGCTTTTGGGGATACTAGATGAAGCCTCTGCTTGGCCCTTTACTGGCAGTCCTTTGTAATGCCCGAACCCGGGCTACTACCGATTCTAAATTCTACGGGTAACCCTTCCCATGACTACTTCTTGTCGTAAGACAGTTCGCTTACCCGATTGGCTGGGGCTTAGACAAGACTTAAAAATAATCACTAAAGGCCTGGTGAAGCTCCACCTTTCTCTCCAATTCCATCCGCTGTCTCTCTTCTCGCTACCATGTTGATAAAGAAAATTCGTATTTGAGAGAATCGTAAACAGAGGATTTTGTACAGCGCGGTGGCACCATCTATCCATAAGGAAGAGGTGTACATCCTTTAACAGTAGACTAGTTCCATAGTATAGTCAGTCACTCATGAATTCCTTCTCGAATCACTACTGGAATATAGCAACTAGAAAGAAAAGCTTGAAGCAAGTGGAAATGCGTCAAGGGCATTTCTTTCTCAATGGCAGTAGGAAAGCCTACTTGAGTAGTGCGTTGGATCTACACTTGGACAGCTTCATCGAGACTTCACATATGTAGATTGCCATGTTTATATCCGAACGAAAACACCTTACTGATGTTTTTGTTTCCAGACTGAAATCTTTAACTATAAGAAGGGAATCGATTAAAGCCAGATTACCGCCTATGGTACACTAAGAATTTAATACTCAATGAGAAAAGGTGTTAACTAAATAGAAAAATCCCGATTTCGATCATCTTTGACGCCTCCTCCGTGCCGAGATTCAGTCGCACCATATCTGGTTCTTGGTAATGCCATATGTCCTTTTGCACCTCATCCGCCGTCTCCAATAAAATAAAAACTTGTCTAAAGACTAGATGCTGTAGGGTACGTCTTAAAAGTGCTCCTCCACTACGTCGTGCCTTACGTCAAGAGGTGGTCGTGGCTTCGCTCCTGCGACCGAACCGAATCTGTGTAATCAAGTTTCATGCTCGAGCTCTAGGAGAATGGTGATCCCGTGGAAAAGGAAAATTGACAAGGAAGATATGAAGTCAACGGCAAAATTACTCTTCATTCGTTGTATGGACCTCAACTGGCTCTACCTGAGAACATAACGAAAGAAATTTATATATATCTAAGATGATCCGTGATTTCACGACACTCTGAAGAATCATGACAGATTTGTTCGGGAGGAAAAAAAGAAGGATTCGAGGTTGGTTGAGATGCTCCTTCTGTGGCTGATAATGGGGAGCGGCAGCTGGACAGATTGATTTGGATATGGAGTTCTTATCCGGTCGATGGACGTCTCATTTGATCCTGGTTTTGTCAATGATGGAGATTCAGAGATAGGGACATGTACTAGGGGGGAAAACTAGTGGAGTTATCGCTTTCAAGGTTCTTACGCATTGGAACAAATGAAGTGAAGTTTTTCAAAAGACCTTAGCTAAAGATGGAGAGTTCGGGTCCGCTTCCCCTTACTAATGGAAATGATGAACGGATAGACTCCGTAGCCCTGGATCAATAAGGGGGAACAAAGAGATTGAGTAGTTGGTGGGACCGATGAAATAGGAAAGATGGCTGACACCGAAACGAGGGAACTATTTGGTGCCATTTCGCCTCCTATAGCAATTCCTTGCATTTGACCTGAAGAAATATGGGATTGATTGACTGAATGAGATGGTATCCACTTCACCAGTTGGTGTTCTTTGGCGAAGGGAAACTACGAATCGGATCAGAAGTAGCTCATTAGCTACTAGGTTCAGAGGGCTAAAGAGAAGGTGGGGATTGCCTTTTCTTTTTTCAGAAGATGGGGATCATTGGATTGATTGGCTCTTTTATCCCCGAGGTTTTATGGCAAGCTCGAGCCTAACTCCCAGGCATTGGATATGGAAATGCAGGAGAGGTGGTCGAATTAGATTGGTGGTTCGTGATTGGGCCCGGGATCGGGGGATTGGGGGTGAGAGCGTTAGAGCCAGCCTCTTTGTTTCGATCGGAAAGAAGACTTGGAGACATTGAAAGATATGGCTTAGATCAACAGCTGATCTGCGACAGCAGAGATAAAAGTTTAAATGAAATTCGAAAAGTTCAGGTGATTTGCAAACATTCCACCTCAAGTCAATCAATAGTAAGCTGAGACGGCACGGGTCTTTCTTTTAGGTCTTTCCTTACTAGCAAATAAGGGAATTCAAGATCGGGGACATCTGCTAGAGCTCGCAATTGACATTTCTCACTAAGTTTTTAGGAGATTCCCGAGAGTTCGACTGACTAAGAGGCTTTCACCGAGGTCTATTTTTTACTTTTGGTGGTAACAACAGAGTGATCCTCTAAGGTTTACGTCCTAGCAACTAGGAAAAGGAGTAAGCATACATATCGGAAAGCAAAGATGCCACCTCTCGTTATTGATTTACTTTGAGAGAAGTCAGTCCTTGGCTTATGGCAGGAAAACCGGTAGTTAAAGAAGTGTTGGTATGCCCTTCATTAAGAACTCAAACTTCTGAACCCTTCTTTGTTCTTTGGTTGAGAATATAGAATATTCTCACGAACCGAAGGAAAGGGCGGAGATTCACTAATAACTTCTTATCAGACAGACAAAAGAAAGAGGGCAGGCGGGAATAAATAATAGAATAGGAGAACTCTTCGATCGGAGGCAGATTCCGAGTTGGTTAGTTTGACTTCTTCTCTTCTCCCTACTTACTATCCTTACCAACAATGGGTTGTGTTGTCCTTTAAAGAATAGCTATAGCCCAAGGTTTAACGTTGATCCATCCCACGAACAATTAATTTCTTAGGACATTCAACATTTAACTCCAGTTACGACTTCCTCTCAGCCGGGCATCTTCTCTCTTGCTTCGCTTGAGTTTCTCACTGTGGACCAATTTCTATCGCTTCACTCTCCACTTCGTTATTCCTTCTTTTCATCGGAAACCCATTAGTGCTTTACTTTCTTTATTAGTAGGCTAATAGGGAGGTCTATGAAATGTATACGAAAAGGATGATTCTTTATTCATGTAATTCCCGCGAGGAAAAGCTTATTAAAAAGGTTCATAGGTGGTCGTTTAACGGCCCACGAATATCTCTTTCTCAATTTCTATTCCTTCTCTTCTCAAAGGGGAGTATAAGAAAAAGAAAGTTTAGTCAAGCCGACAAAGAAAATCTCCTTTTTTCTACAGTAAGGTTTGTTCAAGAATAAGCCCCATTTTAAGCTTGTTTTGTTTAGTGGGAGCTGGTTCAGTTCAGTGAGTTACTTTCTTGATTAGTTATTGAATTGTCGGCATCACTATATCTTATTCCCCGTATAGGCTCTACTATAGTAATGGGAGATGTGATCTCGCCATACCTTACTGTCTGTCTCCTCCTCTCCCTATTAGATATGTTAAAACAATATACGGATTTCCTGGAACGAAATCCCAGATCTTTCATAGCCTGGAGAGAAAATAGAAAACAACTTAATCTCAGTGGTTCTAGACCTACTTTAAGTTAGAGCTCGTGCTTGCTTCGAGTCGAGCAACGGAAAAAGGCTTTTTTTAGGGAGAAAAACCTTCTCTGCCCCGATTCCCTCGACCTAGAAATATAGAAAAAGAGAAGAAGAAATTGGAAAGCGGACCAACCCGCTCTAGGGGGTTTTGTTTGATTGTAAGTACCATCACAATCTAAGCAACGCAAAACTGACATCGCCCAGTCGTGATAAGGCTTCAACTGCCTCTGCTTCACATAGTTATCTATGATGAACAGTCGTAGCTTACCCGCCCCGGCAGGTGTGGCGGCGACTCCGCTACAGAACACTTCGCCAAACCGAGAAGCTGCATCATCCATAACGGGATGCACATTCTCGATATAACGAGAGATGTCACTGTTTAGCATACTGGGAGATTCTCTGTAAAGAGCTAAGGAACCCTTTGAGTATGTGCAGCCGTCATCAAGTCTTTCTTTCCCGATAACTATCTATAACATCTAATTTCGTTTCCAACCCTGTTCTGAAGCCTTATGCGTACCCCGAGTGCAGATTTGGATGCATCTTTCAAGGGGACTGACTTACTCTTTAAAGAAAGCCCTTTCTTTACTTTACTCTTTCAAGCATTGGAACATACCGCGGATACTGGCTTATCAAATTCTCTATCGAACGATTCAACAAAAGACAGAAAGAAATCCACTATCTCTTTTACGTCAAGCAATACGTGGAGTAAGACCCGATATAGCAGTAAAAGCAAGACGTGTAGGCGGATCGACTCATCAAGTTCCCAATGAAATAGAAGTCATACTATTGAATTCAATTACATTGAAAAGAATTCGAGCGAGAAGGCAAAGCAGACTGACTTACCACAGACAGTAGGGCAAAGAATGGATTCCCCCCAAAATTCGGTCTCATGTCAACCCCTGACTGACCGGAGGCCTAAAAGCCTCAAAAAGGAGGAAGGGTACTCCGATCGACCGCGTTCTTTTTTTGTAAATAAGGTAAAGGGATTCTTTCGCCTCTTGCGTGATATCATATGGAGGAAGACAGCTGTGGCGCCCACCTGCACTGGTCTGCGTCTGACTACTCTTTCCTAACTGACATTTTCTTCTCTGGACTGAGTTTCCCCTGGTGCCATTGATTTTTCCGTACCGTCGTAATAGACGAGGTCTTCTGGGCTCTCTTTTTCTGTGAAGAAGGGTGGTTACCGAAGATCCAAAGCAAAGGAAGAGCGAGCTATGATTCCCAGTTCGTTAATCAATAGAAGATACCCACGGGTTACTTCCTTTCTACACAGGAACGGAACGAGTTGACCAGACCATTCAACATCCGAAGGACTCTTACCGCTAGAATGACCGATGCCTGATTCATTTCTCGCTCACGACCCCTTAAGGTTTGCACTCACTCTCTTTCGATAGAAAAAGGAAGAAATTACCGGGAGTTGAAGAGTAAGAAAAGGTCTTCCCCTTAGACCTTTAGACCTGACCAAGAGAAGTAAGACCGGTAGCCAATAACTCAGAAAGAAAGGTCCCTCGAGCTTTCTTAGTAGTTAGACGAGTGCTCAGATCAAGACCGAAAGACATATGGACTGCCTGGCCCGGACCAAAAAGAAAGAGCACAAGCAGGACTCCCTGCACCCGCGTGAGAGATTACTTTGAATCCATACCGAAGAGAATGGATGACTTGAAAAGGTCTCCATAGACAAAGAGACGATCTAGACCGAAAGAGAGAAAAGACATTAGGAGCACTCATTCCTTGTACCCGAGGAAATGATTCATAAAGGAAGGGGATCTACACCAGAAAAGGAGTTTACGGCCGGTTCCCATATAGACACTTTAACTCACATTGCTTTAGGCAGTACTCTTCTTACTAAAGAAGAAGACTTACTGAAAGAGGGAGCAAATCCGTCACTGGACGAGGAAGAAAGGGCAAGGAAGATCTGTACAAGATAGAAAGTAGATTAGAAAGCGTTAACAAGACTATCAGACCACGAACAGAACTGCGGGAGGAACAACTACCTAAGGCTTAAAATGACATAGAATAAGTGGAATCTCATGCAAACTGTGAGGGAGGTGCTTAACCGGTGCTTAGAGAACTACCTGGGATGCTTTACAAGCGATATTCCAAAGGAATGGGAACATTGGTTACCATGGGCAGAATAGTTGTACAATACCACTTATCATTCGGAAACCAAACAAAGAGCGTTTGAAGTGGTATATAGGCGCCAACCACCTCTAATTAGGTCCTATACTCATTAGTCCGACAAAGTGCATCAAGTTGATTGCGACTTACGCTAGGGATTGTGTTTGCAACTTTGAAAGGAGCTCACTATCAGGACAGACGGGTATAAGCGATTAGCGATAAGCTATAGTTTTTCAAAAAACTAGAACCATACCGCTTTGAACAGAGTCTCCCTCTTTGACTAGTGCTACCTCCGATGAAAGGAATGAAGATCTTGCATATAGGCAACCGACTGACGTATACAAACAGAAAAAATAAGCAACTAAAAAAGCGAGTGGGTTGACGAATCGTTGCTTTACACAAATAGCTAATATTACTTGAGTTGTAAGTAAAAAAAAGGCTAACCAGCTTTTGTCCAGGAAGCACAACAAAAGAATAGTAATAGGCAGAAGCAGTGGTAAGAATGCCCATCTCAAGTGAAATAAATAACAATAGCATTCAGTTGTCTTCACAACGGGGCAACAACCCTTATTTTGCCAACTGAGGCCGCGAGCTCTAATGTTTTTTTTGTTGGGACCACCAGATTGAAGGAAACCTCATGCATGCTTTGTCACCTCTGCACTATCTCGATTAATCGCCTTTTGCGCATGCATAAAGATGTCTCCTTGTTTTATATGTCACTCAATGACTTGAGTAGGAGCTTTCCCTTTCTTTCCCGTCTGTGCTTTCCTCTCCTTCTTTGCCTTCTTTGAATAAAAAAGCCAGGAAGTCAGCCAGTCTGTTCTTAATAAGGGTAAGCCAGTACGGTAATCCTTCTTTCTAAGAGTCCTCAGTCCTAGGGTCCTCGTAGTCCATTAGGAAGAGGGGGAACCGAAGCTCTATGTCCTTGAAGAGATGATACAAGAGAGAAATACCGCTTTACGAGATGAAAAAGACCGCTAGGCGAGTCTGAGAAGGAATGAATAGGTCCAGGGTTCTTCCTACAACAATTGGTTGGAAAGGCGAAATCACGTACTTCTGAGGAGGTCTGACTGACAGAGCTTGGTTTTTCTTCCTTGACTCGAGACCTCTTTCACTGAGAACTAATTCAATGTCTTTACGCAGGTGAGCAGTCCTATATTAGATTATGCCCTTCAATGACATTGCCTTTCCACCGTACGACATTACTGGAATTCCTTTTTGGTGATCTAAATCATCGTATGTAAGATAGCGCGTAGCATTTCGCTAAGAACCAAGACTCACGATCTACTAAGCTTTATATTGATTCAAATCCAATCGTGACTGACAGGAAATTTTACTACACAACGAGTAGTACACGCATGTGTTAAACATATAGATGAAGTCACTTCAAAACGAACCACCTATGAGCTAAAACTTGACACTTAGATAGAGGAGGAAGTAGAAAGAAAATCTTTATACGCTATTATCATCCAATGAATTGATTGCAACACCACGAACAATGAGACTTCTGTCTCGCTTACCTGCCCGACGGGTAGACCCAATAGAATAAATAGAATAAGAGGCTTGACCTAGAGCTCTTCTCTTCCCCCTGAAAAAAATCGGATATTTGGCATGAGTAGCCTACGAGCCCTTACTTGATGTCTGCGCTAACTGCCCTATAGCTGGTGAATCCTTTGAATCATAGGAATGGCAAAATCAGTAGATACCGGGCTTGGAACATCTCACCACACGCGTACTAAAAGCGCGATCTTGAAACTAGAAACTCTGGTTTGGAACAAATGAGCGGATAGGCTTGACGAAGTTTAGGAAAAATGCAATAATATAATAATAAAGTTTTGCCGTTCTGTCTTTCGCACGGAAGTCTGTCTGTCTTCATTCCAATCATCGTAGTTCGATCGATCAACTACGCCCATCCAATCTAACCATCTCTCCTGAAGCCCTTTCCCTTCTAGTAGCCCTTCATCGTTATTGAAACATAGGTCCTCAGCAGGCGGGAACAAAAAGAGAAAGAAGAAGATAGAAAGGTTCGGTCCCAGTTGGTCTCGTCTATGGATTTTCTTTCCCTATCCTATTGTCGAGACGAATGTGGCCATACCCAGAGGACTATCGCATCAGCAAGACGACTTTCTAGTCAGATCCTTCCTACGCTTCGGATATGAAGAATTTGATCGATCGATTTAGGAAAGATGAAAAAACAAAGGCCCCTCTTTCTCCAGAACTTGGACTCAATCCACATCCCTTGCTTGAACCTTCTAGACCGAACTCAATTCAATAAAGTTTCCCCGTCCGATAGGTGCTATATATAGTGGGCGATTTACCTAGTAATCGGCATTCTAGAAGCAACTTCTTTATTCTACTCGCTACCGGTTTTGGGTCTTATTAATCTACAATAATCGATAAGAAAATCACTGCCGCTGTCAGCTACAGACCCAGAGTAGGACCTAAACAATGAACTCTTCTCTTTGGCAACAAACAATCAAACTCAAACCTTTATGAAGACGAGCATACGATGTGACTTGAACCACGCCCTCACTTCACGTCTTCTGACAGCGGTTAGAACGGCAATGACTCTATCTTTCTCCTCTGATTCCTATCGAGTTGCCCAAAGGCTTCTTTTCTGACTATGCTCGTTGGGGCATTAAGCCTAGGGTCAATCTGACCCTTGCCGCAGGCTCCCCCTGAGTCTTTCTTTTGGTGTGACTGTTTTTCTATCAATATCCGGTGATCAAGAAGAGAATGCCGTAATGGAATGGGCGAGGCCTATTCTCATCTCTTCCCCTCATCCAGTTCCTAGTTTCTAAGCTACTGATGAATCTAGCTATGAGGGATTCCTCATCTCATACATCAGGGTCGAAACGAAAGAAGACAGGATAGACTTTGATACCTCAACTTGATTTGTTGATTGCTTCTTTGGTTGATTGATTCTTGAAGACAAGCATACAGACAGTGACACAGATCCATTTCTGCTTTCATTTCCTGCTAGTTTGGTTGCACTTGGGCTTAAAAGCGACTTTCCAATCTTAAGGCTATTGGTATTGCTTCAACCCACTTGGTGAAGTAGTCTTACGCGGTGATAACAAAATGGTGACCATGACTAGAAGGGAAAGGCGGAGGTACGAAAGAGGGTTCGCTAATCGGATTTCCACTCATAGAAAGCCTGAAGTTCATCCTCAACTGCTAACAGTTCCAAATGCCCAAGCAGGGAAGAAGAAGTGGTATTTGTTGATGAAATGCCATTGCATGGATCTCCCTCCACAGCTTCTATTCGCAAATGCAGATATTTCCAATTGAATATGACTCTTTAAAATTAGTAAGGCTCAACCTTAGCGGCCTCCTTCACTTCATGCCTTTGCTCTAGCGGAATGAATATCCATACCGGGCTTTCTTTCTTTTAGGCAGTCGAGCATCAGATCTCTTTGTTTGCTGGCCAGTTCTTAAGCATTCTCTGAGTGTTGGAAGTACGTCAGACTCCTCTCCAGGCCAAAAGAAGTGTGATCTCAATCAGGTCCTTTTATAGCCCCTTCCAGCCAAGCCAGTTGGAGTGGTACCGATCGAGTCAGGCGCATTTCTCTCAACCACGAGGTAGATTGGAAAGGAAATTCGCACATTGATCTCTCTCATTGATTCAGGAAAACTTCTTCTCTTGATAGAGGGCTAGCCTCGCCACAGTCAACGACTGAGGAAAGCCGGTCTGTGGCAGTCAACAAGCGGCACTTGTCATAGGAGCGAACCCTACCCTCTTCAGTCAAATAGGGACGAGCTCTATCCACTGTCCCCAGAGTTGACCGACGATGTGAAGGAGAAGAATGCTACTCTATAATCGGTACAGTCCTCTTTCTGAAAGCGCTCTGCCCAGCTTAGCGCATGGAAGGGCGAGTCGTTCTGTTAGGGTAGGGGTCACGCCCTAGAAAGGTCTGAGGCAACGAGATCAACTGCTGACCCAAGAAGGTAGGGAAGAGACGAGGAAGGGCTAATCCCCGAGTCAGGGGCATCTATCTTTATTTACGCAAAGCAAAGCTATTTATTGATGTCGATTTAGATATGTTCATTGGCCTGCGACTGATCTCATCGTCTGTTTTCCCCCTCTTTCCTATTCAAGAGTTCTCCTCCCTAACGGCACACTGTATATAATCTCTCTAGATGGCCAATGTGAACAGTTCAATCAAACTTGTATGTGTGAAGCATATTGAAAGTGACATTGACAAAGCAAAGCACAGATTCCCTAGAATGTTAGAACTCAGACATGACAGAGAAGGTAGTCAAAAACGGTACGCTAAGCTCCTTGCTTCGTCGCTTCTGTTTTCAGTTATTCAAAGAATGATGTTTTAAGCATCTCTATATGCCAGTCATCTATCTGACCTGACAAGGAGGTCGACTTTGATATCTCACCCCTGATCTCTACGGTTGGTTGAAGGTGTCTTGGAAGACGGGTCGAAATCAGATCTGGATAGAAGATTCATCTACGCTGGCAAAAGGGCTGTCAGAAAGAGTCCAATCCCGAGGAGAGTTCATGTGTGAAATTTCTTTGTTGAATGGATGTGAGTTCAAGGGCTTCTTTGATCGGGAAATGCACGCACTTCTTTTGTTGTCATTAAGGTACCTTCCCCCTAAGTTCAAGATGTCCCTTCCGCTTCTCTTTCACTACTTCCCTCATTGGGATTGGTCAAGCTCCTTCACTTATTGCTCGATCCGATCCGGAACCTATTGGGATAGCACCTTTTCCTCCTATTTAGTAGGTCTTCTTGCCCGTTCAGTTCCTCTACTGGTAGTCTAGTTGTAGTTTTGAGCGGGTGAACCCATGTTCTATCTCGTAGTCACCTAAGCGGCAGAGTCTGTAAACTCAAATGGTCTGAGAGTTGCCTTTGGCTTCTGAACCTCTGAAACTGGACTTACGCAAGCTACCAAGCTCCTCTTCCCCCTTCATCACTCTCTATCTCCGGCCCTTGCCATTAGTTAGCTTGCACTTCCCTTACTTGCCCTTTGAGTTTTCAAAGTCAAGGCGCCTTTCCCTTTTCCCTTTTTCTGCCTTACCTCTTACTGAAGTGAAACAACTGACTGTTGTCTACCTTTGATTCTGTCTTCCGGGTGAAGGTCCTGCAGATGTCTTTTTTAGTGATCAAAATTGATTAGTGACAGTGAACCATGATGAAAGGAGCTATTGACCTGAGTGCTTTTCTATTTATATTTGAAAAGCAAGGTAGGTTAGTTAACGAAAGGGTAAGGTGAGGCTGGAATGGGATATAGTAAGTGTGCCACGAGTGCTCCCTTCTAAGGCTTCTGCTTCTTTCTAATAACGAGAAAATGATTCTTTCAGAAAGCAAAGCTACAACTCTTCAGTCTAAGCTATCTAAGCTAGAACTTAAGGCCGACCTCTTTTCCAGGGATACCCCACTTCCCGGTCTAGCTTCACTAACTGTATTCACTGCTTTCCAGATCTCGGAACCAGATCTACTTTCTCATCGGCATTCTCTAAATGAATTACGTTATGGTCTTGAACTCTCGATATATCATATGTAATGAATGATCGAGGTTGTCTTTTCGGAAGAGGTGGGTGGGAGTGGGGCAAGGCAAGAAAGTAAAAATCATACCCGATATTCAGAGCGCCGGAGATAGAAGAGGCGGCAGCCATAAAGTGGAGAATTTCCATCCATTTGCTGTCTCCTTCGCTACCGCTCCGTGGGGTCAACATTACGAAATTAGCCAGGTTCAGTTCTGACTATAGCTGCAACCTATCTCATATTTGGCCGCCCTCGATCACAAACTAGAAATTTGATAAGATAAAGTAAAGAAAGAATTTCGGGCTAGGTTCAAGGTATGCCAGTTGATTGAAAAAGAGACTCTACTTTCAAGATTCAAGATTAGGTAAGTGTTCAGTGTACTAAGGTACAAGATCGAAAAAAAAGCGCGGATAGCAAATTCCTTAGGCTAGATAGAGTGGTGGTTGTAAATTACTAGGTAGCCATACAACACTCGGCCCAAGCAAGGCCCAAAAGCCCCATGCCTTTTTTCTTGTAAAAGCTTCCTCATCAACTCTCTATCTTTCGAACCCACCTCACCGAGCTTAACGCCCTGTGGACTTTTTTACGAAGGCCTAACTTGACAGGCCCGGACGGCCGATTCATAAGGGTCTGAGTCTTGGTCGGCTGCCCTACTAGGTAAGGCAAGCGCTCACCGATTTCTTTACGTCTTTTCGACCGTGCTTTCCGTGAATTGAAAGGGGAGAATTAATTATCCAGCAGAGATGGCATCCATTAGCTTATTGTCGGCTCTCACTCTGGCTCATCATCCAGAGGCGGGTTGAGCCCCTTGCACAGCTTTTTAGCAGATGATTCCAGGCAAGACAAGATCAGGGTCAATGAAGTGTTTAAGGACAATCAATGGCACTGGGATTGTCTGCACACTCAACCTCCAGACTTTGTGAAGAACATCATCTCCTCTATGCAGCTTACACTCAGTCCAGATGAAGATGATTTGGCAATTTGGTCTCCAACTGCATCAGGTAAATTCTCTCTTGCTTCAGCCTGGAATATGCTTAGACAGAAAAAAGAGGTGTCCTTTTTAGATTCAAAGATATGGCATAGGGATGTGCCTTTTAAAATGGCATTTCTTACCTAGAGAGCAATCCATGATAAACTCCCAACTGATGAGAGAGTGTCCAGGTTTGGTCATTCTCTTTCCCCTAAATGTTATTGCTGTGTTGACTCTACTGTGAACTCAAGCTTAGAATCTGTTGAGCATCTCTTTTGCTCTGGTGTTTTTGCTCAACTGGTTTGGGAACATGAATTGTTGAATGCTACTTCTTAATTGGTGGAACCACAAGGTCCTTAATCCTGTGGCTTCATATATTACTAAGGTCATGCCTCCTTTGGTTTGCTGGGAGCTGTGGAGGTCCAGGTGCAGCAATAAATATGGTTCTGAAAAACCATCACTCAATAGATCCATGGCATTGATCACATACTCCTTATCTCACCTGCTGCATTCTCAGTTTGGCAAGGTTAGAGTAGGTGAGAGCTGGAAGAGTATCTGTCATCTGTGTGATGCTTCAATGACTTAGAAATCTGTGGCTTTGGTTAGGTGGATCAAACCACCACTGCTTTTTGTCAAGCTTAATAGTGATGGTAGCTGTAGAGATGGTATTTGTGGAGGTGGTGGTGTTGTCAGAGATAGTATGGGTGCTCTTATTATGGCTTACTCCATTCCCTTGGGTGCTGGAACCAGCAACTGGGCAGAAGCAAAGGCCATGCTTTTTGGCCTTAAATGGTGCATTGAAAGAAGGTACAGGTTGGTGATAGGGGAGACTGATTCCTTATTGCTGTCAAGCTGCACTTCACGAATGTGCCTTATGCTGTTGAAAGCCTAGCTCATCCTCATCCATCCTAGTTAGCAGTTCCAGCTCCGTATCAAGGTCACTATCATCAATATCGATCTCATCAAGAAGAAAACTTTTAGGCTTCTTATCCAGGAACTTGTCCAGAAATACCATAATGAAAGGAACATAGGAGTTTGTCGCTAGGTATTTGACCAAATAGGATCGTCCAGTTCCTATAGAACCTATCACTAAAATACCCCTAGAGGGTGGATAAGGCTAAGCGGAGCGAAAAGGGTTTTCCATGAAAACTATTTTCCCCACACGAAGTTTGTGAATAAGTGATTGTCTGATAATGAGCAAGGAATATCCGTCTTTCTGCTAAACAGGATGGATTGAACTCATAATTCATTAGATGCTTTTTACGAATGTCAACTAAGTATCGTAAGTAAATTGCTCCCGGTTGTTCAATCATTTGATAACCAGAGTCATTCTTTGATAAATGATCACTATGAGTCAGACTCAATAGAATTTGATCAATCCTATTTTCTGTCGTTAAGGTGGAGAACCGAACCAAGAATTCTCTTTCTTCATCCTCAATCGAATCACTGTTCGCGACCCAGGATTCTATTTTATCATCAATCCAATCCCCGTTTTTTCTTTTTCTTAAAAATGAATAGATCTCTTTACTTGTTTGAATTAGATGTCTCGTATTTTCTCGAAAAAGTGATTCTATTGATGGGATTTGGTATGAGATCGATGATCTCGATGAGATTGATATTCCAATCTTTCTTCTTAGAACGTATTGATTTGACCCCATAAGCGGGACCAAGCATGTTGCCGCCAGAAGCAAAACCCCGTATAGAATCTCCTAATTGTTCCAGAGCTACTAGAAAGAGATTCTTTAACCAGAAAGAATTCGGTTCAGATGGAGGATACCTATCCAGAAGTTTTCGCAACTCAATCATAGATGATGGAATCATCAAAGATTTGACCTTTTCGAACTCTGTCTCTAACTCACTAGAGGCACGGGAAACAAAGAGAAGATGTGTACGAATGAGAGTTGTTGAAACTAGCATATTGGAAGATCAAGCGGCCAAAATAAGCATGAGCGGCTACGATATTCTA